>QPKB01000002.1:30501967-30617484 GCA_003546025.1 Camphora micrantha | reverse complement strand
CATTCCCCGATATGGACGTTGCTTCAAACGATTTTCGCGAGCAACTTTACGAAGAGAAAAGGATCAAAGTTTCTCAAACTTGAAACCAAAATGAGTAATCTGAATTTTTTTTGTTTTGAAAAAAAGAAAGAGTGGAAATAAACTTAAAGATAGAATTAGAAATTTCCAAAAAATCCTTTCTCATGTTTTTTTAGATGCAAAATCCAATATAGGCCACCAACTATAAATGAGCTAAGGAATCTAGAGAAGAAGTATAAGCATTGAGCAAAGAATATGATATGCAAATATTTATTTTCTAAGCATCATGTTCTCAAATGAACAAGTTCCACCGGATATGCCAGCTTGATGGACTCGCTTTTTGCAGCTCACGGTAATACCGGGGTCAGCGGACGTGAGAGTCCGTCAGGTCCAACCCTTTCGCAACTAGAGGCAAAGCGAGCATCAATATTTTTTTGTATGGGTATGCCAGATTTTCTACTCTACTTGGAATTGACAAATGGTGGTCTGTAGATGCACCTTCGCAAGTAGAAAAGGAAATCAACTTTTTTCTAATTTTTCATTGCACATATATTTAAGAAAAGAGACATGGGTAGTTTTGAATGTCGTGAAAGGCAATGTTTGCCGTGAAAGGCGATTTTTGCCGTAAAAGGTGATTTATAATTCTTATCAATAATGAAAGACACGAGTTGTGATTTTTTTGTCTCTTTAAACAATACAAAATTCAATGAAAAGCAAAAAAGGGGGATCTAACTTCTCAGGAAATTGTGGGGACTCGTTTAGATTGATGGTCACAAGTCGTGTGTGGACTTCGCCATCATCCTTCAGATGAGTGTTAGATTGTATGGACTCAATCCATCAGATGATGTAATAAATTTATTAATTTCTTTATTTATCAATAATATTATGCATTCCTTTCATGAGATGAATGGTGTTTTGCTACTTAATGCACATGACCAATACATATGACATAATGGTTCATGAGATGAACTGGATCCCATTAGTATATTAGATGTGATATATGTGTATGGATGAGATCCACACACGGGAGACATGTGTCACAAATCTTATACTTAAATATCTTCACAACCGGTGATGAGACTGAGCATCTCATCTGATAAGGTTGTAGCACTTTGATCACTATAAGATAGTGTGATTTGTCTCGATCATCAGAATGTAAGATTCTGGATCACGGTGCTGGTACATTGGATGTATTGAAGGACCATGAGAAATGTTAGATTGTATGGACTCAATCCATCAGATGATGTAATAAATTGATTAATTTCTTTATTTATCAATAATATCATGCTTTCGTTTCATGAGATGAATGGTGTTTTACTACTTAATGCACATGACCAATACATATGACATAAATGGTTCATGAGATGAACTAGGTCCCATTAGTATATTGGATGTGATATAGTGGTAATAGTAAGGTTACTAATTTGTGTGGAAGTAATACCTTTATTTCAATTAGTACAAGAGAAGGAGGTTGCTTAATGCTATAAAAGGAGTAACAAAGGGGCTGGGACGTACACAACCTTGGAATTCACGCCCAGCCCCTTTTGTACAAGAGTTGCACATACCTCTCTTCCTCTTCTAGTTCTCTTCTAGTTTCCTTTAGAACTTCTAGTTGTTTTCTTTAGGAGATCCCACCCATCTCCTTTAGAGAAGAGCTCTGGTACGAGTCATAGCGTGGAAGACTAAGAGGTCTTGGAGATCTAAATTAGTTTTCTTCTCCATTAGAGCACAACCAGGCTGCAAATGTATAATCTGCTTCTCTATCTATTGTAGACTATTTTGCATGGTGTTGCTTGTATTATTACTGTACATGATAGATGAGTATGAGGGATTGCATCCTGGATATGGTTAATGGCTTTATGGGTGTTTGATTCCTAAGTCAAGTGGGTCGAAATTTTTGAAATCCTATCCACGAGGCCCACCTATTTCCAACAAGAAGCACCTTATGGAATACTGTCTCGAGTTTAAGGTTTGCTCTCATAATTTCCTAGCAATAGGCTCTCAATCCTGAGACATTGATGAACTCAAGTTTCTATCTGTTCATTTACTTTGAGTCACCAATGAGTGAGGCCAACTGTAGGTCAACACCTCGGTGTCTTGGGTACGTGGTAATAGGACTGTGGGAACATTCAATGGTCAAGATGGAATCTATCTACATTATCCCCTTGTGCCAATTAATGGATTTCTCATTAGTAAGTGCGCACCCATCTCGATTAAGAGTTAATTGGATGATACTAATGATCATTGTGACTAATTAGGGCTCAAGGATAATAAGATGTGGATTTAAATTGATGGGACAGTTTTAGTCCAACTGATCCATGGGTATTGATAGAGGAGCCTACTTGTGGTAATCGGGAAGTTTAGGGTCTTCATTGTAATTTATTCCTAAGACTGGAGTGCAATTGCATTTATATAGTGGTGTTATTTGCAATTAACTCTGGGCTCGGATTGCGCATGAGATGTGGGGTCGCGGTGTCCCAGTTGGAGCCAGCTTTATATGGAATCCCTAGTGGTCCCCACGCTAGCCCAAGTTATTGGAAAGATACTAATCCTACTAGAACTCTAAGATGAAGGAATTAGAAAGTTACTATTTCTATTTGAAGTGAGACTTCTAATAGTGGTAATAGTAAGGTTACTAATTTGTGTGGAAGTAAGACTTCTATTTCAATTAGTAGAAAAGGAGGGAAGAAGGTTGCTTAAAGCTATAAAAGGAGAAGCAAGGGGGCGGGGACAAACACACTCTTGGAATTCACACCCAGCCCTCCTTTTTGTGCAAGAGTTGCACATCTCTTCTAGTTCTCTTCTAGTTCCTTGAGTTTCTTGAATGGTTTTCTCTTGAAGTTTCCAACAGTCTTCTTGAGAAGAGAGATCTGATACGGGACATAGCGTGGAAGACTAAGAGGTCTTGGAGATCCTAAGTTGCTTACAAAGAAAGAGTTTCTTCAACTAGCAAGTCTTCTTCTCCATTAGAGCACAACCAGGCTCCAAAGGTATAATATGCTTCTATCTGTTGTAGATTATTTTGTTGCATGGTGTTGCTTGTTTTATTGCTGTACATGATAGATGAGTATGAGGGATTGCATCCTGGATATGGTTTATGGCCTTATGGGTACTTAATCCCTGAGTCAAGTAGGTCAAAAGTTTTTGAAATCCTATCCACGAGGCCCACTTATTTCCAACAATGAGAACAGAGGATGCTCTCAGATTCTTAGAGGGTAAAGACTAAGAGGAGGTCCTATATCCAATAAAAAAACTAAGTAGATGGGCAGACTAGCCACATCTAAGCCATGGAGACAGAAGGAGAAGGTCGTGAGGGGTGGCCCCTCAAGGGACTTTGGTCACCTTATAGTGGCGATTGGTGCAAGACGTCTTCAACGGAGGAGAGGTCATTGTAGCAATTTTGACAAAGTTTTCTCTTGTGCATTTTTTGGTCTAATTGGCGGATTTTTCTGTCTGGGTTCCAATTTTTCCATTTTTTGAAAATGGTGGAGATGGCCTACTTTTATAAGCTTTTGGTAGCCATGAGGGGGATTTATGGGCCTTAAATGTATTAAAGCCACATGATGGGAGGAGTTATAAGTTTTTAAATCATTATTTTGTAACTCCTTTTTCTTGGTTTCTGATTGGCCGATGGAGAATTAAGGGCTTTTAATCGCCTTTAAGCTCCATGATGGGAGGAGTTACATAGTTTAATGCCATGATTATGGTCGACTTGTAACTCCTTTTTCCTTGCTTCTGAGTGGGCCGTCCAAAATAATGAGTAAATGACCGCATTAACTGGTTAGAAAATGGGTCATTAACTGCATTAAGTGGTTGCCAAGGGCACTTGAAGAGTCGCGGGCCGTGCCGCGTCTTTTGGAATTCTTTTGCGATGATTGCCAATGGATCTTCATGTTGATCGATGTCGGGTGACCATGCAATTTCAAACAATGATTGCTACCAGTGGGACAGTGCCATCCGTCATGTTGATGTCTCAATCGATCAGGTAGAAAGTGTGCTTTCTTGGTTGGCCAGTCGGTGATGTCGAATCGATCGACGACGATTTCATGATTTTGGTGGCGGATTTGTGATGTTGATAAAGATCGACGGATTCCGTGCCTAGGAAATTAGATTTTTGGAAAACCACAGGGACCAGACATCTCAAATCGCAAAAAAGACCCAAAAAATGGGCTCTCAACGAAAATCTAGGGGTTTCTCCCTTTTTGGTCGCCGATTTTCGGCCATTTCTCGGTTTTTTCTGATTCTTCTTTTTTCGGTAATTTTTTAGACATTTCTGTACACATTTTGGCCAGATGTTTCTGTAGAAATTTTGAAGAGAAGCCTTGCATATCATAGTGCAAAGTTTCTAATTTTTCGGGAAAGCCAAAGAGACTTTGTCGGGCAGAGTTGTCGATTTGCCGTCAGAAGCCAAAACTAGGTCAAACGATATCGGAATGACTTGAAATTTGAGGTGAAACCTCCTGAGCAATAAATAAGACCAACCATAGGCTTTTGTATGAGTTTTGAAGCTGTGTGGGGTCCTGTCACCAGTAGACTTGATTCTATCGTGAGGAAGATGTCATGCTTTGATGTATGGTCAACCGATGTCCGATTAACCTGAGATTTGGCAGGGAGCCTATTGGAGTCGTTTTGAGACGATCCATTAGCTCTAATTTGGAAATCATATTCCCGGGGAGCTCCTCCGCCAGGAGGCCTGATTTGGCTTTCGACTGTCAGAGCTTGGTCAAATGTTGTCGAAATGATCTGAAACTTGACATGTAGCCCTTTGGAAGCATTTTGAAGGCACTCATGTGCTGTGTTTGATGAGTGATGATCTCGGTGGTTTTTACTACCGAGAGGCTTGATTTTGCTGCTCGAGGGTTGATGTGGGGTCAAATGTTGTCGGTTTGATTTGAAATTTGACATGGAGCCTTTTGGAAGTATTTTAAGACCATCCATAGGCTTTGATTGAAGATCTGACATCTTCAATGCTGTTGCCGCCGGGAGCTCCTGTTCAACTATTGGAACTGTAAAGTTAGGCCAAATAATGTTGAAATTGCCCGGAACTTCATGTGTACGCTTCTTTTGGCTGTTTTGAAGGATCTTGTAGTTTTTATTTGATTTTGACAAGATTTGATACTTGAAGTAGTATTCCTTGTTTGTGGTAGGATGCGAACTTCATGTAACTTCTTGATGTTGAAGAGGCAAAGTGACATTTTTGGTGTCAACAATACCATTGAATCAAAACACACCTATGTGATCCACACAATTGGACTGCTCAGCTAGATCAATGCTAGCTAATTATAAATAGATATTTATGGGGAATAATTTCATGAAAGAGTACATTGATTAGATAAACAACATGTTTAATGGGTCATCGCTTGAATGTGTAGGAAACCGTGATCACTAATTCTACCTAATGAAGAAATATTAATGGTTAGAAAACTATGATAGTCAATCTTAGTTCAATGTGTGAAACACTGCTAAGTCTAATAGTTGCAAAACTAAAAACATACAATTGTGGGCCAAATCACAGATGTCCCTGTTCAATAGGGGAAGAGGAGGCATGACTCATAATAAGAGTATAAAATAATTCTTAATCTAATAGAGTTAAATGTGTCATTTGAGTTTTCCAATAAATGTAGAGGGTAACATGGTAATAAAAAAGAAAAAGGAGAGTAAGAGAGGACAAGTTGCTTGTTGCTTTTCGTTTAAGTTGATAGTGAGTAGAGGGATACTTTTGTAAATATATAAAGTGCAAGGGTGTATTTAAGGTTTTCTTAAAACATAGGGGTCCTTTTTTGTAAAAAAAAAAAAAAAAAAATTTTTTTTTTTTACCCCAACCAAGGGGAAGGGGGCAAGTGAGAAGGTAGCTCACACATGTCGGTAGAAGAGCCCACAAATGTAGGAAGAGTGGCGTACCCAGGGATTGATCCCTAAACGGTGTATTTGAAAGAATATGGAATTCATGTACGTTAGAATTTACAGAATTTGTGACACTGGAGTTTTGAAATACCGCTGAGTTCTGTCATTTGTGAATTTGTTGTTTCTTTCATGCCGGAATTCATGTCCGAGAAAATTTCATGCAACCCGAATTTCTATATTCCACGTTTCATCACTACTCAAATTTCTGAGTTGAATTTTACATGTTTATGCTTTATTTGTAAACATATTCAACTTCGAAGTCTAAATTGGTCATGAATAGACTGTTTTATAAACGTATGGGTCTCATTCAATAAAAAAATGAATGACTAAACAAAAACACCTCTCTTTCCTATAGAATACTCAATTCAAAGGTGCCCAAATTATCACAAAATACGCATCAATTCAAAAACACAAGCCAAACAAAATAATATAGAGAAAATCCATTTGCACAAAATATATAAACATATAATTAACCATGAAAAAAAGGAAAACCAAAATACAGGGTGGAGCAAATAAAAGAAAGAAAAGAAATGGAGCAAATTACATTGAGATCATAGCTTCTCATTATTTTATAAAGAATGGAGCACTTATTGACAATTTCTAGTATGATGACAAGACAAATGGAAGAGGGAAGGCAAGGATAATAAGAGAATAGAAGAGCATCCGATTGGAGACACGACGACCTACGTGCGGATTTTAACTTCACGAAGTCAAAGAACCGATTTGTGCTCAAGATCATGATAGTTCCCATTGTTGACACCAAAAATGTCACTTTGCCTCTTCATATACTTTCAAAAGCAAGAAGCTACATGAAGCCGCATCCTACCATAAGCAGGCAATGCTACTTCAAGCATCAAAACTTATCAGAATCAAATAAAAACTGCGAGATTTTTCAAAACAGTCAAAAGAAAAGTACACATGAAGTTTCGGGCAATTTCAACATCATTTGGCCTAACTTCACTCTTCCAACAGCTGAACAGGAGCTCCTGATGGAGATGAAGCTGGAGACCCTGATTTACAAAACAGAGCACATAGTTGGCCTCAAAATACCACTAAAAGGCTCCACATCAAATTCCAGGCCATTCCAACATCGATTGGCCCAAAAGAGAAATAGCCGCGGCATAGTCTGCTCTCCTGAGGACAACAGCATCGAAAACATCAAATCTTTGATTAGAGCCTATAGATGATCTCAAAATACTTCCAAAATGCTCTATGTCAAGTTTCAGGTCTAACTGGCAACATTTGACCCTACATCAACCCTCAAGCAGCAAAATCAAGCCTCCCGACGGCAAGAATTACCAAGGCCATCGCTCATCAAACAGAGCACATGAGTGATTTCAAAATACTTCCAAAGGGCTGCGTGTCAAGTTTCAGGTCATTTCAACAACATTTGACAAGACTTTGACTCCTGGAAGCTAAATGAGGCATCCTAGCGGCGGAGCCCCTCGGGACCATGATTTCCAAATCGAAGCTAATGGATCATCTTAAAATAACTCCAATAGGCTCCTTGTCAAATTTCAAGTCAATCGGACAATGATTGACCGTACATCAAAGTGCAGCATCTTCCTCGAGACAAAATCAAGTCTACCGGCGACAGGACCCTACACGGCTTCAAGAATCTAACAAAAGCCTGTGGTTGGTCTTATTTATTGCTCAGGAGGCTTCACCTCGAATTTTAGGTCATTCTGACATCGTTTGACCTAGTTTCGGATTTTGACGGTAAATCGACAACTCTACGCCACAAAGTCTTCGGCTTTCTCGGAAAATTGGAAACTTTGCGCTCTGATATGTAAGGCTTCTTGTCAAGTTTTCTGCAGGAAATCAGGTCAAAGCATATGCAAAAATGTCAAGAAAACTACCGAAGAAGAGAGAATCAGAAAAAACCAAAAAACGGCCAAAAATCGACGACCGAAAAGGACAAAAGTCCCCATGGTCGCCGGCAACCCTAGAAATCTGGGTAGCCGGACTTCCGCCAAAAACCTATTTTTGGGTCCTTTTTCGCGTTCCGAGATGTTTGGCTTATGTGATTTTCCAAAAATCTGATTTTTGGGGCACGGAATCCATCGATCTTCGTCAACATCACGGATCCGCCATTGAAATCATGAGTTCATCAGACGCTTCAAAATCATCAACCGGCAGACTAAGAAATCACACTTTTTGTCCGACCGATTGAAAAATCGACCAGACAGCCGGCCTACTAATAGCAATTATTGTTTGAAATTACATGATCATCCGACATCAATCGGCATGAAGATCCATCGACGCTCAAACCTCCTACATTGCGAGAAGAACTCCAAAAGACGCGGCGCTGCCCGCGACTCTTCAAATGCTTTGGCGACCACGTAATGCAGTTAATGACCCATTTTATGACAAATTAAGGTGGTCATTTACTCATTATTTTGAACAACCCAATTAGAAGCCAAGGAATGAGAGTTACAAGTCAAGTGCAATCATGGCATTAAACCATGTAACTCCTCCCATCATGGAGCTTAAAGGCAATTAAAAGCCCATTATTCTCCAACGGCCATTCAAAAGCCAAGAAAAAGGAGTTACAAAAATACAAATTAAAAACTTATAACTCCTTCCATCATGGAGCATTAATGCAATTAAAGCATTTAAAAGCTCATAAACCTCCTCATGGGCATCAAAAGCCTATAAAAAGAGGTCATTCCAAGAAGAAAAGGACACCATGCAAATCCTAGAAAGAAACTCTGCAACGTTGCTACAATGCTCCAATAACAACCTCTCCTCTGTTGAAGAAGTCTTGCACCGACCAACACTACAAAGAGACCAAAGTCCCTTGGGGGGCCACACCCCCCCCCCCCCAAGGCTTTCTCTTTCTGTCTTCGTGGCTTAGACGTGGCTTTTTAGCCCGTCTACTTAGCTTTTTATTGGATATAGGACCAACTCTTGGTCTTTATCCTCTAAAATTCTGAGGTTTAAGCTGGGCCAAGAAAATCAAAAGCGTCTTCTGTTCTCATCTGAAGGATGATGGCGAAGTCCACACATAACTTACGACCGTCAATCTGAATGAGTCCCCACAATCTCCTGAGAAGTTATTTTCTTTTCTACTTGTGAAGGTGGATCTACGGACCACCACTTATCAATTCCAAGTAGAGTAGAAAATTTGGCATACCTCTACACAAAAAGTTGATGTTCGCTTTGTCTCGGGTCACGAAAGGATTGACCCCACGGACTCTCACGTCCGCTGACCCCGGTAATCCCGCGAGCAAAAAAGTGAGCCCATCACCCATGCTTGGAGAGAATCCCAGGAACCTTGATCTTGAATCGCTAATAAATCACCAAAAAGAGTTAATATTAGTTGCAAGAAGCAGAGATCTCTTATGAGTTATCTCAAGATTGGATTGGGATTCTCGAATCTACCATTGATTTTGAAAGTTGCAGTTGCAGAGATCTCTTATGAGTTGTCTCAAGATTCTGAAACGATTTTTAGTTGCAGTTGTAGTGACGATTGGAGCACAATCAGGGACTTATTGAAATGGGTTCGTTTTCTTCTATGGTGTGTAGAAAAAATCAAGATGAGGATGAAGAACAACATATTCGGACCTCGAAACTCCTTTTGTTGAGAAAGGCGTCAAACCGTTGGGTTCCGGGAATCCCAACTAAGCCTCTCAGAGTTCCATAATTATAAAATGCTCTTGGAGGGACTAACATTTTGGAATTCCACTAGTCTGGTATTTGAGAATTTTGGTTGCCTTGAATGCTGGGAACTCCACCAAAAAATCATTGAATTTCTGACAGGATTTCCAAAATCCACAGACATTCGGAATTCCTGTCGGAAATGCTTGTAAAGAAACAGGCCCTAAGTATCCAGGTGACATTAGAGGTTGCAAACCAACTAAACAACCTCATGTTATCAAGGCCTACGGTTAGTCGTAAGCCTCCTTACGGCTAGCTGCGGGGTCTCTACGATTAGTCGTAAAGTCACCGTAAGTCTACGTTTGTCAAGCAATACTCATAGGATTAACAATAACCCTGATACACAACCTAGTCATGACTAGCCGTGGGGTTTTACGGCTCGCCATGGGGCTTCTACGTCTAGTTGTGAGCTCACCATGGCTCTAGCCTTTTAGTCATTATTTCAAGATCTACGGTAACCCCCAAATAGAAAAGGATTACGACTATCCGTGAGCCTTTCACAGTTAGCCGTAGGGCACTTACGGTTAGCCGCGAGATAACCATTATACATCCTACGATTGGCCTCAACTAGAGCCTACGGCTAGCTGTAAGCTCTAGAAACCCAAACCTGAAGGGGTTTCAGGGTGGATTTCAGGGAAGCCCTCTCCCCCATATCCAATAGAGTTCCTAACACATCCTAAGGGAAATCGAAGGCACCTAACTATCCACTGTACCAAAAACTCCATTTTAAAGGTCATTACCCAAAACCCCGTTAATGCACCTTAACACCCTACCTACCAACATATCATCATAAATGAGCTCATAAAAGGGTGACTACCATGATTAAAAGCATAGAATCAAGCGAGCAAAGCATATACATCATGTTATTCCCATTCATTTACTTGCCTTCCCTTAGCTGCACAAAATCCCTTTTTTGGTGCCTAGGGTTTGAATGTCTTTCCTCCACACCACACCCCACTCAAATCCAAAGGCACCAATCAACCTCTTACATCCCAAAGAAAAAGAAAGATAGCCCTACTATGAATGCATGATCCTAGCATGAAGTGAACCTACATGAAGATTGGGGAGAAATGGTTTACCTAGAAAGGGAAAATAGGGAAGAAGAAGATAGAGAAGACGACTTGGGTGAGCTTAAGAGCCTTGGAAGTCTTGGAGGAGCTTGGGGGATCCTTGAGAGCTTGAGCTTGGTGACGGAGAGATGGAGGAGCAGAGAGTGGAGAAAGTGAAGTAGTGAAATGAAGTGAAGGAGAAAATGGAAGGGGGTTGTGATCTTTTGTGGAGAAGGTTTATTATATTTACAAAAAGGGGCTTGAGGACCAAAGTGAAGATGGGCTTATAGGCAGTGGCAGACCCAGAATTTTCGTTTGAACGGGGCTTGAAAAACCCATCTTTCTTTTTCAAAATGATACCTTGAAAGGTGAGTTATAGTGTTGGCCAAACTGATACGTGTTGGTTGAGTTTTAAGAGCTATTACAAAAAATCATAATAGGTTTTGCTTAACACAAAAATCATAGTAATTAATTAACCTAATATATATGAGATAAAGAGCCACCATTTCAAGCCCAATGTTCTCGTTCTTTTATCCTTCTGAAATGAAGCTCCTTTTGAAACGAATGAACAAAAGACAACCATTGGTTTGTTCTTCTTAGCCATTGTACGCAACTAAATAAATATAAGAAAAAGGGCCAAAAGAAAGGTATTAATTAGTAGAGTTGAACTATAGTCCTAAATACTGAAGGACTTAAATAGATACAATATATTTGTGTCTAATATTCAAACCCATTTTAATTTAAGTTGCATTATATTAATGACTATAAAGTTTGTGTTTGAATCTAAATGGGCTTTGATGTGAGTTAAAAAGTAGGTTTGAAAATGATGCTAGGTTGACCCCATTAGCTGAATCACATTCTATTATGAGCCAAGAAATTGAGAAGCAAATTGTAGCCCATGGATTTATTAGTTGGATATTTTTTTATGATCTGTGGGTCACGGTTTTATGATCCTAATCATTAACATTCTCAGATTAATGAAAATCATGAACACACTTAATTAGTTTCATATCTTTAAAATTTTAATCAATTTTGAGAATCTCATGAAATATGTCCAAATCATCAAAATAAATATAAACTGTTGAATGTACTTATTTACTCATGTGAAAAGTGAAAATGAAAATTTTAAGAAAGATGGTAAAGTGTTGAAGGATGCATAATTCCGCATTACTATTTAAAATTAAAAGGAGAAAAAGAAAAAAAAAACCTGCTTCGGTTCAGTCCTGCAGCAAATCAGAGAGAGATCCTTAGCAGATCTCAAATGTGTGTGATACACCGAAATCCCTAAATCAACATTCATGGTGAAGTGCTAGACAAACGGATAGGCACATGAGATGATCTCAGCCCAAGATTTCTCATGTGTATAATTTCCGTTGAACCGAGTTAATCGGTTATGGGTTCCATGTCTAAGGACCTACAAGGTCAATCCTTTCACACCCTAAGAACCTTATTGGTTTAGCGTTTTTGTCACAATCATCCTCAGGGATTGATTATGATCCATGGGTTCTAATCTAGAGGTCCAACTATCTCTAAAGTCTTTTTTTCCCAAAAGAGATAAGCCTAGTTCATTGAACCATATTTTCACTTCCTCTCCTAACCTCTGATCATGAGGATATGTGTACAATTAGATTTTATGTTCCGAGAGCTTTCTACCGATTTGTGGAACTCCAAAATCCGACGTACGGAAAAAAATTATTGAAAATCTACCCAAATTCAGTTAACTGTCCTCCAAGAGTTAGAACTCTCAGAAGGAGGGTTCAAATGTTCAAGTGCAGGTTGTTCCAGGCCAAGAATCAGAGAAGCCAAGAGTTCGAGCTCTCAGAAGGAGGATTCGAACGTTTAAGTGTAGATTTTTCTAGACAGAACTTGTAAAGTTCTGTTTTGCATTTCTCCTCAACTCCTTTTTTTTCCAACCTTTCCTACTCATTTTCACGTCTTTCCAAAGACCATTTTAACCATGATTTGAGCTTCCAATGCTCTTTATATAAAATCTATTCATCATCTCACTTCCCATTCAACTTCCATTAACACATCAAATAAAACCCCATTTTACAATTCAAACTAATCAATTATACAGGCTGATTTTACAGTAAAGAAGTCATATAATCAATCAATAAATAATTAACATACATAAGTCTAATTGATCATTACTTGCCTCTTTCTGGTGCTTTCCAATACTAATCTTTTGTTAGACTTAGTTCATCCAAAATCCCCATAATGTTAACTCATAAGAACTCCTACAATGATTAATGCAATAGATGAGGCTAATTAATTTGCATGTAATGAAATTGGATCGCTACAGTCATAAATAAGTAAAATGAAGCACTATTTTGAGGCTTTCTAACCAATGAAAAGGATGATGATGAGAGGGATAAAGTTGGAGTTCTCTAAACTCACATGTAAAGTTGGTGTTCTCTAAACTCACATGTAAAGCTCAAGGAACATCCTACAATAGTGAATGCAAGGAAGGAAAAGGAATTGACATGCATGCAAGCTAATTGACTTCAAATCACTATTACTAATTAAAGAAAATACCTTAGAGAGAAGAGGCTTGCCAAGAAATGGGTGTGGAGATGAGGATCATGAAAAGGGCTTGGAGAAGATGAATACTTACCAATGGAGTGATTGACTGTGAAATGGGAAAAGATGTGGTGGAAGATGATGACTAGAGATTTCCCACATGCAATTCTCCTAGAGCTTGTTGGTGAATAAGAATGAAGAGATGGAGGTAAGAATAAGAGGAGATAGAACCCTCCGTTCAAACAATGAACAAGAAGAAGGAAATAGGAATCGGTGCTAGGTTTATAAAAGGGGAGTTTTGGTCCAGTTGCATGCAAGCCCAAGGGTTTAACTAAAATTTGGGAAAAGGGTTTTTAATGGAAATGGGCTTGGAGTATGGGTCAAGTTGGCTCAAATATTGGTCTAGGTCCAACATGGGATTTGATGTAGGGAAAATGCTTGATGTAATACTAATTCTAGAAATACACACAAGATTAAAACTATTAAAAAGTCATAACTATATCTAACTTTAGTCAACCCCGCTAATCTACCTAATCAATCACAAAGGTCATCCAAAACATTCATTAAGTACCTAATAAAGGTTAATTAGACAATAAACCTACTAAAGCAGGGTCGGGGTCTTACAGTTTGTCTTCATTATTTTCTTGTTATGTGATGTGTATGTAAGGATACCAACTCCTCACCCAACCCAGCAACCTAACTAGATATTTCACTAGGCATGGTTGACCCTTTTTGCTTTAGGTTGGGTTTGGGGTGACGCTTTTGTACTCATTAATTGATAATTGATGATATTATTCACATTGTATTTGTTGTTCTATGAATGTTCTTAGGCGAACACAACTCCAATTCTACCTAACTTCATTAGTCCACAAAATAATTATGGATGTTGGTTGCCTTATAATTTTGGTATAAGGCCAACAATGTTAAGACCTATGACATTATCTTTTGAGGTAATATAAAACAAACGTAGTATCGCATTGCAAATACGAGTCATTGATACAGGGAGCGGGGACCGGGATCGACATAGGACTTGTGTTGCTTGTATTTCTTGTGTTGCGAGTCAAAGGACTTTCACTCCCTGTTTATAGACACTATGGATTTAACTGCATTTGAAATCCGCCACGGGATCCTACTGGATTTAATTGTTACACACAATATATGTAAGAGCCCAACCTCTTAAACCTAGGATTAGCACTAATAAATTCTGCCAATCTGCTATTCTGAGCTCATTAGATCAGAATTATCATTCCGGACAACTTTTGTATTCAATTCGAGGCCCTGAAACTGTCGCGACCTTGGACCGGGTTACCGACCTAATCCGAGATCGGGACTAGTTAATGATGATGTAATGGATGATGAATGGTAGCCAAACTATGAATTTATTTTTAATTAATACGTATATGAGCCAATGAAAAGATGCCACTCGTATACGCAATTTTCCACAGGTGTCCGCGGTGAGAATATCATAACAACATGAATATTTCTTTTGAATGCAGAAGCGTGTAGCAAATCTAATTCATACATTCATGTCCAAAATAGCAAGTTTGATAATACATTTATAGTAGCATCAGAATGAGCAATGAACATCAACATTTTCCAGAAATATAAAGTTAGAGTTTATACAAAAGATCAGTTAATTAATGTTCCCTAAAAATAATGGCCAACAAAGGCCAGTACAACCAGATTAGTTCCCAAAAGAATGAGTTAGACGTAACTCCCAAAAACATGTCGTATCTCAAAGCATGACTAGATGTCTACATGACATCGTCAGCTTGCCATTCAACTAAACGATGCAGTTCACTGACCGCCTCCTATGGCTCCTCCTCGGGGTAACCAACGACTGGACCTAAGTACCAAAATAGTGGATCAAACACAACGGTTTGGCAAGTAGGTGAAAGGATATAACAATAATTTAAAACAATGATACCTTGATAAAACATTGAAACCTATATAAATAATGAATTTCATAAAAGTAAATGCATCATTTATCAAGAAAGATAATTGCAATACAATATATGTAAAGGTACCAAAGAATCAGGAACTAGCAAGATGGCAACCACACAAAGCTAAATCTCTCTCACTAAAGTGATGAGAGCAATATCGGGACGTTAACTTTAGTTACACAAGGTGAGGAGAGTCAACGGTAATCATGGATACATATATAGATGGACGGGACCGCGGTAGCGAACCGGGTATCGGGACAGGACAGGATCCAGGCTGCAGCTGGCAGGACAAGAGGGGGACCTCCAAGTCGGTGAATCAAATTAACAAGGTCGTCCAAGCTTAGTGGTGCCAACTCATAGGTCATATGCAAGAAATTAAGACAAGTTCTTATATAAACCGGACGAGACGGGATGCCCTTGGGCACAAAACACTTTATATCAAGTCAGGCATGAGCGGGCTAGCAAAATGCTAAAATGTAGTTTCAATATATTTTGGGAAATGAAAATTTATAAAGCATGAATTTCGGGATAAGTATCAGGATTCGAGAATTGTTCAAGGTGAATAAGGGTCCCGTATGTCAATTCGGTATGGCTTGGTACTCCTTGAGTTTTGGAGACATTCCGGGCTCCATACATACCTTGATAAATTCAAAAACTTCATGAATCATTGTGATGTGGTTTCTTTCTCTTCAATCTCCAAAATTCTGGGGAGAATTTGGTTGCTTGGTGGTTAGCAGCTGGCTGACTGTGAGGCTGATCGCGAGTTCCCAGACAGGATGCAATATGCTGTAATTGTAACCCAAATTGGTTCGATTGGCCGGCGGTGAGCCGCTGACTGACCGTGCCTTCAGAAGAGAAAAGCAGCTCTCTGGAATTGTGACCGAATCTGGTTCGATTAGCCGCCAATCACCAGGCGGCTAGCTGACAGGTGACCTCCAGCTGACCACCCAGCTGTGGGAAATTCTCACTAAGTTCAGATTTGAGCCTTTTCTTCCTCCAATCAATTTTCTTCATTTCTCATTCATTTCCCTGCAATGATATGAGCAAGGAAGCTCCTCTAAATCGTCATTCAACACTTCCCCAATACTCCTATAAGCATTCATCCGATCAACTCCTTCTTCACTCCATTCAACCATAAGAGAGAGAGAAAGAAACAAAGAAGCGACCATTCACAAACATTCATTGAGCTATTTACAAGAGGTAAATGAAGGCTATAAACACATGTTTTCAAGACATTAAGTGAGCTAACAAGATTCATTCATGAGTATTTATTTCAAAAAATCAATGCAAGTCAATAAACATGAATAGAAATGATAACAAACCACATTTCTTATGAAAACCATTTAATACTTATACTATCCATTCATCCACTTGCCTTAGGTCCAAGCTTAGCCAAAACAAGCTCTAATCACTCTTCCAAGCCAAGATCAAAAGCTACAAACAAAACCACTCAAAACAAACCCTAAAATGGTCAAAACAATAAAATAGAAAGAGAGAGCTTCCAATAATGGAGGTGAAGCTTCTCTAGGGTCTTAAGAACACAAATCTAGAAGATTAGGGAGGAAGCTTACTTGTAGATTCTCCAAATGGACAAGACTAGCTCAAAAGTGATCTTGAAATGGGAGGTTTTCTCAAAAAATGGTATCAAGAGGAAGCCTTCAATGAGAGGAAGAGAGTGGTGAGGGAGAGCAAGAAGAAGAAGAGAAATGCAAGAAACCCTAGGTTGAGTTGTTTTAGAGTTGGAAAAGGGAAAAGAGAAGAGAAAGTTCTCTTATAAAGCAAATGTGAGTGGGCTCCACCACTAGAAAACGTGGAAGGCTGAAATCACGATTTTCGGGGCTTCAAATGAATTCGACATAGAAGGGAAAGTTGATCGTTGAAATTTCTTGTTTCCAAAAAGTATATGTTTCATGGGTATCGAGGATATCAGATATTGGGTACAGATTTCAGAATAAAAGACCATTTTACCCTCAATGCTAGGAAAGTTGGGTTTCGTGATTTCGAACGGGAATGGGATTAACATGAAAGTTGTAGAGATTAATGACATAAGTAAAACGGGGTTAAAATGCAAATCAATGGAATTTCAGAAAATCCCCCAAGTAAACGCAAAGTTATAAAAGGAACCCCCAAAGGGCCCCACTAATCACATTGGCACTCAAAATTCCCCAAAGCTATAACAAAGCTATTCTAAACCCAACTAAATCAAAATCTGCTAATCACGATTAAGACCAACACATGACTTAATTAGCACTAATCGAGGTCACTCGGGTTGGGGTCTTACATCCTCCACCCCTTGAAATATTTGGTCCTCTAAATAATATACAAAATGCTCCTCAGGTAGGAGATGTGGGTACTTCTTCTGGACTTGATCTCGTAATTCCCACGTTGCTTCTTCCGGTCCATGATTCTCCCAAAGAACTTTCACCCATTGAATAGTTCGTGTCCTCAATTCTTGTTCCTTTGTATCGATGATCTGAATAGGCCTCTCAACATAGTTAGTATCTTCTCTGATTTTCAAAGGTTCATGTCAGAGTACATGTGAAGGATCAGGGACGTACTTCTTCAGCATAGAAACATGGAAGACGTTGTGTACGCCGAAAAGCTAGGGTGGTAAGGCTAATCTATAAGCCACATCACCAATCTTGCTCACAATGTCATATGGTCTAATATATCTCCGTGATAGCTTGCCCTTCTGCCCAAATCTCAAAGTTCCTCTAGTAGGCGACACTTTCAGGAAAACCTTATCTCCTTCTTTGAACTGTAAATCCCTTCTGTGAGAGTCTGGATAGCTTTTCTGTCTACTTCGGGTTACTTTCAGACGTTCTTGAATCAACTTGACTTTATTACAAGTTTCACTAAGCATAGTCGGTCCATAGAAACTGCGAACGCCTACTTCTTCCCAACATACAGGTGTTCTACACCTTCTGCCATACAAAGCCTCAAACGGTGCCATTCCAATGCTTGAATGATAATTGTTGTTGTAAGCAAACTAACACAACGGTAGAGTTTCATCCCATTGAGTCTTGAAGTCTAACACATAAGCATGGAGCATATCCTCAAGAGTCTGAATGGTTCTCTCTGACTGGCCATCTGTCTGAGGGTGATAAGCTGTACTGAACTGTAGCCTCGCACCCATGGATTCATGCAATGTCTTCCAAAATCTTGAGACGAATCTGTTGTCTCTGTTAGATGTGATGGAGACTGACTGACCGTGTCTATTGACGATCTCATTAACGGACAACTCTGCTAAAGGTAACATGTGCATCTTCTTTCCTGTCCTCATCGGAATGAAATGAGCTGACTTGGTGAGACGGCCCACAATGACCCATATTGCATCGTTGCCTCTACTGGTCCTCGGTAGTCTCGAAATGAAATCCATGGTAATGTGCTCCCACTTCCATTCCGGAATCTCTAACAGTTGCAACAATCCTGGAGGCTTCTGATGCTCTACCTTTATCAACTGACATGTCATACATCGGGAGACAAACGTTGCTATCTCTCTATTCATGTTGTTCCACCAATATCTACTTTTCAAATTCTGATACATCTTCGTACTGCCCGGTTGCATAGAGTACTTCGTGCTGTGAGCTTCTGTCATAATGTCATTCCTCAAATCTTCAATGTTAGGCACACATAAGTGGTCACGATAGTACAAAAATCCATCCACAATACGAAAGTCAGGACGTTCTGCTACATGCTCTGAATTCTTGGCCAACTCTGGATCTTGTAACTGACTATCCTTGATCTTATGTATGAAAGAAGGCTCTGATATTGACATGTTGGCTAATACTACACCCTTTTTCAGTGGCTGTAAATCTATTTTTCAGTTCTTCAAATTGCTCAAAAATACAAGTGCCACTGAGATTTGCCAAGCCCACTGATTTTCTGCTCAAAGCATCACCGACTACATTAGCTTTCCTCGGGTGATATTTGATTGGAAAATCATAATCCTTGATATATTCCATCCATCTTCTCTGCCTCATGTTCAACTCTTTCTGAGAAAATAGGTACTGTAGGCTACGGTGATCGGAGTAAACCTCAAATTTCTCTCCATATAGGTAGTGTCTCCACATCTTGAATGCGAAAACAACCGCTGCTAACTCAAGATCATGTATTGCATAGTTCTTTTCATTAACTTTCAACTATCGGGATCCATAGGCAATGACTTTCATTTTGCATTAGTACGTAACCTAGTCCAACATTCGAAGCGTCGGTAAAAATGGTGAAACCGCTGCTTCCGGATGGCAAAGTAAGAACTGATGCTGTAGTCAATCTCTTCTTTAGCTCTTGGAAGCTATTCTCACACTTATTTGTCCACACATATGGTACATTTTTCCTCGTCAACTTTGTCAATAGTGACGCAATTGACGAAAATCCTTGTACAAACCCCCGGTAATATCCTGTCAATCCCAGAAAACTTCTAATTTCTGTCACATTTTTCTATCTTTCCCACTTCACTATTGCCTCAATCTTGGACGATCTACTGACAATCCTTTTCTGAAGATAATGTGTCCCAATAATGCTACTTGTTCAAGCCAAAATTCGCACTTGTTGAGCTTTGCATACAGCTGGTTTTCTTTCAAGAGTTGCAGTGCTATCCTCAAGTGCTCTTCATGTTCTTCTTTGGTCTTGAAGTACACCAAAATGTCATCAATGAACACTACCACAAACTGATCTAAGTACTGAGCAAATATATTGTTCATCAATGCCATGAATACTACCGGTGCATTTGTCAATCCAAATGGCATCACAAGGAACTCATAGTGGCTATATTTTGTCCGAAAAGCTGTCTTTAATACATCTGATTATCTAACCCTCGGCTGATGATAACCGGATCTCAAATCAATCTTCAAAAAATACGAAGCACCTTGTAACTGATCAAACAGTTCATTTATTCTTAGCAATGGATATTTGTTCTTGATGGTTACTTGGTTCAATCTTCGGTAATCAATACACATCCTTATCAAACCATCTTTCTGTTTAACAAACAAAACTGGAGCTCCCCATGGCGAAATACTACGTCTTACAAAACCTTTGTCCAATGATTCTTGCAACTATATCTTCAATTCTCCTAATTCCGCCGGAGCCATTCTATAAGGTGCAATCAAAATTGGAGCGGTCCCTGGTAATAACTCAATAGTGAAATCAATTTCTCTTATGGATGGTAATTCTGGACTCTCCTCTGGAAATACATCTGAGAATTTCCAAACAATAGGGATCTCCTCCACCCCTTGGGACCGTTTATCCTCCGTGATAAACGCCAAATAGGCATCACATCCACTTTTCAGAAGACTATCAGCCTTTAACGCTGAAATAAACCCTGTACTAGGGTTACTCATGTCTCCCTGAAACAACACCCCTGTTGGTGTCTCTTCTAATTTAAAGGTGAGGGTCTTATGGAAACAATCCATTGTAGCATAATACCTTGCTAACCAGTCCATCCCTAGAATGACATCAAAATCGTACATTTCCAATAAAATGAGATTTGCTAGCAACACTACTTCTCCTATCATGACTGAACTACTAGGGTAGAAAGTTCTACACACAACTTCTTTACCAATTGGGGTAGCCACAATCAAAATAAAATCCAGTTCTCTAGCATGCATATCAATCAACTTAGCAAATTTTGGAGACATATAAGAGTATGTAGAGCCAGGGTCAAATAAAACCTTAGCTTGAAATTCACAAACGAGAAATGTACATTCCATTACATCTCCTGCTACCTCTGCATCAGCTCTGTTGACTCCATAGATTTGGCCTCGCTGCTGTGGCCTGTTTTGAGCCTGTTGTGGCCCGCCTTGCTGTGCATTTCTGTTCTGTTGTTGAGGACGCTGATTCTGATTCTATCCTGGCTGACGGGCATGTTGCTGCTGTTGCTGATGTCTATACTGTTGATGTGGTGCATGTTGTTGTGGTGGCCTTGCCTGATTTTGAACAACAGGTGCATTCTGAGGTGGTGCTGGACGTTGTGCTCCCTGTTGCTATTAATTCTGTCTATTACCCTGCCCACCAGGCCTTTGGCAATTTCTCATTTGATGGTCCATCGAACCACACCTAAAACATGCACCTGAAACGGTGCGGCATTGGTTACTGTCATGGTTCTTTCCACAGTTGATACAAACCACTGGATTCTGTACATTTTGCTCTGGCCTCTGCCTCTTGTGCTGCTGGTTCCTCTGTTGGTAGTTCTGTTGATGAGCTTGAACTTCCCTTGGATTCTGAGGATCTTGATGTTAAAATTCTCAAATTTATATGCTCTCTTAACCGCTTCTTCAAAAGTTGTGGGTGGTACAACTCCGGTAGCATCTCTCTAGATGATTGGGTTCAGTCATTCAAAGAACTTTGCAATCTTTTTCTCAACGGTGTCTATCAACTCCGGAGCATATCGGGATAATCTCTCAAACTTGGTGAGGTACTCGAGAACTGTCACGTTGCCTTGTACAAGTTGCTGGAACTCGATTGCTTTCTGCCTCTTAATATGAGTTGGTACATATTTTTCATGAAACTGTCTCTTGAAACTAACCCAAGCCACTGCATCTGCCATGGTTCTGCACTCATCTTTGATTGTCTTCCACCATATGTCTGTTAGGCCGGTAAATAGGAATGCAACAAGTTTCACTTGTTCTCCCCCCGTGCATCGGAAGATCTCAAAAATATTTTTTGTATGCTCTAACCAGTCGTCTGCAGCTAAGGGATCCTCTGTCCCAATAAACTCTTTTGGCCCTCTCTTCCTGAACCGTTCAAATAAGGCATTAGGGTCATGCTCCCTTTGATTTATGATGATCTGTGGACCTACGAGTTGTGGTAAAACTAGTTCGGGCCTCCTTTCTAACACTTTTAACAATTGCCTTTGTACTTGTGTCATCTCCCTATCATGGTCTTCCTCTCTCTTAGCCATTTGTTCATGAAGTCTTGCTTGATTTTCATTGGCTTGATGCGGTTGAACAAGCATTGCCTGCATCATTTATTGGAATTGATTCTGCATAGTGATATCAGGAATATCTTCCCCAATTGGTCGGTGTGATCACTGTTACTAGTGGTAGGATTGCCGTTTATCGGTCACTTACGAGGTGGCATAACGACGCAAGACAAATTGTTAGTACATAATAATCAAATAAAGGGTCACACATTGCTCACACGATACTAGCTAACAAAAATTCTAACGAATCCTCGCCACGTCTTTAGGATTTCTAGTTTCTTTTAATTGCCTAACACACATCTCGCTCTGATACCAGTCTGTCGCGACCCCGGACCAGGTTACTGACCTAATCCGGGATCGGGACTAGTTAATGATGATGTAATGGATGATGAATGGTAGCCAAACTATGAATTTATTTTCAATCAATACGTATATTAGCCAATGAAAAGATGCCACTCGTATACGCGATTTCCCACAGGTGTCCGCGGTGAGGATATCACAACAACATGAATATTTCTTTTGAATGCAGAAGCGTGTAGCAAATCTAATTCATACATTCATGTCCAAAATAGCAAGTCTAATAATACATTTATAACTATATCAAAATGAGCAATGAACATCAGCATTTCCCAAAAATATAAAGTTAGTGTTTATACAAAAGATCAGTTAATTAATGTTCCCCAAAAATAATGGCCAACAAAGGCCAGTACAACCAGATTAGTTCCCAAAAGAATGAGTTAGACGTAACTCCCAAAACATGTCGTATCTCAAAGCATGACTAGAAGTCTACATGACATCGTCAGCTTGCCATTCAACTAAACGAGGCGGTTCACTGACCACCTCCTCTGGCTCCTCCTCAGGGTAACCAACGACTGAACCTGGGTACCAAAATAGTGGATCAAACACAGCGGTTTGGCAGGTGGGTGAAAGGATATAACAATAATTTGAAATAATGAAACCTTGATAAAACATTGAAACCTGTATAAATAATGAATTTCATAAAAGTAAATGCATCATTTATCAAGAAAGATAATTGCAATACAATATATGTAAAGGTACCAAAGAATCAGGAACTAGCAAGATAACAACTACACAAAGCTAAATCTCTCTCACAAAAGTGATGAGAGCAATATCGGGACGTTAACTTTAGTCACACAAGATGAGGAGAGTCAACGATAATCATGGATACATATATAGATGAACGGGACCGCGGTAGCGAACCGGGTATCGGGACAGGATAGGATCCAGGCTGCAACTGGCAAGACAAGAGGGGGACCTCCAAGTTGGTGGATCAAACCGACAAGGTCGTCCAAGCTTAGTGGTGCCGACTTATAGGTCATATGCAAGAAATCAAGACAAGTTCTTATAAAAAATGGAAGGGACGGGATGCCCTTGGGCACAAAAAACTTTATATCAAGTCAGGCATGAGCAGGCTAGCAAAATGCTAAAATGTAGTTTCAATATATTTCGGGACATGACAATTTATAAAGCATGAATTTCGGGATAAGTATTGGAATTCGAGAATTGTTCAAGGTCAATAGGGGTCCCTATGTCAATTCGGTATGGCTTGGTACTCCTTGAGTTTTGGAGACATTCCGGGCTCCATACACACCTTGGTAAATTCAAAAACTTCAATGGATCATTGTGATGTGGTTTCTTTCTTTCAACCTCTAAAATTCTGGGGAGAATTCGGTTGCCTGGCGGTTAGCTAACGGTTAGCCGCTGATGGGTTCGGCGGTTAGCCGCTGGCTTACTATGAGGCTGACCACGAGTTCCCAGACAGGATGCAATATACTGTAATTGTAACCGAAATTGGTTCTGTTGGCCGGCGATTAGTCGCCGATGAGTTCGGCGGTTAGCTGCTGGCTGACCGCGAGGTTGACCGTGCCTTCAGAAGAGAAAAGCATGTTAGAATCACACGATCACTGAGAGGGGGGGGGGAATCAGTGATGTCTCAATACTTTTTACTTGAATATAAATAAGTCCAAATAATCAAAGCAGTAAAACAATAATCAAGCAACCACAGGAACACAAGGTTTTAACGTGGTTCACCCAAAGGCTACGTCCACGGTGCAACGACTACCCGGACACCAATCCGAGGCTAGTCTTACTGATTAATTCTGAAACTTCAACTTCAAGGAGCACCCACCCCTAATTCAGATAGCATCCACTATCTAGGAAGCAACAACTCCCTTTACAATTCGTCTGCACCAACAGACAGGATCACCAAACCCCAGCACCAAGCACCCACTTGATGTTTTACAAAGATTAGAGAAGAACCCTTTACAGAAATTCCTTTCTACAATCTCTCACTCTCAATCCCATACAAATCAGATTTAATAAACATGAATTGAGAAATACTTATCTAAAGAAACTACTGATGAAGAACCATCTTCTTGATGCAGAGTTTCTTCTTTACTTGCTGTAAAGAATCACAACAGTATCTCGTTGCAAGCTCACACACCCTCACAAATCTTCTCTCTTTCTGTGTATCTCTTCAACGATCCCTAGCAATGATATGAGCAAGGAAGCTCCTCTAAATCATCATTCAACACTTTCCCAATACTCCTATAAGCATTCATCCAATCAACTCCTTCTTCACTCCATTCAACCATAAGAGAAAGAGAAAGAAACAAAGAAGCCACCATTTACAAACATTCATTGAGCTATTTACAAGAGGTAAATGAACGCTATAAACACATGTTTTCAAGACATTAAATGAGCTAACAAGATTCATTCATGAGTATTTATTTCAAAAAATCAATGCAAGTCAATAAACTTGAATAGAAATGACAACAAACCACATTTCTTATGAAAGCCATTTAATACTCAAACTATCCATTCATCCACTTGCCTCAGGTCCAAGCTTAGCCAAAACAAGCTTTAATCACTCTTCCAAGCCAAGATCAAAAGCTACAAACAAAACCACTCAAAACAAGCCCTAAAATGGTCAAAACAATGAAATAGAAAAAGAGAGCTTCCAATAATGGAGGTGAAGCTTCTCTAGGGTCATAAGAACACGAATCTAGAAGATTAGGGAGAAAGCTTACTTGTAGGTTCTCCAAATGGACAAGACTAGCTCAAAAGTGATCTTGAAATGGGAGGTTTTCTCCAAATGGTATCAAGAGGAAGCTTTCAATGAGAGGAAGAGAGTGGTGATCACCATTTCTTAAGAGATGCAAGAGTGGTGGTGATTTAGGGAGGGAAAGCAAGAAGAAGAAGTGAAATGCAAGAAACCCTAGGTTGAGTTGCATTAGAGCTAGAAAAGGGAAAAGAGAAGAGAAAGTTCTCTTATAAAGCAAATGTGAGTGGGCTCCACCACTAGAAAACTTGGAAGGCTGAAATCACGATTTTCAGAGCTTCGAATGAATTCGACGAAGAAGGGAAAGTTGATTGTCGAAATTTCTAGTTTCGAAAAAATATATGTTTCACAGATATCGGGGATATCAAATATTGGGTACAGATTTCAGAATAAAATACCATTTTACCCTCAATGCTAGGAAAGTCGAGTTTCGGGATTTCGATCAGGAACGGAATCAACATGAAAGTTGTAGAGATTAATGAGATAAGTAAAACGGGGTTAAAATGCAAATCAATGGAATTTCAAAAAATCCCTCAAATAAACGCAAAGTTATAAAAGGAATCCCCAAAGGGCCCCACTAATTACAAAGGCACTTAAAATTCCCCAAATCTATAACAAAGCTATTCTAAACCCAACTAAATTAAAATCTGCTAATCACGCTTAAGACTAACACACGACTTAATTAGCACTAATCAAGGTCACTCGGGTTGGGGTCTTACAGAAACCCTTTAATCGACCAATTCTGTCATAAATTGATAGACTTTGACCGAACAGTTAACTTTTTCATTGGAACCACGAAATGCGTGGCTCTTAAGCCCAAAAATCAGGTCTTGACAATTCAACAACTTTCATCTTCCGCCTAAACTCATCCGAGGAGCCGAGCAGTTTGACCCATGACATACTTTTCGAGGTGTTTACTCGTAATTTGAAAAATCACAACTTCTGCCAGCAGTGCCCCCAACGGCTATAGCTTGGGCATATGCCTAGCGGCTAGGCAGCAAGCAGCCTACCCAGCGGCCAGCAGTTGCTGTGCCCAGCGCCTGGTGACAAGCGACCATCATTTGGTGCTCCAGTGGCCAGCAGACCCTCCCCTTGCCTGCCAGCAGTGCGTGGCCAGCCGACACAGATGTTGCGCAACGATTAGTGGACCCGTCAGTGGGCCTCGCAAAACTGGACCCTAACCAACTTTACGACCCGTCTGGGGCTGTTTTAGCCCGATTCACCCCAGTAACATCTCTGAGTTTTTGGGACTCAAATTTGAACATAAAAATGGACAAATTAGGTGGTACCTGAATTGTATAACCTTTACAGAAATACATATTTTTGTTATGAAAGCCCGGATACCCTTTGACATTAACTTGAACCACTAGTGGACCTAGGTTTAGGTCCCTAAGACCCCAGTAATCCCGTTGTGCAAGATTAGATATGGACTTTCCTTCGTAAAATGGGAACCTGAAACTTAGATAATTCGTGGACCCCATACCTTAACTAGTGTGAAATTAAATTCAATCTTTTAATACTACAAGTGCACAGCTACCTTATTGAGATAGTGATAAGTACAGGTCAAATCCCACATGGAGCACTACTGAAATCTATTTTTTTCTTTTACTAAAATCTGATTTTTTTTTTATCAATGATAATGACAAGAGAGATAAAAAAATAATATTGGAAAAATGCAGAAATAAAATATGAGAAAATGCAGATCAGAATATCATGAATCCATTCAGTTTTCCCATCATCATTCTATGCAATCGATAAAATATATTTGTCCCAAAAATCCTTCAAATTAGAAACAAATCAATATTTTTTATTCGGATAATTTATCTATCAAAGAGCACAATTTTTCACAATTTATTTAAGGCAAAAATCTCCTTCACCTAATGAAATTATGAACTTAACTAAATGTCACATATTGATCAAAGATAGATTAAAAAAGAATTTCAATCTAAGAATAATCTATTAAGAAAACATACATGATTAAAGCATTGTTCAAATAAAAAAAATTGAATAACATAGGTTGTCAATAAAAGAAGGCAGATTTATTATTATAATAAATACGTAAGAGACAAAAATATCACATAAATTAACGATAAAAAACACTTAACTTCATCTGACACTCTGATCCAGGGATCTACTCCTCCATTGCAAAAGATGTGATTTTCATTGAGAACTTCATCTTTACAACTTCTCCTTCACAAAGATTCTCCTTCAAAATAAATCCTTGGACATAGCCCAAGGCTACCAAAATAAAAAATAAAAAAGGACAAAAATACTAATGGAAAACAAGAAAGGAAGAAAAGAAAGAAGGGAATTGGAGAGAGGGAGTGTTGCACATGTGATGCATCTCCATCCCCCTTTTTGGGTTGGTTTTATAGTTGTTGATGCATCTTTTTTAGCAAAGAATCTCATTTCTTTTAGGACTTGTTTCCTTATTTGTAAATATTTTTTGCTTAGGACTCAAGTTAGGCTTCAAACTTGGAAAGAATTTGAATTAGAGAGGATTTGTTACTAAGTGTGGTCTCTTGGACTCTTAAGTCTTGCCAAATTGAATTCCTCAAACATCTCTCATGTTGTCAATTTTGAAAACTTTTTGCAATTCCCGCATAGAATTAAAGTAGCCAATTTCCCGAAGTCATATCTTCCTCAATATAGCTTCGATTTATACAATCTTAATCTCCACAGATATCTACTCGAAAAGATCTTTCCAATGGTATGCAGATTGCACTAATCTGACGCTTGGATTGAAAGTTATGACCATTTCAATTTGCTGCCCCTGAAAATTCCGAGAATGATAGTGCAATTAAAGAAACTTCCATGTTGGCATGCTATGGGGTGAGTGGGACCCATGTTGGCCTTTTCTTCTTTCAATCTTTTTTTCGCTTTCTTTCTTCTCTAATTTCTTTTCAAGTGGGTCCCAAACAAAAACTGAAGATTTCCTACAAGAATAAAAAGAATAATTCAGCCATAATATGTATACAATTCATAAATGTCATGCATGGGACCTGAATGAGATCATGCACATGAATGCACCAAACGGGATGATTTTCCATGAACTAATTGATGATGACAGAATCAAAAGGCTAATTGGTGTGACACTAAGATGATGTAAACCAATGATTTCATAAAATTCATGCAAGATTGATGATTTTGAATGATTTTGATTAAAATTCCAACTTTGATGCTAAAATGCTTGGAATTATGAAATTCTACGAGATTGAGTGAAAATTACTCTAATTAAGTCCACAAAGTAAGATGCATGAGAACTACAATTTTGTGGACTTATCACTAACCCCGACCAAACATAATTTATAATAACTTGAATAAATTGAGAGGGCACGTGGAGCATGGTGATTATCGATCTATCCAGACTTAGGGTTTGGATATCCCCACCTTCATAATGTACCAAGTGTAGAACCAACCATGATATCCAACTCTTGGTGCATATAGTCTTAAATATCATCGTCATTGCATGTCCAAGGCCCATGATGATAAAAGATACACTCGTAATAGATCCTTAATTTTTTTAATAAGTTTTAATAAAAGATACACTCGATATAAAGTTTTAATAAGTTTATTTCCATATCCATATGTATGGTGCATATGCATCTTATTATTATGTTTTTATACGTCTTGTCATACCTAGGCCGCTGGGCGCACTGCTGGCAAAAGTTGTGATTTTCCAAACTACGAGTAAACACCTCAAAAAATGTGGCATGGGTCAAATTGGGCTCTCGACATCACGGATGAGTTTGGGCTAAACATGAAAGTTGTTGAACATGTCAATATTTAATTTTTTGGCTCAAGAGCCATACACTATGGGGTTCCAAGGAAAAAGTCAACTGTTCAGTCAAAGTCTATCAATTTATGACGGAATTGGTCAATTGAAGGGTTTTAGGGCCTCAAATTGAATCCAAAAGTTGTCCGAAATGATAATCTTGATCTAAGGAGCTTAGAATAGTAAATTGGCAGAATTTATTAATGCCAATCCTTGGGTTAAGAGATCGGGTTCTTACAAAGTTGACCGGTAAATATTATGGTAATTGTTATTATCATTTCAGCTGGTGAATTACCATGAAGCATTCTTGCATTAGTATATAAAATTATATTTCTTAAAACATTAAGAATTCCATATTCTGTTAGTCCATCAATATTCCATTCAACTAATGAACTACCATCATATTTGCAATTTTCTATATCTGGGATCTCTTCAAATTGTTGATTCATTGGAGAAGGTCTTCTATAATAATTTTTTGTCTTAGAAGTATGAGTTTTTGGAGTGAAGATTCTACTGATTTGAGTGATTGATTGATCATCTGATTCATTCGATTGATCATTAGATTCATCAGTATTGGATTCAGTACACTTATGATTATTTGGCGCTTCGACCACCATATTTATTGATTTTCCTTTATTAAGTTTGTCGAATCTAAGAGGTGTTTCATTTTTTAAATCAGTAGAAAATCTTAAAGGTTTTTTTATCTAAAGTTGATTTTGCTGGAAGTGGATGGGCCTCGTGGATAGGTTTTCAAAACTTTTAACACACTTGACTCAGGGATCAAGTACCCATAAGGTCATAAACCACATCCCGGATCCAAGAACCTCAAACTCATGATCAAGATCAGTAAATCACTATCTCTAAGATAGAAAATAGCATCACCATGCATCCACAATAATCCCACAACATACAAGAAGTAGATTATACATTTGGAGCTTGGTTGTGCTCTAATAGAGAATTTGACAACTTGCTTGATGAAGAACACTTTCTTAGTAGCAAACTAGGATCTCCAAAAATTGGTTGTCTTTCACGCTATGACCCGCTTCAGATCTCTTTCCTCAAGGAGAATGGTGGGATCTCCAAAAGAAAACTACTAGAACCTCAAAGGCAAACCAGAAGAGAAACTAGATAAGGAGGAGAGGAGAGAGAGAGAGAGAGAGGCGTGTGCAACTCTTGCACAATGGTTGGGCGTGGATTCCAAGGGTTGGACGTCCACCTCCTTTATCTCCCTATATATAGCTCTAAGGAATCTCCTCTTACTAATTAATAATAGAAGTCCCACTTCCATAAGAATTAGTAACTTTCTTCTTTCTAATTATTATTAGAAGTCTCACTTCTATAACAATTAGTAACTTTCTATTTCCTTTCCATTTGAGTTCAAGTAGAATTAGTAATGAACTAATAATTAGGCTAGCATGGGGACCACTAGGGATTTCATAGAAAGATGACTTTAACTGAGACACCCTGACCCCACATCTCATGTGCAATCCGGGCCCACAGTCAATTGCAAATAACTCCACTATATAAATGCAACTGTACTCCAGTCTTAGGAATTAATTATAAGAAGACCCTAAACTTCCCTTTGACCACAAGTAGGCCCCTCCATATATATCCGTGGATCAGTTGGATTAAACATGTCCATCCAATCTTAAATCTATATCTTATTATTCTTGAGACCCAATCAAATACAGTGATCATCAGTACCATCCAATTAACTCTTAATTGAGATTTATGCGCACTTATCAATGATAAATTCATTAATTGGCACAAGGGGATAATAAAGATATATTACATCTTGACCATTGAATGCTCCCATAGCCTTACTACCACATACCCAAGACACCGAGGTGTTGACCTACAATTGGCCTCACTCATTGGTGACTCAAAGCAAATGAATATATAGAAACTTGAGTTCATTAATGTCTCAGGATTAAGAGCCGATTGCTAGGGAATTATGAGAGCAAACCTTAAAGTAAATACAGTGTTTCATAAGGTGCTTCTCATGGTCATTCAATACAAATTCTGAGCAAAGTGCTGGAACATCTCTCGCAACTGTGAATTTAGCAGTGGATGAAGTGGATTCTTGTTGAGATATGATATTCTCTATTCTTTGCGTTTGTGAGCCTATTGTTTGTAAATAAAAATTTGTGAAATTATTTTGTTCTACTATATGTGATAGATGTTCTACGGTGATCAACTTGGAATCACTTGAACACCTTTTTAGTGGAGTGGCATTTATTTCTTTATATTTAATGGCAGAGAAAGGAGGGTGTACAAATTTGATTTTACCATTGTCTGTTTCCCATGATTGTATAGATTTATTAATTATCATTATAGTACCTTTTTTATTTATTTTTTATGAAAGCCAATCAAAGAACGGAATATCTCTTCTTCTTGATACATTTGTTTATACAATCTTTTAATTGAGATCTTTCAAATTTTGAAAATTTTGTGAAAAACCATTTTGTCTTTGGATGTTTTTACATGTCTTGTTGAAGGTTCTTTTTGTCTACTATGAAATCACTTAATTCTTCATGTTCATGAATTAAAGAAAGTGTAGATATAAAGGCATCAAAATCAGACTCAGATAATTTGACCGATTATATCTTCATATTTTGTTTTTGAATTTGCGGGGAAAGCTATACTTGATGGATGAATAGATGGTGATTTTAGGATAGAAGTGGAGGCAAAAGATTTATTTAAAGAGGAAGTTGTTGATCTATAAGATCCAGCTTCCGAAGGGATTGATCTTCTTGTAAATGAAAAGTATGATCTTGGTGTATTAGCAAGATTTATTGTTACCTTACCATCTGAATGTTTTGTGATTGATTAAACATCATATTGAAGTTGAGGGTTTTTTTTTTTTTTTTTTTTTTTTTTTTTGTTATGCTTCATCTATTTCCCATCTGCCAGAAAGATTCACATCTTCCCAAGCTATGGTTTTAGGGGTAGTGACTTTATTTTTGAAATTAGTGAGGAACAATGTAGTTATTTCTTTGATTTGTGATAAATAGATAATTTCAGGAATAATTGTATTCATTACTTTATAGTAAATTCTATACACTATTGCAACATTTTGTGATTGAGGCTTCATATTGAATCCTTTTATATGGATGCCTAGAGTGATTGCTTCAAAGGCACCTGGATCTGAGCAATTGAAAAACGCAGGGCCATCATGAACATTGTTTTCTAACATCCCTATGAGGGAATCTCAAAATGATTCATGCCTTTTATCTCTGACATAAGCCATAGCAGATGTATTTAAACCAACTCTTGTTAATGGCTTTATTACAAGTTGAATAAGTCCTATATGTTGTGATAAGGAGAGAGACTGAGAGAAAGAAGATTATAGGGAATAGGAAGAGCTTTGTTATTATCTCATTATGTGTATCAAATACAAAAGTAGAGAGGCCTATGTAGGAAATAGGTGGGCCTCATGGATAGGATTTCAAAAACTTTTGACCCACTTGACTCAGGGATCAAGTACCCATAAGGCCATAAATAATATCCAAGATGCAATCCCTCATACTCATCTATCATGTACAGCAATAAAACAAGCAACACCATGCAACAAAATAATCTACAACAGATAGAGAAGCAGATTATACATTTGGAGCCTGGTTGTGCTCTAATGGAGAAGAAGACTTGCTAGTTGAAGAAACTCTTTCTTTGTAAGCAACTTAGGATCTCCAAGACCTCTAGTCTTCCACGCTATGTCCGTATTAGATCTCTCTTCTCAAGAAGACTGGTGGAAACTTCAAGAGAAAACCCTTTAAGAAACTCAAAGAACTATAAGAGATATGCAACTCTTGCACAAAAGGGAGGGCTGGGCTTGAAATCCAAGAATGTATATATGTCCCAACCCCCTTGCTTCTCCTTTTATAGCTTTAAGCAACCTCCTTTCCTTCTCTTGTACTAATTGAAATAGAAGTCTTACTTCCACACAAATTAGTAACCTTACTATTACCACTATTAAAAGTCTCACTTCAAATAGAAATAGTGACTTTCTAATTCCTTCATCTTAGAGTTCTAGTAGGATTAGTATCTTTACAATAACTTGGACTAGCGTGGGGACCACTAGGGATTCCATAGAAAGCTAGCTCCAACTAGGACACCGCGACCCTACATCTCATGTGCAATCCGGGCCCACAGTTAATTGCAAATAACACCACTATTAAATGCAATTGCACTCCAGTCTTAGGAATAAATTACAATGAAGACCCTAAACTTCCCGATTACCACAAGTAGGCCCCTCTATCAATACTCATGGATCAATTGGACTAAAACTGTCCCACCAATTTAAATCCACATCTTATTATCCTTGAGCCCCAATTAGTCACAGTGATCATCAGTACCATCCAATTAACTCTTAATCGAGATGGGTGCGCACTTACTAATGACAAATCCATTGATTGGCACAAGGGGAAAATGTAGATAGATTCCATCTTAACCATTGGATGTTCCCACAGTCCTACTCCCACGTACCCAAGACACCGAGGTGTTGACCTACATTTGGCATCACTCATTGGTGACTTAAAGCAAATGAATAGATAGAGACTTAAGTTGATCAATGTCTCAGGATTGAGAGCCTATTGCTAGGGAATTATGAGAGCAAACCTTAAACTTGAGACAATATTCCATAAGGTGCTTCTCATGGTCCTTTAATACATCCAATGTACCAGCACTGTGATCCAGAATCTTACATTCTGATGATCGAGACATATCATACTATCTCAGAGTGATCAAAGTGCTGCAACCTTATCAGATGAGATGCCCAGTCTCATCATCGGTTGTGAAGATATTTAAGTATAAGATTTGTGACATATGTCTCCCGTGTGTGCTGCAACCTTATCAGATGAGATGCCCAGTCTCATCATCGGTTGTGAAGATATTTAAGTATAAGATTTGTGACATATGTCTCCCGTGTGTGGATCTCATCCATACACATATATCACATCTAATATACTAATGAGACCCAGTTCATCTTATGAACCATTATGTCATATGTATTGGTCATATGCATTAAGTAGTAAAACACCATTCATCTCATGAAAGGAAAGCATGATATTATTGATAAATAAAGAAATTAATCAATTTATTACATCATCCGATGGATTGAGTCCATACAATCTAACAACCCATTTATAGGCAAAGTAACCCCACAAAAGAGAAACCCTAATTATAACCATAACTCATCTCAAGTGGGCATCCCCCCAAGATCCATATCTTTTAACACTCCCCCTTAGATGACCACAATTCAATGATAGTTGCCTCAATAAAAATCTTGCTAAGGAAAAACCCAGTGAGAAAGAAACCAAAGCGAAGGGAAAAATAGTACAACATTCTTCAAGATCATTGAACTGGTATTGGACGTGCATAATGATGCCTCGTTAAAATCTTAACTAGAAAAATCCAGTGGGATAAAACCTAGAGAAGGAAAAAGAGTACAGTGCACAAATGTCCATAGGTAGCATACTTCAGGATGCTCCTTGATAAACCACTCCTCCTGATGATAGCAACCATTTACATAGTTTGATGATGAACTCTACGCATGCCAATCTCATATACAAACTTCTGGAATTTTGGCAAAGATTTGGTAAATAGGTCAGCCAGATTGGTACTCGAACGAATTTGCTTGACTTCAATTTCATTGTTCTTCTAAAGTTCATGAGTGAAGAAGAACTTTAGTGCTATATGTTTAGTCTTGTCCCCTTTAATGAAACCTTCTCAAATCTGTCTTATGCATGCTTCATTATCTTCATAGATAATATTTGGGATACTTGCAATAGAAGGTAATTGACAAGAACTACGAACATGCTAAATCAAAGGTCTTAGCCATACACATTCCCTACTGGGTTCATAAAGAGCCAAAATTCCAGCATGGTTGGAGGAAGTAGCTACCAAAGTCTGTTTAGTAGAATGCCAAGAAATGGCGGTGTTACAATTTAGAAACACATAACCTGTCTGTGATTGACCCTTATGAGGATCAGAGAGATAACCTGAATCTGCATATCCTACAAAACTGAAAATTTTATGATCGTAAGAATAAAATATTCCCAAATTAGTTGTTCCATGCAAATATCGTAGGATGTGTTTAATACCTATTCAGTGCCTTTGAGTTGGTGCAGAGCTATACCTGGCAAGTAGATTCACAGAAAATGCAATATCTAGTATAATAATAGTGCCAAGTACATCAAGGCTCCAATAGTACTTAAGTATGGTACTTCGGGACCTAATACCTTTTCATTTTCCTGGATGAGACGGTATGGATCTTTCTTTATATCAAGAGACCGGATAACCATAGAGGTGCTTAATGTATGTGCCTTGTCCATAACAAATCATTTAAAAACCTTCTCGGTATAATTAGATTGATGGACCAACATCCCATTAGAATTTCTCTCGATTTGCAATCCGAGACAGAATCTCGTTTTTCCAAGGTCTTTCATTTCAAATTCTTTCTTTAAAGAATCAGCAGTTTCTTTGAGCTCTTCTAGAGTCCCTATCAAATTTATATCGCCCACATAAACTGCTAATATTGCAAATCCCTTCAAGAATTTCTTTATGAATAGACACAGGCAAATGAGATCGCTTTCATACCCCTTTTTAGACAAGTATTCACTAAGACGATTGTGTCACATTCTTCCGGATTGCTTCAGGCCGTACAATGATCGCCTTAATTGGATTGAGTACGTACTCCTTGGCTTTGCTTCAGGCAAAAGAAATCCTTCCGAGATTTTTATGTGAATTTTTGTGTCTAAATCCTCATATAAGTAAGCAGTTACAACATCCATGAGTCTCATTTCTAGATTTTGAGAAACTACTAAACTTATCAAATATCTGAATGTCGTTATGTCCATAACAGGAGAGTATGTTTCCTCATAATCAGTCCCAAGTTTCTGCAGGAAACCTTGTGCCACTAATCGTGCCTTATATCTGGTAATTTCATTCAGCTCATTCCTTTTTCTTACAAACACCCACTTGTAACCTACATGATTAACATCTTTTAGGGTTTGTACTATAGGTCCGAACACACCACGTTTGTTGAGGGACTCTAACTCTGTTTTAATGACACTTTCCCATTGTGGCCAGTCCTTTCTTTGTCGACATTCATTTATAGATTGTGGTTCTGTGTCCCAATCATCATCATCATTTTCCTTTGATATTTGTGTAGCTACCGCATATGCAAATGCGTCATCGATGATAATCTCATTTCTCTTCCATCTCTCTTGAATAATTATAAAGTATAGAGATCTCTTCATTTTCTGGTACCGGTGCCTCTTCGGGGGCTTCCAAAGTCTCATCAGGGACTTCTATTATTCTAGAGAAAACGGACTTTGCCATAACCTCTTCAGGAGCATTATGTGCCTCTTCGGAAGGAACCTCTTCAGGAGCATTACTTGCCTCTTCTAGAGGATATGATGATGATTTCTCATTTTCCTTCTTCACGGAGCTGAGTCATTTGAACCTATAGGTCTGCCATGCTTCTGGTGTATCACAGATTCTTTTGCTGTTGTATTTTAACTTTGTCCTATAGGGACATTAATCCCGGTAGGTGCATTCATAGCTGGCATATGTGACTTTGTCACCTTTGCTGTATTTTTAAATGCATCAGGTAATTTTTTTGCAATTTCTTGCAAGTGCACAATTCTCCGTACTTCATTCTCACATTGCGAAGTTCGTGGATCTAGATGAGACAGAGTGGAAGTATTCCATGTTAATTCTTGTCGTTCTTCAGGAACGAGTTGTTCTACAGGAACAGTACGTTCTTAAAAAACTATCTTATCTCCCCCTAACGGAGGGAAGATTGTCTCATCGAATTGACAATCGGGAAAACGAGCAGTGAAGACATCTCCTGTCCTTGGTTCTAGATATCGAATAATCGAAGGAGAGTCATAACCTATATATATTCTCAATCTACGTTGTGGTCCCATCTTAGTATGCTTAATAGGTGGTATTGGGACTTGAACTGCACAACTAAACTTGCGTAAGTGAGAAATATTTGGTTGATGTCCTGATATAAGTTGTGCAGGAGAATATTGATGATAGGTCGTGGGTCGAAGTTGAATTAACATTGCTGCATGCAACACAGCATGTTCCCAAGCACTAACTGGTAATTTGGATTGTATCAGCAGAGTCCTAGAAATAAGTTGGATGCACTTGATCATGGATTCAACTAAGCCATTTTGGGTGTGGACATGATGGACATGATGTTCGACTACAATGCCTATAGACGAACAAAAATAATAAAAAACCTGTGATGTAAATTCGCCTGCATTATCAAGTCTTATAAACTTAATGGGATAATCAAGGAAGTGAGCCCTTAGTTTAATTATTTGAGTTAATAGGTGGGCAAATGCTACGTTCCTAGTTGAAAGTAGGCAAGCATTCGACCAACAGGTGGAGGCATCGATCAAAACCATAAAATACTTAAAAGGTCCACTAGGGGGATTGATGAGTCCACAAATATCACCTTATATCATTTGTAGAAAGGATGGGGATTCGTATGTAACTTTAGTAAGAGAGGGTCGGGTGATCAATTTCCCTTGTGAACATGGGGTACATAAGTACCTACTAGGTATGGTTAATTGATGGTTCTCTAACGATTGCCCCAACGAGTTATCCATGATTTTTCTCAACATAGTAGCCCTAGGGTGACCTAACCTATCATACCAAAGCTGTAAAGCCTTAGGATCACTGAGCTTCGGGCTCGACTTTGTTGTTTTGCTCATAACAGAATGTGATTCAACACTGGAGATTGTCGTGTAATATAACCCTGAAGATTGTGCACTTAGTTTTTCTAATATTTGCTTCTGACTTCCAATACTAGTAACGATGCATAAGTATTCCTTGTTACCTTCACTTACAGTCTCAATGTGGTACCCATTCATTCTGATGTCTTTGAAACTAATCAAGTTTCTTCGAGAACTTTTTGAGAATAAAGCATCTTTAATGAATAGATGGGTACCATTATGTAACATCATATGGTCTCTTTTGGAGCCTTCAATTATCTGCATAGGTCCAGCTATGGTGGATACCTTTCATGGAATGAATATCAATTCTGACAAAAATTTCTGATTATTCAGAATGGTGTGTGTTGTGGCACTACCTACCAAACATAGATTGTCATCAGTTCCATAATTCATACCTTAAACAAAAATAATAAAACATCATAACTTTGCAATCACATGATTAAAATTGAAAATAATTAAAAAAAATTCACAATAAATTAGACATTAATGAAGTTTTCTATCAAAACAAAAAGAGTCTAAGAAATATGCATCTCGAATGAACTAAATTTTTTTTAAGTTTTTGATTTTCAAAGAATCATGGTTCTTCTAGACCATGCCAGGAGGTGCCCCCAAAAGATTATTAAATGTCTAATTTTCCAGATGTTGGTTATCTTCATCCTCAAAGAAGTCACGAGTCTCCAAGTTTGTAATGTCAATTGGAGGCCTCTCTGATGTCATTATATCCTAGTTCCAGCCTTCTAGATCATTTGTCTCTGCTGAATGAACAGATGCCTTGTATGCTTTGTATTGTTCCACCACTTCCTTTGGTGCACGGCAAGTGCGTGACCAATGCCCACTTCTTACACATCTGTGGCACGTGTCATCAGGACGGTGGGAAGGATTTGCCGGTAGATTTTGGTTGTTCTTATGCTGAAGGCCAGACCACTTCTGGTGATTTTTTAATTTTGGTGGATGACCTTTAAAACCACCTCGCTTGGAGGAGTTATGTCGTCCACCTTTACGGGAGGATTTATGTCTACCATTTCCCCTACCTCTGCCTCTGTTTGAGCTGAGACTGACATTTTCTTCAGGAACTACCAAAGATCCAGTTGGTCTGAAGTTATGATTTTTCATCAATACTATGGATTTTGTTCAGCGACTACGAGACATGAGATAAGTTCTGAATATTTGGAGAAATATCACTCGCGATACTGCTACTGTAGGAGCACATTCGAGGCATGAAAAGTGGATAACATTTTCTCCAACATTTGCTCATCCGAAACCTTTTCACCACATAATCATAATCTGGAAAAAATATAGAATAGGGCAGAGTTGTATTCAGATACTATTTTATAATCATGTAATCTCAGGTTTAACCATTCATTCCGGGCAGCTGGCAATATGACCATCTTCTGATGATCATACCCATCGTTTAGGGATTTCCATAGGCCTGCTGGGTCTTCCTCAGTAAGGTATTCATATTTGAGGTCGTCATGTATGTGGTGGCGCAGGAAGATGAGGGCTAACGCCTTTTCATCTGGGGACATCTTGATACCTTCCTTTATGGTCCCTCCTAATTTTTTGAATTGCAAGTGGATTTTAGCATCCAGTTGTCAAGATAAGTAATTGTCCCCATTTATGTTAAGTGCATTAAAGTCAAATTTAGCCAGATTTGACATTATGCAAGAACTGTAATAAGAAATATATATTAAGTTAACCTTGTGCAGATAATCAATAAAGTAAAAGGAAAAGAAAAATAATAATGAAATATTAACATCAAAAGAAATTAAGGAAGGAATTAAAAAAAAATTGGCCAAAGAAAAGTTAGAACAGTAGATTCACAACTTTGAGAATCAGAATTGTTGGTTTTGTCAAGACTTCAGGCTTGATTTAGAACTTCAAGTTCATAACTTTTGGGAATCAGAACTGCTGGTTTTGTCGAGACTTCAGGCTTGATTTAGAACTTCAGGTTCATAACACATAAGATTAGAACTGCAGGTTTCTGTTAAATCTTCAGGAAGAACTTTTGGTTCTAAATGATCAGAACTTCTGGTTCTGTCAAATTTTTCATATTTAATTTTATGGTCGTATAATTTATTTGGATTTAAATAAAAAAACTTCAGGTTTTGATTTATGGATATGAATCTATAGGTTCATACCATTATTCCAACTTCTATGACTGCTAGTCCATATATTGGTGAACTTCAGGTTCAGTTTTTAGAACTTTAGGTTCTATTTTGTGATTCATTTATAAATTAAAATTAAAAAAAAATCATGCAAGAAGATGAACAGTAGCCAAACACTATAATTACTTCATCATCAACTGCTTTTATGTATTCTAATAGATTTAGATTTGAACTATGATTTAGTTACTACTAACCGTGATTTAGAGAGGAAAACTCCACACGTGCAAACTGAGAAGAAAGCAGCTTGTTGACGTGCTCAAGAAATCTGAGATGATTCACTACTCTACACTATACTTTTACCCGAAGCAACTTTAGAGGTGGGTTCCTGCACTACACTACACTTTAACCAAGGCAAACGAAGGTTTTTGTTTAGGATTGTGCACGCAAATCGAACAATATAAAGGTGGGTTCCTGCACTACACTTTAACCAAGGCAAATCAAGGCTACAGTATGCAAATAAGGCTACAAACCGAAAAAGTATCCAAACAGTATGTAAACACAAAGTCTTTGTTTCTTCTACGCACGCAAACCAAAAAAAATTGCTGCAGTATGCAAACTGAGGCAAGTCTGAAACTGAGGCAAAGTTTGCTATAGTTGCACGAAAACCAATTTTGAGGCTGGGAAAGAAGAACGAGGCTACTTCTTGGGTTTTTTTTTTCTTCTTCATGCTGATAACGTGTTGTTATAAGGAGAGAGACTGAAAGAAAGAAAATTATACGGAAAAGGGAGAGCTTTGCTATTATCTCATTATGTGTATCAAATACAAAAGTAGAAAGGCCTATTTATAGGCAAAGTAACCCCACAAGAAAGGAACCCTAATTCTAACCCTAACTCATTTCAAGTAGGCATCCACCCAAGATCCATATCTTATAACACTATATGCATGTATTTATTTTTTATTTATGCATGTTAATTCTTTCCATTATAATTAGATATAAATTTTCTTCATTCTGCTTGATTGATTTGGCTTCTTCAACTGTCTTGATTACGTGATCAGATTTGATTTTAAATGTTCTTTCTTTATAAATTCTTTTAAAGATACTTTTGGGATTGTCCAATCTTGAATTGATTTCTCGATGTCATCAAAGCTTATTTCTTCTAAATTTCTAATTGAGAGATTTTAGTTATTGTGAGAATGCTAGATGATGATGCAGAAGAAGAAACAGCTTAGAAGATGAACTTCTTGTTAAAGATCTAAAAATTCTAGACATTGTTAACTAATAATTATCACTAATCAGAATGATTGGTGGCCTGTCAATGATTTATGCCAACAATAGCCCTAAACGCACTCTTGGTTAAATGGGCAACAACGGTGACGCGACAATAGTCCTCGGACCCAAACCACTCTTTTTAGTAACAAAGATTAATTAACACAATCTAGTCTTTAAAGATCAAAACTCAGAAATTCAACCTATGAATAGAGTTTCAATTCAGAAAAGAAAGAAACAAAGAAAGATACATGTCATGATGAATGAATTTGGCAAAGACATTTGAAAGCAATACTTCATTGAAAAGAGAAATTTATCACATAATTTCTTACAATCAGAGTAGACTGTTGTGTCTCTGATGCCAGGAGGTGGGGACCAGGATCGACCAGGAGAGAAGACTGGTGTGTCTCTGATACAAGGAGAGAAGACCTCGAAATCCGGGTGCGTGACAAGTAATTTAATATTTCTTTTTTTAAATGTGGCATTTTATGCAATGAATTTACCACCAAATACCAAACTTGACCCATTACTTATGGTGTAGGTTGGGGTGGGCATGGAGTTCAATGGAAGGTCATGTAGTAGGTTTGAGATTAATGACATGAGACCTACCATAGTGTGGGAGCACGTTTGGGATGGGTTGTACGTCAGACAGGGCGAGTTTGGAACTAGTATGGCCCGATCCAAACCCACCTCATCGCCATCCCTATATAAGACCATCCAATCCATTCATGAACCTTACGAAACCCTAAAAAAACATGGAAGGATGATAGTCCTCTTAATTATATGATAAATTCAGTCTGAAGCGGTGCATGATCTAAAATTAGACTATTACTCTCCAATGGCGATATCCTTCTATCCTATGTCGATCTCACAGATATAATCATTTATCATAAGATGGCCTAAGAGACCCCACCTTACACATCAGTGATGGAGACATGTCCCACCTTTTCCACAAATCATGAAGATGAAGAGATGTTGGAGCCTTCCCATTCATCATGCAACTTGTTGGATCTTTCCCATTGATCATCCAACTCCCTTGGTCCTCCTTGAATCAATATTAATTTTTATGGATTAATGGCATGTGGTTGGCCACTTTAATCATACTTCAAGCCTTTGTGAAGTAAAATCTCTCATGTGGGGCCTATGGATTTATTATAAGATTTTCATCAATGAAGATCTTAGAGCTTCATGCATATCGTAGGGTTATAAATTTATTATGTAGTAATGCATGACATATGGTGGGCCACTTCAATTAGACTTCAACCATTAGTGAAGTAGCAATCTCTCATGTAAGGCCTAGGGATTTATTAGAGGATTTCCATCAAAGAAAATCTAGGGCTTCATGCATATCATTGGGTTTGGATTTTTATGGATTAATGGCATGTAATGGGCCATGTCAATTAGAGTTCAAGCCTTTGTGGAGTAGCAATATTCCATGTGGGGCCTAGGGATTTATTAAATGATTTTCATTAAGGAAAAAGGTTGGGCTTCGTGCATATCGTATGAATGCAGGTTGTTTAAAGGGGAAAATTAATAAAGTTTGTTGAATTATCTAGTTTTAAGGAGATGAGATTGACTATGAAAAACATTGGATAGGATATTTAGCTAGTTTCAAGGTAAAGATAATGGAAGTTGGGAATGGGCCTTTAATAACATTCTTAAGCTACATGCTTATGTCAACATATCATTATCTTGACTCTTAAATCTCATTGGATGTTGGGAAGGGGCATTATCCTCGTCAAAATGCTCAGGGAGTTTTCTAGGGTTCCTCTATATATCAAGAATTCTACAAATGCCCACTTTAAAAAGGGGCATTTTTGTCCCTCTTTAATAGACAATGAATGTGTCGCATTACTAATAATAATTAGTAGAGTAAATTAGCAATATGTCCCTGAAATGGAATGTATAGAGGATCTAGTCCACGCAATTTCTGTTTAAGGGCTCTGGTCCACGCAGCTGGACATTTTGCAACCAGAAGTCCCTATGTTCGCACAGCCACATATTTCGTGACTGGTTTGCCCTTTCAATCGTTTAGGCATAAAATTTTGAAATTTAAAATTTCAAATCTTGTATTCTCCCTTTGCCTGTGTTATTTAAGATGAAAAGACATCCATCTGCCAGTAAAATATGAAATAAACGGTAGTGCATGCCATGGATGTGATATCCAAGCTCGACATCACGGCACCTACGAGATATGTGGACGGCTCAGATTTCTTCCTCGCAATCTTCTCGTTTACGCGGACAGCTGAGATCTGGCCTGGTGCCTAACCGAACTGGGTCGGTATCCCACTTGCGTTTCTGCAATAGAATCTTGTTATGTTCTGCAACGAAATCTGGGATGCAGTGCCTTGTTGCTGCTTCTTCTCAATCTCCGGCGACATGCGGCGTAGCACGATGGTCTCCAGCTGGCGAAGAACGACCGACGGAGATAATATCGGTAAGCCCGAGTGATGTTGCGATTCCGGCGCCATGTGGCGCAACTAGAACTCCGGCGGTGGCGGGTTTGATGGTATGTGACTTTCCAAAATCGAAACAGAACTTCAATCTTATTTTTTCTTTTAATCTTAATCTTCCACTTGTCAAAACAAGACAAGATTTTAGTTTTGGACTCAGAAGCTTGTTAGGATTTTTGTATTGCTAATTTGATGGAAGCACTATCTCCTTCAGTCATCTGATCTCACACACGTTCATCATAGTTTGGACCTTGAAATCTGGACCTTAGACTTGAAAATGCTTTTGATTTTCAAAGACTTCATCCTGCATGTTTTTAGAACTTTAAATGTATTTTCGAAAGCCTAAGTTCTTCGTGCATGATTTTGAAAAATCAAGTTTGAAATCGAGGTTCATGTTTTGCATACATATTCCATTTTTAGAATCAATTTAGTATGCATTAAACATATTGGCTAAGAGTTTATCTTTTCATAAATTACTTTCTCAAAAATTCAGTTTGAACTCAGCTCTGGTCTGTGTAGCCGGTCGACCGCGCCATCCACCAGGTCGACCGCATACACTAGAAACAGGTTCTGAAAATTCTGAAACTTTGTCTCAGAATCCTGTGTACCCGGTCGACCGCGCAGAGGGGCCGGTCGACCGCGTAAAGAGCCGTTGGGCCAATATGACCGTTGGACCGGTCGACCGCAGGGTCATGGGGTCGACCGGGCCAGCTAGCCGTTGGGCTGTCTTTTTGTATAAAAGTCCTTTCTATTCCCTTCTTTCTTAGGGCTGTTGGGATGCAATCTTTGAACCTTTTTGAAGCCTAAAGAAGATGAATAAGCTAGGAAAGCTAGAGGCAAATTGGAAATCAAATGTTTGAGATTTAAAGAGGTATATCTTTCAAGTTAACTTCGATTTTCATTCCATTTAAAATCATGCATGTTTAATTCTTTGAAATCTCATATTTGCATGTCTTCTAGCTTTAGTTGAGATGTTTTGCAAACACAATATCACCTTGGAATACTAATTTGTTTTGCAAACATCCTTATCTCAATCACATGTGTTTTTAATCATTAAAACTTCATACAACTTGTGTAGCATGTCTTTCCAAGTTGTTTGAATTCTTCATGTGATTGGTTTATAACTTCAATCATCATTTTCAGTGCTTAGATTTTCAAATGCATCAAGCATTCATTTGTGAGCTTCCTTTTAGAAAATGATTGAAGTAAACATTCATACACTTTGACCACACACCTTTGCTAGTTGTATGTGTATGTTTGTATCTTGATTTAAACTTTCATATCAGCCTATTTAAGAGGCAATTGTATTGAGCTTAAATTGTATCTCTTTGAGTGTTTGTGTAGACACTTCTTTGAAAAGAAATCTTTTTCTTGTTAAGGTTATTGCTTAGCCTTTGAAAAGCATCTTGTAAAGGTTATTGCTTAGCCTAGAAAAGCACATTGATAGGTTGTTGTTTAACCTAGAAAAACATCATTGTAAAGGTTATTGCTTAGCCTTTTGAAAAGCATAAATAGTGGAAATCCGGTGGGGTGTTGAAACACAAACCGGTAGTGGATGTAGGCATTGAGGCCGAACCACTATAAATCTTTGTGTGAGATTGTATGCTTGTGGTGATTTCTCTTGTTAGCTTCCGCATCTTGTTTGGTAAATCATCTTATGTGACTAGTTACCTGTTAAGAAATTAAAATTGGCCATGATTAGTCATTAAGTGTAGATCACCCTATTCACCCCCCCCCCTCTAGGGTTAGGATCCCGGACTTTCAAAGCCAACAAAGAATGCTTCCTTTAGTTTCTGTAACGTGTCGGATCTGGGCACTAGCTTATCTGAAGCAGAAGATTTACTTCTCTGTTGCACCACTGCAACCGTCAATACTCTGATCTGGATCTCCGATTGCTAATTTTTGAGGTTACTGCGGTGGAGATTCCGGCCATTGATGGTTACTTTCCGACCTCGAAAGAAGAGCAATGGAGAGAGAGAAAGCGTTTCAATTCAAATTACAAGAGAGAGACTGAGAGAGAGGGGTTTTCATTGGAAGATTGTATGGGATTTGGTGAGAATAATTGATGTGCCATGAGGTTCACGTGAGAATTACAATCAACGACGGAGTTGCAGTTGATTGTAATAGAGAGATCGCTGCAAATTTGGTTTCATTTTTTGAAGCAAACAGAGAGTACATTGTCCTGTTTTCTGCAAGTCTCAAAAGGATCCGATTTCTCAGTTCCGGTAAAATTTATCTGAGTTTTTTATTTTTTCTCAAATTTATTTGATTTTTGCACAAATTTCTGAGTTCTAAAACAAATTTATCTGAGTTCTGGACAAATCTATTTGAGTTTTTGGCTATTTATCTGAGTTCTGGAATAAATTTATCTGAGTTCTGAATAAATCTATCTGAGTTTTTGGCGACTTTATTTGAGTTTTTGAAAAATATAGCTGAGTTTCCGACAAATTTATCTCCATTTTAAAATTTTTAACTGAGTTTTTGAACGAATCTTTTTGTGTTTTTGGCAAATTTATTTGTATTTTCTTAGATCTATTTGTGTTTTTGAATTTTACTTGTGTCTTTTGAAATTTATTTCTATTTTTTAAAATAGATTTAACTGAGTTTTGACAAAAATGCTTGATTTTTTGGCAAATTTTTATTGAAATTTGAAACTTTGGTTTATCTTAGTTTTGGGAAATGTATTTGCATTTTTTTTAAATTTATTTCTATTTTTTAATTTTATTTACGTCTTTTGAAATTTATTTGCGTCTTTTAAAATTTATTTATTTTTTTTGAAATAAATTTAACTGAGTTTTGGCAAAAATACTTGAGTTTTTGGCAAATTTTTCAGAAATTTCGAAAATTGATTTATCTTAGTTTCCTCAAATGTGTTTGCATTTTTTAATTTTATTTGCGTCTTTTGAAATTAATTTACTGCTTTTTAATTTTATTAGCATTTTTTGAATTTTCTTTGGGTCTTTTGAAATTTATTTGAGTCTTTTGAAATTTATTTATGTTTCCTGAAATTTATTTGGGTCTTTTTAAATTTATCTGCGTTATTTTGAAATTTATTATTTTTAAATTTTTTTTTTTGAAATTATTGCGCTTTTTGAAATTTATTTGCTTTATTTTTTAAATTTATTTGTGTGTTTGTAGAGTTTATTTGAAAATCTCATTAATAGGATTCCATTAATTATGACCAAGTAAAGGGTAGTTGACCATTATTAATGGGATATCCCACCAATCATGGGATATGATTTAAAAAGAGGGCAAATTGGACATTTCAGGTATGAGAAAGTGTGAGAGGGACTTTTGGCTGCATGAGTTTTTTTTGTGGACTGTTTGCTTTAAAGTCATACTTTGAGGGACCTCCGACCAAAACCCCCTAATTAGTATACCTAATTTGCACTGAAAAGTTTGGAACAACTCTTGGTTCCAATTTCACTTGCAACTCATGAGGAATTCAATTTTTTAGAGGAACTTAGGTGAAAAACCACCATAAATGGCCTTAAACAAAAAAAGGCCCCAATAGATATTTTGAAATTGGAGTCGTCCCGTGGGGCCTTTCTCATTTTCTTTTTCTATATATATCGTCGCTCCTCTCATACTACATTTTGCGCGAAACTCATTCCCCTTTTCTTCTCCCTCACTACTTCTTCTCTCATGCAATTTCGATGCTCCTCCCCTCCAAACTCTCTCTTTTATATGGTGATCCTCCTCTCCTAACGCCCACTTCCACTCTATCCTTCCCTCATCCCATCCTGTGCCATTAAACCCTCCCTTCTTCCAACAACAAATTACACACATGTCCTTCTTTCTCCATCTTTACCCTTACATTCTTCCAAATTCAACTTCCACTCCGTTCTTATAAAAAAACCGTGCTCTCTTCTCATCACCTCCACCACCACTACCACCAAAATCATCTTCCTATTCAAAGCCCTAGCCTCCCTAAAACCCCTCAAATCCAATCCATACAAAGCTTCTCAAAGTCTAGGGATGGGACATGGTGTGCAATTCTATTGCCACATTTGTTAGCATGTCCCAAAATAAAGAAGATGCCTTGCTATTATTTGATTTAGGGTTTGGTTCTTGTGGTGTTTTTTTGGAGTAGGGTTATGAAATTGAGTTGATTTGGTATTTACTTACCTCTTTTTTGCATTCATTCATTTTTTTTCCCTTTTGCACTATAGTTTTCCCCTTTCTTTATTGTGTTCAAATCGGGATGTACAACTTGAAATCTTGATATTTTTTAATATGCAACTCCTAATCCATACTTTAACAGTTTGAAATGCCTAAATTCTAAGTTCCTTTAACTATTCTTACCAATTATAGTGTTGTTCACCTCAGTTGATGTCTAAGGAGTAAGTATATACTAGAAAAACACGCCCGTGCCAATATAATCATAATATTAAAATTTATAAAAAAAATTTATGATCAGTTTTTTTAAAATTAAATGTAAAAGGTTTTAGTCTAAGAGAGATGAAAAAAGAAAAAAGAAAAAAAAGAAGTTCATAATTATTCAATACCGAATACCATATAATTTTAAAAAAAAAACACAAGCCTATGAAAATTGAAGATTAATGATCAAGAAAATTAAAAAAAAAAATCAAAACAAATAAACAATATAAACTATGAATAAAATCCAATGAAATTTGAAAGACACATAGAAATAAAACATAGAAATGAAAATTCATAATCAACTCAATAACATAAGCAATTTAAAAGAATCAAACACTCATGAGAAAAAAAAAAATCCTAAAATGGAGCACGGAAGGGCAAAGACAAAAGAACCCACAAATTCATGAAAAACCATCATATAGAAAAACTAAAAACCTATAACAAGTGAGAAATTATAATAAAAGAAATACAAAATAAAATGAAATAAATTTTATTAAAAAGGCTATAAAAAAAATATATAAATAAAGATTCATAGACAATACAATGATAAAAGAAATTTAGAAGAACCAAACAAACTTATGATAATCTAATACTAAAAAATGGAAATCTAAAGCCACAAAAGAAATAAGAAAAATCCATAAAAAGATTTCACGAAGAGAACTTAAAGAACCCAATGGAAGTAATAAAATTTAAAAAATAGAACAAAAAAATGAGAATTCACAGAAAATCCCCTAATAAAAGTGATTTAAAAAAAAAAAAAAAACCAAGGAGAACCCAATACCCAAAAGTTGAAACAAAAAAGGGGAAAAAAAGAAACTCACAATCTATGAAAATCATACAAATACAAACCATAAAAATATTGCTAATCTATAGAAATTTTAAAATGATGATTTTTTTGTATAAATCATATTAAAATGACATAACTAAAATTGCTCAAATAAAATATGATGAACTCAAAAGTAAATTAATTAAAAAAGGTTTACCTCTCAAATTGAAATGTTTAATAATTGCACCAATTGTCCCAAGATGCTCATATTTTTAAATGAGTTGAACACTGATCTAAACTAAGTATGCAAATAAGATATGAGATGGTACTAAAAATAGACACAAAAAAAAAAATTTATTGAAGTTTCTCTAAAAAAACACAATGAACTTAAAATTAAATTAATGGAAAAAATGAAAGTTCTCTTGTTGACATAGAGAAATAGAATTATATTGGAGAAAGTAGAAAATGATGATAATAAGAATGAGCTTAATTCTTTATTTAGATGGACCAATATTATTAGAGATTCTTTTTACCATTAGTTCCGCATTCTTAAAAAAAAGTGTATAATCAAAATCAATAGATAAAAAAGAAAGCAGACAACCTAGAACTGAGAGTGGATTAAATAAAAAAGACTAAGAATTAAATAAACTAGACAACCCAGAAATCGGCATTTCACATTCTAAACAAAAAGAAAAAAAAATCATATAATCAGAAGAAACAAAAATACTTGAAATTCCTTAGATTAGTTGCACTTGTAGACACTGGGATCTATTAACACTCAAATGCTATTGCCTTGATAGAAATATGATGAAATTGAGAGTTTCTTAATAGACAAAAGGCATGATGGAGAGTCCAAATAACAAAAAAAAAAAAAAAAAAAAAAAAATTATTTTGAAAGCTTCAGTATTTTGTATTTTTTTTTATCAGAGAATCAATTTGACCGTGGAAATAAACTAGAATGAGGTGAGAGTTTGAGGTATCCCATAAATAACAAGGATGTTTGCCTTAATGATTGTTATTTTTAATAAATGGGGTCTATCGTAGTGTTCCATTCCATTTGCATCACGATTTATAAAAGTTAAAGCCACACACACAAAAAAGAAAAAATTCAGATTCAACCCTTTCTCCCTCGGCAAGCGTGCATGGTAGCACATCAGTTACATGGAAAGTTTCCCGCCTCCTCTTTAGCTCCACGTTGTTGTCGCGAGTTTTTCTTTTTTCAATAATATTGTCATTTTCTTATTAATGATGAAACTTGTTATTTTTGTTGATCAATTCTATATATTATATATTAATTTGAGTTTAGTTTTATTGTAAAATGGTTGTCATAGAAAATTAATGACTATCAGAAATCATATAAAATAGTTATTTCAAAAGTTTGATCATCTATGCTTAAAGTACAATGTATAAGTATGAAAATAATAACAACAGTATTTATAGGGGTCAATATTCTAAAAATATAGTTATTTTTATAAATACCTCGTAGATAAATTCCAACTCACTGTCAATATTCCAAAGTGGGGCCAGGTCCCTTTCTCATTAACTAATTTTAAGTTTTTGTTGATAACTATTAGTAAAAAGATGCTCTTTGGTGTAGTGGTCGGGTTGCTCATTTGAAATCCATATTGTTTGAGTTTGAGTCTCAGCATAAATCAGATTAATTTTTACCATGTCATTAAAAATACACGGGTCAGGTTGGGTTCAAAAAGTGTGTTTTATCTCTGGCCCGACGTTTGCTAGGGTCAAACTAAATTAAAATGGCCCATTAGTTGGTAGGGCCTGGCATTAGAAGGAGGTAAAAAATTATAAGACAGTCAAAATCAAATCTGAAATTGACAGGAAAATTGGAAATCAAATCCACTTCGCTTCATATATATATATATATAATTGTATTTGTATGCACTACTTTCTCAAATATAGCCACTGAATTTCATATATTTGTTTGGTGTTTTGCAGGTCGACTAGCTTAATAAGAAATATACAAGAGTTGGGAATTAAATTCTCATAGGTTGAATTTAGATATGCACTAAAGCTATGGGTAATTAATATAAATGGGGGAGCTTGAATGTAAATAAATTCTTGTTACTTTTTTCTTATTAGAGGAAATACACTCGTAAACAGTTACTCCTTTTTTGTTAAAAGACCCACAAGGATGTAGATGAAGGATTTTGTATTTTTATGTTTATAATGTTTGCATTTGTGGGGTTAGCAATGTTTGTATGGAGGATGTGCATTGAAGATGTAATTCTAAATGGATGATTTTTATAATATTGGCATTTGTTGTAGGAGAAATTTAGTAATGTTTGCATATTAGAGGATGTTGTGAATGGTGAATGTCGTAAACGGATGATTTTTATAATGTCTGAATTTGTTGCTGGAGAAATTGATGTAAGTTTGCATGGGAGACGTAAATGGAGGATATTGTAAATGAAGGGTTTTTATAATGTTAGCATTTGTTTCACATAATTAAATGACAACAAAACTATATAATTATTTATGTTGGACAGCGATATCGTCACTAGACGGCAATAACAATTACTTGAAAACATTGAAGTAGGCAATGATATCGTCTCTCGACTGAGACGATTATAAAATGCCGTGGCTTTTTTTTTTTTTTTTAAGAGTAAGTTAGTTCTTCATTTCTTTTAAAAGAATAATATAAAAAAAAAACTCTAAAAACCCAAAAATAAAATGCCGTGGCATTTTGTTATGTAAAAAAAAAATAAAAAATCCAGAGATGGTTAGCCTCCTGAAATCTTTCGGACCATGTCATGTGAGCTGCATGCATCAGGTCGTTGGTCCCGCACATGTAAGTCTCACGCCTCCGGTCTTCACAACTCTACTTCACAAGGAAATTACGTCTCCAGAATCTTATGCAAGATTCTAGAAGCCTCTTCTTATCATCTCTCCCAGTATAAATTCATTCCTTCTCAAAGCGTCAAACCCTCTACTTCTAGGGTTTATCATCTTCTCTCACACACCTAATCTTTACACTCTCTTTCCATTTCATATCAGGTTCGGTCTCTCTTCTTCGATTTCGACATCAACAGTTTATGTATTTGTTTTTTGCTTCTGATGATTTTGAGATTCTGTCTAATTCCATTTGTGTTCGCTTTTAAATCAGAGGTTTTCCATTTCTGATCTTTCTGTAGTTCATTTTGTTCTTTGAGCTCGCAAGAATCCATGGCAACTTTTCAGTTATCTGGGTCTGTAGTTAGCAAGAGCTTGACGTCCTATGAAGGGCTAGGGCTTCGTCCCTCGACCGTTAGGGTTCCTTCAGTGGGGCTTTGCAGTGTAGGACTCAACCAGAGGTGCTTCCGTAGCCTAGTTGTCAAAGCTGCCACGGTCGTTGCACCCAAGGTATTCATTCTTTAGGTCTTGTTCGTGATTTTTTTTTTTTTCATTTTGCACTAATTCATAAGAGAAACGCGTGGATTGCATATTGAATCTTTTCAGAAAGGTTTTTCCAATTTTTGTGCGCGATTAGGATGATTGATATGAAATTGAAGCATAATTTTCAGATGGGTGACGTTTCTTGAAAGTCTACAAGATACTTTGTATTGTATCAGGCACTATTTTCTTCAATGTATTACCATTTGTTGAAATCACTCTTTCAAATTCAGGTTCAGATCATAAGGTGCTCTCGAAATCAGAAATCAGATAAAACGACGGTGATTGCTAAGTGTTGGGTAATATAAATTATATGAAATGAAATTATAAATCTCAAATTGCAGGAACTGAAGATGTGTTACATAAATTCACAGTCAATGGTGAAAATGGTCTTATGAGAGAGAGAGTCTATGAGCCTTGCTCTTGTGATCAAGAAAGCAGTGTCTCACTAGACGTTCCTGTGAATTGTCACTCATCTCAATTTAGCTCAAATCTGACTTTTATTTATTGTTAGATTTGCGACATCCTGTTTTCTTGTAACTTTTAATGTCGAGTTGACTTTTAAAATCCATAATCCAATAGAAAAGCTGATATTTAGGTTGCCCACTGCCTGTGGAGTGTGGACATGGGAGGTTGTTTGCTTGCAGTCATTTACATATGGAAATGATTCGCGTTCCTACTGGGCATGTATTATCATGCTTGTTCGTGCTCATTTATGCATGAATGGGGTGCAAAAATGGTAAGTAAATAGGTCATTTAAGCGCTCAAATTCACACACCTGAAAAGGTGGTAAAATTATTTACACACCTCTCTTGCAAAAGGTGATTGTACAGTCTCTAGACTCTCTGCATGGTGTTTTTTCTCTTGTGGGCCCTTCAAAGACCTTTATTTTTTTTTTATTTTCGTGGGCCCATATTTGTAATCCAAACCGTTCAATTTGTTTATTGAATTTGAACCAATAAGCCTCTAAAATCCTCGTAGATATTGAGAAATTTGTGGAACAAAAAATCTCAACCTAGATATCTGTTTTTTTGGACTTTTGTGGGGCCTCTAATTTATGATATTAACCGTTCAATATTATTGAATTAATGGTAAATGTCAAGACATATACTTTTATATTTATACTTATTTACTCATGAAAATGATGGTTTTGACAAAAATGGTAATGTGTTTTACATGTGCAACACTTCTAACATTTGCATATGAAAATGAAATATATGTAAAACCATAGCTAGCTAATTCGCTTCCACCCATGTGTTCATGTTCAATATTTTTTAAAATTATTTGTTCCACCCCATGTCTTCTATTCCTTTCCTACCCAATTTTTCTATTTCCATTTATACAACTTGCTCAATGGCTTGTTCAATGGAAAGAGGTACTCCACATGATCTTTTTAATATATGAATATTTAATATTTAATGCATGGACATACCGTACTAAGCACGGTTGGTTGCGCTAGTAAATAGTTATTCGATTCTATGTGATTAGGAAATTTAGAATCTCTAGTTTGATGCAATTCAGTACCTCCTTTAGATGATAAGGATGACATGACTGTTTGTGAATCCGACTTGCAGCACACTCGAGATGGATAGTCGCAAAACGCACTTTCCTTCATCTCTTCTTCTTCTTCTTCGCTTCAGATCTCGTTTGATGGATCTCCTGCAGTAAACCTTTGCAAAATACTTCTCTTTCTTGATTTCCTTATGTTTTCATTCTCTCTCTTTCTCTCTCTTGTGTTATGCTATTAAAGAAAAGTGAAAGTGATGGAAAAGGATTTTGGATCCCCTGTGCATCCCTCATACACTTCTCGTAATTGGGATGTGCGGAAATCTATCATGGAGCCACCTATTGATAATCCGGACCATTCAAAGTGAATTTCATCATTGTCAGTGTCATGTCCTCAAATTTTGATCGCAATGTAAAATTGAGCACATGACTGATTACATAATTAGCATGATCTTACGCATTATTAATCATGTGCTCTTATCTTATGGGTTGACTAACTACTATTCTTGAGGATATGCGACTAAATAGTATGATATTCATTCTGAATCGTTTAGATTATAGTAGGTGGGCCCAATGTTGGAGCTCCACATATCCCACTAATGGAAAGTGTGTGGGAGACGCTCAGGGAACCATACTCATATTAAAGATTTCTAATGTTTTGGCGAGCACTCAATGCCTCTTTCTTTAGAGGATATTGACCTTGTCTGAATTAAAGGGCATTAATTCTGAAAGTCTAATGAAATAAATCTACCAGACACCAATGGCTCTTTTTTTAAATTCAAGAGATTATTTTCACCCATTGATGTTTAAAACTATTTTCTTCTTTTTTTTTTTTTTATTTTTTTTTTTTTTTTTTTTTTAATCATATGTTTTTATTTGATGAATTTAATGGTGGATGTAATCATGATCAAACTGAAAATTTTCTCAATTATAAAATTATGTGGGTTACTCGTTTTGAGAGTTTTTTCAATCGTGTGTTTTATACCTGCCCAATTTTACGGTTGGGCCAACTCTTGATTGAGTAAAAATTAATAATGTCATACAAAAGAGGGCGATAATTTTGAGTTATTCAAATTTTCAATAGATGGGACCAAAAATAGAATTTACTCATCTCACTCAAGGTTAAGTGTGATTTAAAGACTTACATAATCTGGGCTCACAGTGGGATATATGTATATGCGAACTAGATAAGTTAGATAAGAGGTGATCGGATGGGGCTTTTTTTTGTTCGAGTTTAAATTTATTTAAGCATTTTGTATCATTTTTCTTGAAGTGTCATTTATATATACCTTTGCACATCAAAGAACTTGCTTGAAATACACGTACACACATATATAAAGAATTAAACTTATAATCATTCATAATCATATAAAAATAGTGGCCGTACGGGCTGCCACCGCCACGCTACGACCGATTTATCGGCCGTCGCACCCGTAGCGATCGCTACGACCGCTACGAAGCCGCTACGACCGCTACGGGGTGAGAAAAATTCCTACTTTTCAAATTTTAAAAAAATGCATAATAAGACTTATTTCTTTTCTTCTTCTCTCCAAATAATATCTCTACACAACTCTTCTACCCTTTTATGTTTAAAAGAACACCAAAAGCACATGATCTCGCCGAATTACAGTCGATACAGAGACTTCTTCTCAATGATTCTTCTCTAAGTACATCCTATTAGACACCCCTTTTGGTAGATGTATTTTTTTCTCTAGGTACTCTTTAGTCTTGACTTCATGACATAGTTTTTTTTCTTTTATAAGCCTTTTATTAGTTTCTAAGTTATAGCATAACTAAGCAACATGAACACATGTGAAAAAAATGATCATTACTATTATTTTCTATTTATACAGCGATCAGGACCTCATATAGTGAGGGGACCGTTATGCCCCCTTACCTTAGTTACTTTTGCAAAAAAAAAAAAAAAAAAAAAAAAAAAAAAAAAAAAAAAAAAAAAAAAAAAAAAAAAACATTTTCTTTCATTTTCCAATATTTTAGATTTCTAGAATTTTTTCATATTTTTTTTGACGATTTTTCCAAATCGCACCGCTACGCCTCTACGTAGCGCTCGCTGCGTAGTGTTTTGGCGGCAGGCCGCTATGCCTTCCGCTACCGCTATTTTCATCAGTGATCATATTCAATTATATATTTGAATTAGTGCATTGAGTTCTTGAATTTGAACTACGTATTAAGCAAATCAGAAAACGAATCAAATGGACTACCCCATTGGGTTTTTGAATTGAATTAAGTGTCAAACTATGAATTACAAATTGGAATGCGAACTAGTCAAACTACGAATTAGGTAACTATGTGTAAAACCCATTTTCCTATCACGTGTAAAATCAAATGACCCTCGTAACAACCTAACAAACCTAACCCCCCTTTGATGCAGGCCCTAGAGTTAGGGCTTGCGTAGATGCCGAAGCACGTGTCAAAGACATTTCAAATTATTTCTGCAGAGATTTCTAACAAGAGGAAAAACCTCTCCATGGGAAAATCCCAATTTTACTCAATTCCAAATATGAGATTATCATCTCTACAATGCAATATAAATAGGCAAAGTAAACTTAGGGCCTAAGAAAATCCAATCTAATAATAGAAACTATCCTAATCAAACTAGAAAATCAAATAAATCAGAATGCTAATCCTAATTACAATAAAATTAGGAAGCTACTAATTAAAAAATAAATGCCCTAAAACTATGTTGGGTGGGACCATCGGTGGAGTGGTAGCCTGTTCTGCATCACCCTTTCCCTAACTTCTGGAAAAAAAACAGAAAAAAAAGAAAAGAAAAGAAAAAGAAAGGCCAAATATAAAAAGAAAGGACCCACTCAATCCACTCTAGACATTGCATGCATGCATGCTTGGAAGTGATCTCCAAAGCAACACTTATGCATTATCTGAGTGTGTTGTACATGTGAATGAGGTGAAGTTGCTAAAAGTGGAAACTATATTTGGATTAGCATCTTCTCTTCTCTCGTTAAAGTTGCTAAAAGTGCAAGTGGAAACTACATTTGGATTAGCATCATCTCTTCTCTCGATTAATTAATTTCTAGATCTCAAATCATATTATATAGGCTAGTCATCCCCTTCCTGCATTATAGGAACAAAGAAATCATGGTAATTAAAGAGGAGGGTCATCTCTTTCTTGAGTTTCCATGTCTAAAGTGCTGCTGCTAACAGCTTTTTTTTTTTTTCCTTTTGTTACGATGAAACAAGTCGGTTGAAACTGAACTGATTTGGCCAGCTTAATTCCTTCACGAACTGTGTCCTAGAAATAGGAGCTCAAGAACAGATCATTTGAAATTTGCCATGTATAATGGTCCAAGTTGTTCCGATTTATATTGTATCATCTTGACTTTGTTGATGATGTAAGTTTCTGTTTATTTTACCCATCGCACGGTACATTCATCTGACATGGAATGAAAAAGTTTAGTTTTAAATACTGATGAAAAACATTAATTCACAAATATATTATCAGCAACATAAATTCACAACAACAGACCTTACACTATTGCTTGCAGTTTATATAGGTAGTAGGATTTGTGATCTTAGTTGGTGTGTGTGTGTGGAGAGGATAAGGTTTTGATGACAATGTAAAGAGAAGAGATGTTATCATTAATATTTTCCTTTATAAAATGTTTATTCTTTGTTTGTTCTATAATTTTTACAGTTGATTACAAATTATTGTGGTTTAGTTCTTGCGAATACAAAAAATCACTACGAAGATGTTCCTTCGTACTTTCTTTTGAAGTGTTGATCTGTTCTCTCTTCTATGGAACTGCAGTACACTTCCATTAAGCCTTTGGGTGATCGAGTGCTTGTTAAAATAAAGGATGTTGAGGAGAAAACTGTGGGTGGTATTTTGCTTCCTTCAACTGCTCAGACAAAACCCCAAGGAGGTGAAGTTGTTGCTGTTGGAGAGGGTAAGACTCTTGGCAAGAACAAAGTGGACATCAGTGTCAAGGTAATTATTAAGACTTGGCGGATAAAACAAGGCGCATTGGTGGCCTAGTTATTAGGAAACATATCACTCATGCATGTTGGGAGGAAGGGTGTATGCATGTGCCATTGTGCTCCTTTTGTTCAATATATTTATTTATGTCAGCTCAGGTTCCCAGTTATCAGGATCAAAATCAGTTGATGTGTTTCTTTCTTGGAATGCTCAAGTGGTAGTATTCATTTCATTGATTCCTACTGCGATACATAAAATTGAAATTTCCCTTCTCATGGAACAATGATTGCTGAAATGTAATGCTTAAACAGCATATCCGGTATTTTCTTTTTAACATTGATGGTTTGTGTTTTCTTCTTGGTAACTTTTGTCTTATACAATTCTCTGTTGGTTGGAAGTTTTTGTTGACACGGATGACTTGTGATTGTAGACTGGTGCCCAGGTTGTGTACTCGAAGTATGCAGGCACAGAGGTGGAGTTCAATGAGTCTAAACATCTTCTGTTGAAGGATGATGACATTGTGGGTATCCTTGAAACTGATGATATCAAGGATCTGAAGCCTCTAAATGACCGCGTTTTGATCAAGGTATGTTTCCTTTCAAAACACTTCTGCTAAAGCATTCTTGGTTCTTTTCCTAGAAGAAATAAATCATTTACATGTGCATTACATTAACATTTGGAGACACTGCATGTGAAATTTGAGGGAATGTATCGGGAATAAATTTCACGCCCCCAAAATTAAAACCGGGGTTATGCGTGAGATTAGGGCCAATTAACTTTTTTTCCAACATTAATCAAATGCAACCTGGCTCAAATCATGTCCCATAGGATTGAAGTCCGCGGTGAGGTATAAATATTTCCTCGGTAACTAGAAACACAGCGGAACAACATAATAAATAAATGGTATAATATAACATTTCAGAGTATGCACATCTTTCTTTTCTATAGTTTAAGTTTAGCAAAAGATAACAAAAGTATATTAATTAATGGCTTTTATCAAAACCTAAGCCAAAAAAGAATAAATATGAACTAACCAAAGTATGAAGGCACTCTTGTGCTGGTCACGACGACAATACCGTCGACACACAACTTGTACTCACCATCAGGCTAAGCTGCCTGAAGCGACGCCTCCACTTTTCCAAAGGTAGAGGTTCCTAGTGCCTATGCACCAAGTGCAGCATTAGACACGACGATCGGCAGGCAGATATAAATATAAAATATCAACAGATATGCAGAACGAATCAGAGTAAACGAGTAGACAAAATCATAGGAGATGCAGAGCATTCTGATCATAAGAAATCCATAGCATTCGAATCAGAAACAGACTATCAAAGTAGGCAGTCCACATGCTAATTACCACGGGATAGTGTCATTGCCCTCCCTTACTCACATTGAGTCGTGGTGGAGATATCAGTAAATTAGGATCAAAACCCGGTGTTCAGTAACAATAATAATAACCCGAGCTGCAGACGGTCCTCTCTTGGCTCATGTGGCTCGCTCCTCGTGGGTTTTGCCCAATCTTGTCTCAACGCTAAAATTCAGAGTCCTCACACAGGTGGTGCCCCAGCTGTGTTGAACCTTAACGGCTGAGTGGTGCCTGACGCAAAGAATCCTAAACAGACAATCAGTGAGGGCTAGGCTTTCTTGCGCGAACAAGATTCATCAAACAATAAAGAAACTACTTTGCCTCGTATCAAATTAGACTTCAAACAAACTTTAATAGTAGTACTTTTCAAGCCTTACATTCAAGGCCCCCTAGCCTCAACACCTCAAACAAGCCTCAGAATAAACAGAACATCAAAAGGGATCCTAAGTCCATCATCTAAGTTCTTAATGTGATCCCCAACTAAAGTAAAGCAAATAGAGCTAATGAACATGTTCGTTACATGTAGAAAGTACGTACCAGACGGTACAATTCGGAATTAGTAGCAATAAACGATTCAATCCTAAGCTTAATGTTAAACCCGAAGCATCGTACAACCTACTTAGTCAATGAAAGGGATTAGGATTCACGATACCCAAACAAACAGTCTTCGTGCATAGATATAAAAAGGGGGTATCCCATTGTCCCATTACGTTCAAGATCGAGATAGGTTGAATCCCGATACAATTGAAATAACCGTGAGAAAACGTCGGCTCAAAACATTCTTACGCATAGTCAAATGAGTCCTCAAAAGAGGTAGCCAAGGTCCCACCTAAGCCCATCCAGTTCTAAGTAAAAGAGGCCCTTAAGAAAGAACCCCAGTTCATCCGGTCAACCTCAAACAGGGTTGGTCGACCTCCTTCATAGTCGGTTGACATCCGATCAACCGGGTACACAGTCAGAGTTGAAACATAAATGGGAATTGGCTAAGTTGTCAAGCTTCAGGAAGCCTGACTAAATACCAGTGTTACCGGTTGATCGGGTGATCGCTTCAGAAAGCAGAGTCAAGCTTCTGTAACCGAACTGAGTTGGGGAGAAACTCTCTTTTCATTCACACCTGCAGACAAACACAAGAATAGGGCTAGGCCTACCCCTCTCCAATGACAATAGACATCCTCCAAATCATAAGCCCAATCGACCCCATCCAATTAAGAACCCATTCCATTAGACATGTAAACATAATTATCATGTTTTTAAATATCTAAGGTATCAATGAGCATGTGGTCATTTAAATCATCATCAATCATCAAATCAAAGGAGAGGCAAACATATCCAAGCATATATATAATATCTACTTGCCTTTCGTTGAAAAAGCCCAAATCCACAGGCACTAGCTCAAAGCCCAACAAACCAAACCTAAGGGATAATTAGCAAAATAAAACTAAATTAAAACATAAACCAAAAGAAAGGGAAGCTCTAAGCTATCTAACACACTACTACACCCAAAGTACATTAACTCAAACCTAAGGGGAAGGAGAGCTTACCAAATAGATGGGAATGGTGTGGTGGCTTGCAAATTGAAGATGGTTGAGCTCGCGGGGTCCACGTGGAGATGATGATGGCCAAGATCGGAGGTGGGGTTGCCTTTGCAGTCCATTTCCAGCAAGGTAAAAGAGAGAGGGAGAAAGAGAGAGAAGTGGTGGAATGGGTGAGATGGGTGGGGCTGGTCCCATTGGCAGGGAGTGAAGTTAGGTGAGGGAGAGATGAGATGAGATGAGAGAGAATGAGGATGAAATGGGTGGGGGAGCTCAGTCATGTGGGCAGCAAGGAGAATGAGGAAGGAAGAGAAATAAAGAAAGAAAAATAGAGAAAGAAAGAGAGAAACAGAGAAGGAAGAAAGGAAAAATGGGGAAAATAGAGAGAGATGTGCAGGTGGGTTCGGCGGTGGCTGGTGATGGCATAGGTGCTGACGGTGATGGTGAAGCTCCGGGACGGTGGGGCAGTGAGGGTTTGGGAGAGGGGGAGAGATAAGTGAGAGAAATGAGAGATGGGAGATGAGATGAGATGAGAGAGTGGAGAAGGGAGAGGACCTCGGTGGTGGTGATGGTGGCGTCGTCGTCGTCTGGTGACGGTGGCAGCGAGGAGGGTGAGGTGAGGTGAGTGGAGAACGAGAGAGATGAGAGGAGGAAAGGGGGGCTGCTGCTGTTGTGGAGTGTGGAGTGGAATTGGGGGCGGGGTTCTGCACGTGGTTATAAAGGTGGGGGGGACTTTACCAAATGGCCATTAGGGCCTTAGGTTGGGTTCGGGTCAGGTCCAATTTTGGGTCGGGTTAGAGGGTCCGGATCGTGATGCAACAGAAGGACAAGGTCCGGGAAATTAGGTAATCTATCCGATGGTGCCAAAATCTCAAAAAGCGGAAAATACTAAAAAGCCCTCGGAACTTTCCGGAAATAGCGACACACACCGCTATTGTACCAAAATGGGCTCGAATCTTAACCCAACTTTGCATGTGCAATCCTAATGATTAATCGGACCTATTTGGCTTATAAACGAGCTTAATTAGTTAAAAGCACAATTAACTAAGCTGATTACAACCTTGGAATTTCGGGATGACACAATAAATATTTTAAGAAAGTGGAGGAACTACATTACCTACATTGTCCTATACTATGTTGCCTGAATACTTTAAAATAGGCAATGTATTGTGTCATATTGTATTTGATACTTTTTGTGTGTAAAACCCATTTCCCTGCCATATATAAGGCGTCTCTCTGTATTTATGCCATATGTGGGCACCGTAGGTCCTTATGTTTGATGCCCTAATACTTAAGAAGTTGCTTTGATGCTTTCGCATGCCCTCCAAAGATTAAAAAATGATATGGAAGACTGAGTTACAGGAGGATCATTTTTTCTTAGAGCAACTGAAGTGTAGAAGACAAAAACTTAAAAATGAAATGGAAGAGTGACTTATTGGATGGATTATCTTTTCTTATTGTAACTGAAGTGCAGAAGAGTCTTATCACCATCTGGATGATGGTGGACCAATAAATAATAAAAGGCTAGAGCTACCAAATCATTTTAAAATCAGTAAACTATCCCTCTTTAATATCTAAATTAGCCTATCTTCTTCTTGTAATATGACTTTTATAGATTTCAATGAGACTCCTATGAATCTCATCTTCTGTGTAAAAGAATCTCCAAGGTTTAAGAGCATGTTTGGTAACTGGCGAGGAATCCATAAATCTAATGATCTTTCACTACCATTGGAACAAGGATTCCTCGCTGGGGATTTATGTAGTTGAGGATCTCACATTGATATTGGTGCGTATCGATGCATATAGCTAAGAAAAATACGGTTCGGTATGCAAATCCACTTAAGTGAGGATTTTCAAATCTTATATGGCGTGGTCATATATGAAAATCCTAACAAATGAAGATTTTCATTCATCCACTTCTTTAGGAATTTACATTTGCCCAACATGGATTTACCACAACTTTAGGGAAACCGAAAATCTTTTCCCTAAAGATTTGGTTGCCAAACGTGACCTAAATGTTTATCAAATCACTTGCTAGCACACCTACTTGTACCATACCGTGCTTACATGATTAGTGGGGTTTAGCTCTCCTCAGTTGTGAAGAGATATGGCCTATTGAAGCTGCCAATAAGAGCTAGGCAGGGCAAAGACATGACTATGCTCCCAGTTTGGCCATGAGCACACCACTATTGGCACGGGGTCCTGGATTTGTCTTTTGTGCTTTTTGAGCGTTAAATTTGAACCACCTACAGGTGGAGGGACCTACTCTGCAACCCTGTAGATTTTTTGAGAGGCATCTCAGTCAATGTTTGATTTTTATGAATATAGAAGACTAATATCCTTGGAACTCCTTGGCTTTGAGATTCTAATTGAACGAAAATGCTTTGATCCTAGTGAAGACAAAGTATGGCTACTGCCCCACATGAGATTAAATGTGTGGCATAGTACATAAAATTGTGCCCCTTAAGAGAGGACTTGAGCGCCAATTATCCATAAAGGCTTGGAAGGAACCCATAAGGTCTCGAGATAAAGTATGTATCTGAAAACAAAAAAGGAACCAAATATATCTAACAATAGGTCAATGGATAAATGGGTGGTTACATATGACCAACAGAGGAAACAAATGTAGGAAGAGCAAATTTGAGGGATTTAAGATGATCTGGAGTTCTCAAGAGCCCATGGTACTGTCGAAGGTTCTCACTGTTGCAACCTTAAGGGTGTGGTGTTACCAATCAAAAAGAAAGGAAAAAAGAAAAAAAAAAGATGGCTGGGAGTGAGGATATTGTCCTATAGGAGTGGCTAGAGTTTGCGAGCATGAGAAGAAGGGAATGGGATGGATAATTTATATAATAAATGGATTTACTCAAGGAGGTATATTGTAATAAGCCTCTCCCTGATACTCTGGTTCTCTGCTCAAAAGAAATTAAAATATCATAGCCCATTTTTAGAAGACCAGCCATTTGAGGGGATAGTGCATGTGGCTCCCATCATCAATTAAGCTCACATCCAATTTCCTCCCACCTGCTCCATGCATGATGTGATGGTCACCTATGGTGTTGATTACAGGTAGAACCTTGGAAAGTGCATGTAAAGGAAAATGCTAGGAGCAAACTATCATTTCAAAATTCTTCTTGTCATGCACATCATTCATAAGAAGTGGGCTCCTTTTTATGTGTCCTAAACTATATTCGTGGGTGAAACTATTTTAGATGCTTCCACATCTGTAGATCCAACCCCTCTATATGATGCGTCCTTTATTTTTCTTTCATCTTTCCTTGTGCCCTTCATATTGCATCTCATTCTCTACATGTTTCTCTTGTTGGCTTATCTGCTCTCAGGCTGCTGAAAAAAAAAAAAAAAAAAAAAAAAAAAAAAAAAAAAAAAAAGAAATTCTAGAAAAATCCTAATGATGATGGCTTTTCAGAGGTGGCCGCTTTGTGGTTTAGGAGCATGTTGTTCTGCAAATGATGTCTGTTCTGTGTTTCCTCCACAGACTTTGAAAGAAGAACAGATTGAACATGTGTTTTTTTTAAAGCTTTTTAGCTTCTTTTTTTTTCTTTTTCCTGTCATCATCATCGTTGATCTGAATGGCTTTGTTTTAGCTTTGTTGCAAACCAAGATTAGCGAGTTTTGGGTCAGACCCGGATTATGTAGGTTTAGAAGCCTCTCTTGCTGATGGTTTTGAAAAAAAAAAGCTTAGCTTTAGTGTCTTTTGACTATATTTTATTTTATCGTAAATAGTCACAGTGTTCTTCAATTTAGGTTGCTGCAGCTGAGGAGAAAACTGCCGGTGGCTTGTTGCTAACAGAGGCAGCAAAAGAAAAGCCATCGATTGGGACTGTAAGATCTGCTTTTCCTTAATGATGAATTATATCGTACCAATTATGTTTTTCATTTTGATGGTTTATTATTATTATCATTTTTCCATTGTTGCCCCAGTTAGTGTTGAGGAGGTTGATTTGTCATTATTTCCCCATGTATGAATCCCGAGGGCTTGTGATATATTGTTGAATATTATGGGAAGGGAATCCATATTATTGGAATTCAGAAAATCCTGGTAGAGGTTGCCAACGCTTATGCTTGGAGAGAATCTCAGATGCAGATATTCAAGTTGTGTGTTTTTGTCCATTTGACCTTCGGGGTTCTCTGAATTTTGTAATGTGATTTTGTTGGGAGGTCAGCATTTGAAGAATTCTGCCAAAGGGATTAGAGGGAAGATAGATTTATGGGTTTGGAATTCTACCCAATTCTATAGAGAGCGGTCAGGTCTTCTGAATTCTTACATTCAGACAGGCACTTTTAGTCCCTTTGTCATATTTTTCATTGTTCACTTAATTTTGAATTATCTTTTGTACTTATATCAACCAGTTGAGTTTTGACTGATGTGGAAAGATGGTGATGTCTGACAGGTGATTGCTGTGGGTCCTGGTCCTTTGGACGAGGAGGGCAACAGAAAACCACTGTCTGTTGCCCCTGGGAACACGGTGTTGTACTCCAAGTATGCTGGAAATGACTTCAAGGATAGCGATGGAACGGACTACATTGCGCTGAGGGCAACAGACATAATGGCTGTGCTCTCTTAGTGAGTGCATCTGCTCGATTCAAATAGAATTTTGAAATCTAATAGGAGAGATGTTTGCATCAATTGCAGTAACATTATTTATACCTCGGCCTCTTTAGTCTGATGGGAATTGTATTGTTGTTCTTAATTGTGTTTCATCTTAATATGCATTTATGGCTTGACATATCCTTGGTGCAAAATTTGGAGGTCTCCAGGAAGATATAGAAAGCAAAGTTAGAAAACGAGGATAGATGGGAGTATGAAGTTAGTCTGCCACTAATACAGAGGCAGCTCGTATTTAGTGAGTATTAGTGTGTGGATACATCATAGTTGTGAGTACCAGTTGTGTGCTTGTGGAAAGAGCTTGGATACATGAAATCTGGGGTTCTTAGCATGCATCCATTGGTCTAGAAATTACTATATCTAACTGCCTGCAGTATGGAACTCGGCCATAGGTTTATTTATTCTAGTTTCAGTCAGAAAATAGGTTATTTGCCTAAGTGGTCGTTTGCCCATCTTGTGAAAAAGTCGGATGGGCAAATGATGTGAAAATGGGCTTATTTTCACGAGAAGATTTCAAAGAATACTAAAACATAGCGATCTCAAGAATACCTGTTGACGGTTTAGTGGCTTGGCATTTCTTCAAAGAGGTTTTGGGTTAACCCCTACAATGCATTTAAAAAAATAATAGTAAAGTGGACGGTCTAGTGTTGGGGCATGCTCGAGTGCATTTTTGAAAAAAAAAAGGCCTCAAAATTCGAAGAAACCTAGTAACCAAAATCCTTCTCCGGACCTATTCACATTTTAGGCTTATTTTTTTTTTTTTTTTTTAATAATTTTGCTTCTCGTGGGTTTCATTCTCTATTTACTTGTAAGTGGCTCTAAAGATTTTAAGGGACAATCTAGAAGATAAAATAAATATTGATATTAAGAATTTTAAGGGACTATTTGCAAGATAAATATTTCAACGATTTCTCTATCAACTTTTAAATAGAGATAATTCAGTTTTTTCTTATATCTCAATGATTTTTTTTAAATTATTTATTATTCCAATATTTTTTAAAAAAATTTGAACATGTATAGATGAATGTAATAAAGAAGGAAGTATGTATTTTATATAGCATTATGATGTCATTAAAAAATCATTACCTAACTATAACAAATTTGTTATTTAGCTATAAAATATTCATCTTAAGAACTTGCTATAATTGATTAAGGCCTTGTTTGGTAAATATTATCTATATGATATAGATATGTGGATAATAGATCCGTGCAGAATAAATCTGTGTAAAATAGATGTTTTACTTTTAGATGGTTTGGTAAGACCAATTCACAGTTTCAAATAGTCATTTTAAAATCTTATAGTTTGAAGTTTTTCATAAATTTCTAGAGCTATGCAAGGAATTAGGCATTGAAAGTTGATACCATAAATTTTATTATAAATGTTATTGAGCTTGTGAAGAGGATCAACGGTCCAATTTTGATATTAGGGCCTACAAGTTAAAAAAAATCAAATATAAGTGTCCAATTTTAATCACAAATAACTTGAGATCCATAAATGATCAACGGTTGAAATTTGATATGTTGGTCATGTTTTGGGTTCCAAAGAGATTATATGGTTCAGATAGGTATTAAGAGGGACACAACTGAAGATAATTACAAAAACCCAAACTGGGTTTTCTAACGTGAAAACCCAATTAGTTTATGCTTACATTCATCAACGGTCCAAAGTTTTTCTCCAATATCTCAAGATCTGCATGGAATTAGGAACTGAAATTTGGTAGTATGGCCATTATTAAGCTTGTGAAGAGAACCAATGGTTTAGATTTTGATCTTGGGGCCCAAAAATTCCACCAAATTGGATCTAAAGGTCCATGTTTTTCTACACATATCTCGGGATTGGTGAATGATCAATGGCTCAAATTTAGGCCCATAGCTGTTCTTGGGCTTTTGAAGACATCCAACGGTTTGAATTTTGATTTTGTTCCCCAACATTTAAAAACAAAAGGAAAAGGCGGTGAGGCATTGTTTAACACTGTAGCATATGTGTCTGTCCGCTTTATTCATATTTGTCTGTCCCAAAAAGCTGTGTTTCAAGGCCCTTTCCATATAGACATATATTGTCTACTATCTGCTTCATATAGACATTTTGATTGCACCATCTAAACAATCTTATTTCTCAAAACCTCTATTTTAAACCTCTTTAAGACAAATAGAGGCAAGATTAAGACTTGCCAAAAGCCCCCTAATGTTAGTATAAAGTTTCTTAGATGCATGAGTTAAGTTTTATGCAAATTGAATAATGAATTAAAATTAATATTGAATTAAATATTAATTAATAAAATATTATTAATAATTGTATTTGCTTGCTTAACTATAAGAATATAAATTCATATTTGCTTAACCAAACATATTGAAATGCATTTTTGTGAAGGTGGTCATTGATAGAAATGTAAATTTTTTAAAAGTATATTTTATGTTGAAAGACATGTTTCTTCAGAAGGGTTTAAAATGCAAATGAAAACTTTCATATAAAATGGGCAGTTTTTCTCTTTTTTTTGTATCATCATGGTAGGATTTAATTTAATGATTAATAAGTATCATTTAGAAAATCATCTAATACATTTACGCATGAAACAAATATGGTAAAATGAATTACGTGTAAATGATGTGAAAATGGTATTATTAGACAAACGTTGTCAAAAGAAACGGATGTGTAAACATTACATACTTAACATTTGAATATTCATCATTTACATGTGTAAATTATATTTATAAATCCCACGCGTAAAGGACAAACGACCCCTGAGAGGGTGATCTTTTAGCGTGTGCAGATGTGAGCCCAAGTAAGCAGAACCCATAAACTTGGAGTTGAGAGAGTACAGTATCTATTTAAGAGCTCTTAAAATAAAAGGTTGTTAAATAGCCATAAACAACTGTGTGTAGTGTTAATACATAGTATTTTCCTTACAAAGTTATCATGACTCAGTGGGGAAAAAAAATCAGGGCTTCTTCTAGTCATTTTGAATATGGCCTTTAGATATATCCTTCAAGAAATGTTTTGAGTGGTGAACGATATGAGGTTAAGTGGAGATGCAGATAGGACCTCCACTTCCCCATATATTGAATTACTAGGGCTATGGGTGAGTATTCATTTCCCATCTTTTGATTCTATCTTTTCAATGAAAGGTTATTTGATGCTCATTTTTATAAATTTATGTTTGAGTTTTATTTTTAATCATTACGGTATGAATCACATGTATTCATATGTATTTTAATGCAAGCAAACAGGCCTTATGGTCCATTTGTTTGAATATGAATGTAATTTTAGGAATTATATTTCTAAAGTATAGATAAATTGAAGTAATAAAGGTTAGTGGCCATCAAATAATCTCCTACTTAATGGAAGATGGGGAATGAATACCCAACCATCATGTTTGTAAATCATGGTTGAGTGGTGTCGGCATTAGGGCCCGTTTGACATTGTTCTCGTGTTGTTCTCAATTTTGTGCTTAGATCAAAGTTGGAAAAATCGTGACTCAGATTCGACTCGTACAATGTAAAAAGATTGACTCGGATAGAGTCGACGTGGGAGAGTCGTGTTTTTCAATTTTTTTTTAAAATACTTAAAAATGAATCCATTACTTATAAAATATAAAAGTATATTTATTTTCACTCATTCATGATAATCAATTCAAATTAATAAATTTATATATGCAAGAAAAGTACAACAATAAAGAAAATAAAAGAAAAAATATTGTATATTAATTAATTTGTTAGTCCAAATATCAAATATAAGTCTCAAATTACATTTCATTCATTATTTTTAAAGTACTGACTCCAAACCTCATGCATAAATACTTATAAATAAGTTTTGATTGCTCAAAATTTGATCTTCCTATTAAATGGTTCGAAATGCAAACAACTTATAAAAATGAGATGACCGAGCCAAGTCTCCCCTATTTTTTACTCGGTCCTTTGTCGAAATGAGACGACTTGGCCGAGTCTCCCCTATTTTTGACTCAGTCTTTTGTCAAAATGAGATGAATTGGGAGAGTCAATTTTTTTAACCATGGCTCAGATCAGGTTGTGATGAGATCGGTTTGTGCTGAGACTATACACCGCAAAACCTGTTTGACAACATTATATTAAATTATTCTACCAAGGGTATGTTGTATGTAACTTGTTTGCTAACATTATAAAAGTTTTTATCTAAGGAGCGGACTTATGATACATAATGTGGGACCTACCTTTTGTTCTTTGCGGCACTTATTATTATCGTACATTGGACCCACCCGTAGAAGTTTAAACGTGGTGCCCACTTTTAAAAAATTAGAACATGGAAACCATATTCATAATTATAGGAATTATAACGTGGGGCCACTCTTTTATGAATATGAATATAGGATTCACTTTTAGAAATCACAACATGGTACTACCTATAGAAATTAGATTATGGGGACCACATTCATAGGATTTACTATGTTGGTCTATCTTTGGTGATCATGACCATGTGACCCCATTTATGAATTACAAAGTGTAGCCACATTTTTTGTGATTGTGGACATTGGACCCACCTTTAGAAATTAGAACATTGGGGTAGCACATTCATGGGATTTATAATGTAGGACCACCTTTATAGGAATTATAATATGGGGCCATCTTTTTTGTTAATTGTGAACACATGACTCACTTTTAAAAATTAGAATGTAGTACCCACCTTTAGAAATCCGTATATGGGGCCACATTCATAGGATCCACAATGTGGCTCACATTTATAGTATTGACAATGTGGCTCCAACTTTTGTGATCGTGGCCATATGAGCCGCCTTTAAGAAATATAAAATGGGGTCATCTTTTCTGTGATTGTGGACACGAGACCCACTTTTAGAAATTACTACGTAATGCCCACCTTTGGAAATTAGAAGATAGAAAGGGCCTATATTCGAAGGGTTTATAATGTGGTCCCACAATTATAGGAATTATAATATGGGCCCGCCTTTTGTGGTTGTGACCATGTGACCCACCTTTAGGAATTATAAAATGGGGTCACCTTCTTTAAGATTATAAGGCCTACCTTTAAGATAAGCAAGATGATTTGTCGATTTGGAGTATTTAAATGACTTTTTTTAAAAAGCAAGAGATTTCTTAAAAAAAAAAAATAAAGTTCTTTCAATCCAACTTTCTTATGCCACTGGTTTAAGATTTTGATATTCCTTCCCATGAGATCAAAATTCGAAATAGTGATTTATACATACCAAATATGTTTACAACAGCTTATCTTGTGGGAACATGTGAGCATCCAAATGGCACGATGCCAAACACACCCCTAATGTCTCACATATGGCAAGGATCATTGTGCCTTCAAATCATTCTAAGAAATGAAAGTGATGGTAGAACTAAAGAGGTGCAAATTATGCCTGATGGTAACGACAGAGTCAGAGACAGCCCAGTGGTAATGAATATGGTGTGAATAATGACATTCCTATCGCGGATTTTAAGACAACTAGCACTCTGGTTGTAAAACATGCATACCAAAAAAACTAATAACAATCAGTGGTAACTTTTTTTTTTAATGACCGCGAGTATCCTTTGCCAGCCCAGCCTTCAGACCTTGAGCATTCTGATTTTGATGAAGAAGGACTATTCCTTGGAGGTACATATACAGCCCACACACATAATACCTGGATAACGCAAAAAGTGTGAGTCAAATTCGAGACCGCGGAGAGCAAACCTAAGGCTCAAACCAACTGAGCCATTGCCTTGACGGCAACAACCAATGGTACCTTGCAGCAATAAGGGCCTAAAAATGGCCCAACTCTACCATAGCCTCGAAAACCACACGTGTGACTTTAAGGTGTGCTACTGCTGCCTACATTATATATACATTATGACAATTCAACCTTCAATGTCTAAAAAACTTAGTTTAAATCTCATTGCAATCTCCATATCATAATAGATTTCAAATTTAATATGCCTATCAATACACTCGCTGCAAACACCGTTTCTAATATTTCCTAAGGACATTTACCAAGAAAATCCCATTAAAAATGGAAACCACAACTGAGGATCCCAAATTTTTATAATATCAGAGGAAGACCTCCCACCAAAACCCTTCCTTTTTTTTTTTTTCCTTACATTTTTGTCCATCATTCGTTGATGTCAACAAAACTCATAATTTCCAAATTGATAAAATAAAAAAAGAACGAGAAGAAGAAGAGAAGAAGGAAACTCGAGGAGATCGTCTCAATCCTCCCTTACAAATGAGATCTACCAGTTCTATTTCCTATCATCTTCATCTCTGATTCTCTCCATCCATCTATTTCATCACATAGTTCCTCATCCTCTTCACCACCCAGTCCTTTCATTAATATTATAGAGAATGATCTCATTTTCATCACATGGAAAGGACTGACTCTCTGTTTTCACCATCTTCACCACTTAGCCTATCTATCCGAACTTAGTAAACTCATCGTATCTATTATGACCTCTGCAACTCACCTACTGCAAATAGGCTTTCACCATCTCTCTTGGTTCTTATTACCTTTTACATTTCTCATTTTCACAACATGTACACCTACAATAACCTGGAACTCATTAGAACAACCTTTTTTTTACCTCATCTTCTTTTATATATGCCATCTAGTAGATTTTTTTAAAGGATTTTACTCGAAAAATCACTTTATGTGGCCAGTACACCATATCAAACACTTTACAAACCATGAACCAAATTGGGCATTTCTCCCCAAAACCTTTTTTTTTTTACCATTTTTTTCGAACGTTGATGTCGACCCTCAATTTATATATTAAGGGTTGCTATTGACCCTAAGCGCGGAGGCCGGCCTTATTTCGATTGGGTCCTTCATTATTCCCCATCGTGCTCGGCTCCCCCAACTTGCCTTTCCACCCATATCTTTGAGGAGTAAAGTGCATCCAAAAGCTGACATTTGTCATTTTCTTTCACCTTTTTGCATCTTGCACACACCTTTAAGGCATAATAGTATGTGTTTGGTGGACACCATTGAACAGGTAGACACCACCTTTACCATAGAACTGTAGTTCCATTTATCTTCATACGCTTGATGGCGCCATTAAAGAGGTAGACATCACCTTTATGGCTCAACACATGTTTGCTTTCTTTGTTCTATAGCATTAGTTGGCTCTATTGTCCTTATTGCATATGAGCCCTATTATTTTGGCATTGAGGTCCATGATAATACACAATTGTTCATGATAATACATAATGCCAAACTTACAAGTCTGCAACTAATGTGGCTGTACAAATAAGGACAGTCCAACACTTATGATTTTATTAATTACCAACGATTTGAATGTAGCCTCAACAACATGACTATTGTTGAAAAAACAATATTATTTTTTGCTTTCTTATTCTAACATCATAAGTTCCCTCTATTAAGGCAGTAATAGTTCACATTCAATGAGAAAAAGGTTTGTGGTGTGACATGCTTATTGTTGTGTTTACACGGGTGGAAAAATGAGTTCTCTCGTGTAACCTTTCTTTATCCAAACATAGGCTCTGGATGACCTAAAATTTTAAGTGGCCATGGCTCATTTTTAATCATCTAAAATTACATCACGTGGCCTAATTTTAATCATCTAATTTAATGAAGTTCATAGTTGCTATTGAACCCGTATCACCTTCTTTTTAATACATAGTTTTGTGACGAGTTATTGTTTATTGAACCGTCGCACTTTCTAAACTCCACTAATTTAAGTGTCATTGATTTTGTAATAGCATGTCAAACGTCGGGCATTTAACAATATTTTACTATGACAGTGGGTTTGAATTTGATCTCAATCGTCCTCGATATAAGGGTGAAAGGCAAATGATGAGATATTTCTCAAGTAAAATAATGTATAATGAGTTGGCCAACGTTGCACTTAAAGCATCAAATTGGGTAACAACTTTTGAAGACATAAGTTTAAAGTACATTCTTCACAATGGAAGGTTTTTTCTGATGATAAACATCAATGATGATAATCATATCAAGGGATTGTTCAAACCTTCAAGTACTTATGCAAATGGGATATTATTATTCGTGGCAAGAAGACATGGCGAGGAAGACAGTGTCCAACACTTCTATCAAAATAGGATTGTGAGTTTACGAAGATTTTTTGCACCTTTGTTACTATAATTCCTAATGAACTTGTTTATTTGTCATTATTGCAGGTTTGAACAAAACCAAATGACTCATTGTATTGGAGAAGCTACGAGCACTGAGAAGAGTGGATGCAAATTACAAGAGGTGATAGGACCGTCACCTCTTAAAGAACTGCAACCATTGATCTAAAGGAGGATAATGATGTCAATTTCCCATCGGCAATGAATGTCATGACAGATGAGGATCAACCCATGTATGATGACACCAACGAACTGCTATATAGGTTTGGAATCGAGGGTGTCCATACTTTTAGAAGCACTCCATCCATTTCTGGGGATATGAAGGGAAGTTTAAGGACGTGCATCCAATAGAAGCAGTGGATGAAAAGATGACAAAAAGTTTGAATCAAGAACCCATGTAGGTGGACATGATGGTCCCTGAACTTGTCATACCCGAAGAAGGAGACAATTCCATAAGGGAGATGTGGCTAGTTCATGAGTTTCTCGACCATAAAGCTTTTAGAAGAGGCTTGACAAAGTACGCAATATACATCAACCTCACCTTGAAACACGAAAGGACTAACATGGAGATGGTCATGGCGCATTGCACATGTGTTAATTATCCTTGGCATATACATGCCTCTATGGTGGATTCGGGTCCCCATTTCAAAATTTGGAAGTACATATCCAAGTATTGTTGCTCTAAGTTAATGATGGGGACAACCCATTAGCAAGCATCTGCAAAGCTGGTAGTGGAGTTCATTGAAGAGAGGGTACGATGCAATGATAATCTCAAACCAAAAGATATAATTAATAAATATCAAATGGAGTTTGGCACTCGCATTTCCTATAAGAAGGCACATATGGCTAGGGAGATGGCACTGCATAAAGTGCGAGGATCGTATGGGGAGTCATTTCAGATATTATCACTCTATTGCAATGAGCTGCAAAGGCCCAGCCCCGGGACAGTCACGAAGATCGACATCACAACGGATGACCGGTTTAGATGCTTCTTCTGGGCTTTCGTTACGTGCTTACAGTCATTCCGAACTTCTCAAAGGCTAATGATAGTGGTGGATGTGTCGCACCTTCGTGGAAAGTATCCTGGAGTGCTACTAGTAGCCATCACACATGATGCAAATCATCAATTGTTTCCTATAGCATTCGCCTTCGCAAAAGCAGAGCATCATGATAATTGGGAGTTGTTCCTTGTCAACTTGTCGATGGCATTGGGTGAGCCAAATGATCTCACAATTGTCTCTCTCCGCCTAAAGGGTCTTTTCATTTGGTGGGATACTAGCTTCCACTTCAGAAGGCCGACTTTGTCCTTCAAATCTGGTGTGTGGGGATGAGGCCTTGATACGGGGATCTTCAAGGACCAATGGAACAAACTTCCTCCATTTCTTCGTTGCCGGGCTCTTTGATGACGACTTTTTCCATATTGCCCGCTTGGGTGTAACTGTTAGAGCTTTTATTTTGTTGCAATTTGATATGATGTATTCATTTTCACAGCTTGTCCTCTCATTCATTCATGTTCTTATTCTTAGGATCTTCATGCATATTTATCATTTATAATCTTTGTTTTTATCATCTTTTATGCATGATTTTCTAAGTTCACAAAATCATTCAAGCTTTTCAAAGTTTTCTTCTCTATCCATTTTTTAGTTTGAAAGTTTCATGTCTTTAGAAAATCAGTTCCAAAGCTTGTTTAATGATCCTTAGGTCCCTTGGTGTTCAGCCCTCATAGTTTCAAGTTTCTAAAAAATTCAGGTTTTCTGGGCTGATTCCGGTCGACCTCCTGTGTGGCCGGTCAACCGGCCCAATGGACCCGGTCGACCGGCCACACTGCGGCTTGACCAGGATTCTAGCCGTTAAGGCTCATTCTGCAATGGGCAGATTTTTGACCGTTAAGGGGAGGTCGACCGGGCACAGGGGCAGGTCGACCGAGGACTATCCATTGGGAACTTTTTCTTTATAAAAAGTGACTTTTTGTTTTGTAAAAAGTGCTGAATTTTTGGGAATCTTCAAGGCCAAGAAATGACAACTTTTTAGAAGAATTAGTGAAGGGATTATGAAGCCAATCCAATAATTCAACCTTTGATCTTCAAATGGGTGTGCTTTCTTTATCCCAGGATTAATTTCATGCTTTGTTTTTAAATCTTTGTTTTCTTTTAAGCATGATCAAATAGTTGGCTTTCTTCTTGAGATGTTGTAATTCATAACATGCTTTGAACTTTGAAATGTTTTAACTTTATGAAATCTACATATGATTTACCTTTCACTTGAGTTATGAATCCTTGTTTTCAAATCTAACTTGTTGATCTTAAGATTGTTCTTTCTCATTCAAGTTTGATCTTTTGGAAAACCAAGTGTTTGTAAAACAACTCTTTCTCATACTTATGTTTATCATCTTTGCATCAATTAAAGTTTCATCTTTCTAAAAAGAGATAGAGTGATTTCTAGTACATGCATTATTCATAGACTTTATCATCCATATGCATGCTTCTAGAAGTTAAGTTTTCACTTTCTAATTAGCCTTTTTAGAGGTATTAAATTGCACTTCATTGTTCTCTTATCCATGCATTCATAGGCATTTTATTTAAGAGAAAATCATCTTGTAAAGGTTATTGCTTAGCCTAAGAAAAGCATTGTGTATAGGTTATTGCTTAGCCCTGAAAAGCATAAGTGATGTATTTGTAAGGTTTGAGGTGATCCTAAACCTTAATTTGAGAGAGTGAAATCCGGTAGGGTTACCGGGAGTGGATGTAGGCATGTTGGTCGAACCACTATAAATGCTTGTGTCATGGTGGTTGATCTTTCGTTTTTCTTTTCATGGATGATGCTCTTATGTTTGATTCTATCAAGATTGTAATTGTTAGTTTTCTTGTGCATGCTTAACTTAGAGATTCCTTCTCTTCACATGAAGATTAATCTTTCTTAAAGCATAAGTGACTTAAAAGTTAAAAAGTTTTAATTGGTCTAGTATTTCTTGGCTCACCCTATTCACCCCCCCCCACCCTAGGATTTGCTCTTGAGCTTTCAATTGGTATCAGAGTCAAGTTGCTCTTGTTTAGGTTTAACCACCTAGAGTTGGATTCCTAGTGAGAGTTTTTCTTTTGTTTGCCACCATGCAAACTCATTTGGGTGAAGGCAATGCCACTAATAGACCTCCCTTGTTTAATGGAACACACTATCGTTATTGGAAAATTAGAATGCAAGTGTTCTTAGAATCCCAAAGCTTAGATGTGTGGAACATCATAGAAGATGGCTATCATCCTCCTACTACCACAGAAAAAGACTCTGAGGGGAATGTCATATCCATAAATATCAAACCTAAAAATGCTTGGACTCAAGGGGAGAAGGATAGAGCAAATTTAAATGCAAAGGCAAAAAACTCTCTATATTGTGCTCTATCTCAAGAAGAATTTAATAGGGTAGTAAATTGCAACTCTGCTAAGGAAGTCTAGGATACCCTAGAGACCACTCATGAAGGCACAGATCAAGTTAAGATAGCCAAAATTCAAATGTTGACCTCTAAATTAGAAGATATTAAAATGCTTGAAGAAGAAACATTTGACGAGTTCTACTCAAAATTTATGGAAATTGTCAACTCTCTTATAGGCCTAGGAGAAAAAATGGATGAATCTAAAGCTGTTAGAAAGATTTTAAGATCTCTACCAAAATGATTCAAGCCCAAGATTGTAGCCATAATGGCAAGCAAAGATGTTGACAAAATCAAAATTGAAGAACGAAGAGGAAATCTCCTTACTTATGAATTAGACTTTGAAGCTCAAGACAAAAAGAAAGGAATAGCTTTTTCCTCTCAATTAAAAGAAAAAGAAAGTGAGGTTGATAGTGATGATGATGATAATGCTTTATTTGTTAAATTTAAAAGATTCTTTAGGAACAACAACAACAATAGAAATTCTGATGAAAGCAAAAGTCCTAGATTCCAAAGAAATCCCAAAGAATCATTTGTTAAAAGAAATGTGCAATGTTACAATTGCAAGGGGTTTGGACACATTGCTCAAAATTGCTCCACCCCTAAAGATTTTGAAAAAGGAGATAAGAAAGGAAAGAAAGCTTTAAACATAACCTGGGATGAAGAAGATGAAGATAATGACAACAATGAATCCCCAAATAATGAAGATGAAAATTTCCCTAATTGGCTTCTACTTTCATCAATTGAAGACGTCAATGAGCATAATACTTTAATAGATGACACATTAGAACAAGAAGAAACAAATGATGAAGTTGAAGATATTGAAATTCGGCAAGCTTATGATGAACTATATGAAAATTGGGAAATCTTATTTAAGAAAAACAAAATTATCAAAGAAGAATCCAAAAAGCTTGTTAATGAAATAAAAGTTTTAAAAGATGAATTGAAATTAAGAATCAATGAGAAGATTGACTTAGAATTCAAGTTCACCACACTAAATGAAAATCTAGCTCATGCTCAAAACCAAATTCATAATTTACAATCCAAGCTAGAATCTAGTCAACTTGAAACTAATTCTCTACAAATGAAACTTAACAAAGGAAAATTCATTGTTGATAAATTCACTTTGGGAAATGATAAGTTTTATCAAATGTTAGGAATGCATAAAATTTATGGTGATAAGAGTGGGATAGGTTTTGAAAGTTCCTCTACTAACAAGAAAAATAGTTTCTAAATCATTACTAGCATAAAACTATACTTCTAGATTGACTTGTCATTTTTGCAATCGTAGTGGTCATTTAGTTCCTAATTGCCCATACAAAATTAGGTTGTCTCTCAAAAATCCCTCTAGAATCCTTTTCAAGTTTGTCCCCAAGACCATTCCCTCTAAATCTTTTTTATCTAGTTGGACTATGAAAGAAACACATGTTGAGAGTCTCTTAGTGCAAACCACTTTGAAAGCTAAAGAAAACCCTACTTGGTTCTTAGATAGTGGTTGTTCCAAACACATGACAGGAGACCGATCTAGATTCAACTCTATAGTGGAATATGATGGAGGAAACGTTTCTTTTGGTGACAATAGCAAAGCTCAAATCATTGGAAAAGGAAGTGTGAAAGGAGATCAAATACCAACCTTAAATGATGTATTTCTTGTGGAAGGATTAAAGCATAATCTTCTTAGCATAAGTCAATTGTGTGATAAAGGAAACAAGGTAGTCTTTGACAGTCAATCATGCAAAATGGTAAATGATAAAACCAATCAAGTTATTCTTACTGGATCAAGGACAAAAGGAAATATCTACATTATAGAAGAATCTGATGATAATGAGTTTAGGTGCTTGATAACTAAAGATCAAGAAAATTACTTATGGCACAAAAGGATAGGACATATAAATTTCAAATTGATGAAAATGTTGTCTAAAAATGAAATTGTGAGAGGGATTCCAAAATTAAGTGATGTTAAATCTGAAATCTGTAAGGCAAGTCAATTGAGCAAACAAATCAAGAAGAGTTTTAAAGGTTTAAAGGATATATCGTCTTCTCGTCCTCTTGAACTAATCCACATGGACTTGATTGGTCCTGCACCTGTGCAAAGTATTGGAGGAAAGAAATTTATTTTGGTTATGGTAGACGATTATTCTCGTTTTGGATGGATTGCTTTTCTTCATGCTAAATCGGATGCTGTAGACAATATCATAAGAATTTGCAGTAAGATACAAGTGGAAAAAGATTGTAAAATTTGGAAGATTAGAAGTGATCATGGGGGAGAGTTTGAAAATGAAAACTTTGCTAAATTTTGTGAGAGTCATGGAATTAATCATCAATATTCTGCTCTCAAAACTCCTCAACAAAATGGAGTAGCTGAAAGGAGAAATAGAGTAATTCAAGAAATGGCTCAGACCATGCTTAATGAAAAGAATCTCTCTCGTAATCTATGGGCTGAAGCTGTAAATACTGCTTGTTATCTTATAAACAGAGTTTATCTAACTAAGAATACCAACAAAACCCCTTATGAACTTTACTTTGATAGAAAACCTAATTTGGGGTATTTGAAAGTTTTTGGAAGTAAATGTTACATTCTAAGAGATAGGGGGCAGTTGGAGAAATTTGAGCCTAAATCTGATGAAGAAATTTTTCTAAGATACTCTGAAAGAAGCAAGGCATATAGAGTTTTCAATCATAGAACCATGGCCATAATGGAATCAGCTCATGTTTTTATCGATGATGTAAATCAAGTCGGAAGAATTCTACAAGATGATGATGAAACTGACACTGATAATGAACAACCTATTCCACAAGATAGTAATGATATCAGTCCATCCAAAGCCATTACGTCAACCAAATTAATGAAAAATTACACATTGGATAATATTATTGGAGATATCGGCAGAGGGGTTATCACCCGGAAACAAGTTCAAAATCTTTGTGCTCATTACTCTTTTATCTCTCAAATCGAGCCCAAGAATTTTTCTGAGGCTGAATCTAAATCTGAATGGATGGAAGCAATGCAAGAAGAATTGAAACAATTTAAGAAGAACGATGTTTGGGATCTTGTCCCTTTGCCCACCGAGAAAAATCCTATTGGCACAAAGTGGATTTATAAGAACAAATCAGATGAATTTGGCAATGTTGTGAGGAACAAGGCAAGACTTGTAGCAAAAGGTAATGCTCAAATAGAAGGAATTGATTTTGAAGAAACTTTTGCTCCGGTAGCTCGTTTAGAATCCATACGAATTTTATTGGGATATGCTAGTAGCATGAGAATCAAATTATTCCAGATGGATGTTAAAAGTGCTTTCTTAAATGGAGAAATTGAGGAAGATGTTTATGTTACCCAACCAGAGGGTTTTGAAGATCCTCATCACCCTGAATATGTTTACAAACTTAAGAAAGCTCTCTATGGATTAAAACAAGTTCCTAGGGCTTGGTATGAAAAACTCACAAACCATTTGCTCGAAAACAACTTTGATTGTGGGAAAGTTGACAAGACCCTATTTATCAAGAAAATTGATCAAGACATTCTTGTTGTTCAAATTTATGTTGATGATATAGTTTTTGGATCCACTTCAGAGAAACTTGCTCAAGAATATTCAGTATTAATGAGTTCCACTTTTGAGATGAGTCTGGTCGGTCCCCTGCAATTTTTCCTTGGTCTTCAAGTTAACCAAACTGAGAAAGGAATTTTTCTTAGTCAGCCCAAATTTGCTCTAGAAATTATTAAGAAGTTTGGCCTAGAAAACTCTAAAATTAACTACAATCTCATGGGATCTACTACAAAACTTTCTAGTGACCCCCATGGTAAAAAGGTAGACCAAAAACTCTACAGTTGTATGATAGGTAGCCTCCTCTACCTTACAACTAGCAGACCGGATCTATCCTTTAGTGTTGGAATTTGTGCTAGGTATCAATTAGATCCTCGTGAGTCCTATCTTAAAGCTGTCAAACGTATTATCAAATATATCAATGGGACATCTCATTATGGCATCTGGTATCCTTGTGACTCCTCTTTACAATTGATTAGATACAGTGATGCAGATTGGGCAGGATCTATAGATGATGGGAAAAGCACCAGTGGCTGCTGTTATTTCATAGGAAACTGCTTGGTGGCTTGGCATAGCAAAAAGCAAAATTCTGTATCATTGTCTACTGCCAAAGTTGAATATATTGCAGCAAGTAGCTGTTGTGCTCAACTGTTGTGGATGAAACAAACTCTGTTAGATTATAATGTTTCACAACAATGTATGGCTATCATGTGTGACAACTCTAGTGCCATTAGTATTTCTAAAAAGCCTGTTCAGCATTCTCGCACTAAACACATTGACATTCGCTATCATTTCTTACGCGATTATGCTGATCAAGGCACTATTGAGTTAATCTTTGTTCCAACAGATTCCCAATTGGCGACTTATTTACTAAACCCCTTGGAAATGATCGGTTCATAAAATTGAGACATCAATTGGGCATTGGCCCTTGCCCTGAATTCTAAATGTTTGTTGGCTAATCACCTGTTACTACACTTTATTTTTACTATATCTCTTATAAACAGGTGTTACTAACAATGTTGTGTGTTTTCTCGTTGATGGGCAGGCTCCTTTGCAATTAGATGTCAAAGGGGGAGAGAGAAAAATCATGTCATGTGGTCTCCAATTGAGGGGGAGACGATTCAAGGGTTATCTAGTTGAGGAGGAGAAGCTTTACCTTCGTTTTGCTCTCGCAAGGAAAATCCAAAGCTCCAAAATATCCAAAATGCTCCCGTTCATCCAAAGCTCCTTAAATGTCCAAAGAAGTTGTTATTCAAGGTTCAAAGGAGATAGAAAGAGAGTTCAAGCTTCTAAAGTTGCCATCAAATTGCAAAGGGGGAGATTGTTAGAGTTTTTAATTTTGTTGCAATTTGATAGAATGCATTCATTTTCATAGCTTGTCCTCTCATTCATTCATGTTCTTCTTCTTAGGATCTTCATGCATATTTATCATTTATAATCTTTGTTTTTATCATCTTTTATGCATGATTTTCTAAGTTCACAAAATCATTTCAAGCTTTTCAAAGGTTTCTTCTCTATCCATTTTTTAGTTTGAAAGTTTCATGTCTTTAGAAAATCAGTTCCAAAGCTTGTTTAATGATCCTCAGGTCCCTTGGTGTTCAGCCCTCATAGTTTCAAGTTTCTAAAAAATTCAGGTTTTCTGGGCTGAATCCGGTCGACCTCCTGTGTGGCCGGTCAACCGGCCCAATGGACCCGGTCGACCGGCCACACTGCGGGTCGTCCGAGATTCTAGCCGTTAAGGCTTATTCTGCAATGGGCAGATTTTTGACCGTTAAGGGGAGGTCGACCGGGCACAGGGGTAGGTCGACCGAGGACTATCCGTTGGAAACTTTTTCTTTATAAAAAGTGACTTTTTGTTTTGTAAAAAGTGCTGAATTTTTTGGAATCTTCAAGGCCAAGAAAGGACAACTTTTTAGAAGAATTAGTGAAGGGATTATGAAGCCAATCCAATAATTCAACCTTTGATCTTCAAATGGGTGTGCTTTCTTTATCCCAAGATTAATTTCATGCTTTGTTTTTAAATCTTTGTTTTCTTTTAAGCATGATCAAATAGTTCGCTTTCTTCTTGAGATGTTGTAATTCATAACATGCTTTGAACTTTGAAATGTTTTAACTTTATGAAATCTACATATGATTTACCTTTCACTTGAGTTATGAATCCTTGTTTTCAAATCTAACTTGTTAATCTTAAGATTGTTCTTTCTCATTCAAGTTTGATCTTTTGGAAAACCAAGTGTTTGTAAAACAACTCTTTCTCATACTTATGTTTATCATCTTTGCATCAATTAAAGTTTCATCTTTCTAAAAAGAGATAGAGTGATTTCTAGTACATGCATTATTCATAAACTTTGTCATCCATATGCATGCTTCTAGAAGTTAAGTTTTCACTTTCTAATTAGCCTTTTTAGAGGTATTAAATTGCACTTCATTGTTCTCTTATCCATGCGTTCATAGGCATTTTATTTAAGAGAAAATCATCTTGTAAAGGTTATTGCTTAGCCTAAGAAAAGCATTGTGTATAGCTTAGCCTTGAAAAGCATAAGTGATGTATTTGTAAGGTTTGAGGTGATCCTAAACCTTAATTTGAGATAGTGAAATCCGGTAGGGTTACCGGGAGTGGATGTAGGCATGTTGGCCGAACCACTATAAATGCTTGTGTCATGGTGGTTGATCTTTCGTTTTTCTTTTCATGGATGATGCTCTTATGTTTGATTTTATCAAGATTGTAGTTGTTAGTTTTCTTGTGCATGCTTAACTTAGAGATTGCTTCTCTTCACATGAAGATTAATCTTTCTCAAAGCATAAGTGACTTAAAAGTTAAAAAGTTTTAATTGGTCTAGTATTTCTTGGCTCACCCTATTCACCTCCCCCTCTAGGATTCACTCTTGGACTTTCAATAACGACATTTGAAATAATTCACAAAGTTAGATGGATATCAATAGAATTTTAAGCCAATGAATTATAGCCACTCCAAAAAGTGACATGGTCCATACCAATTGCTTATCATCGTGGAATTGAGAACTACAACATGTCTCCTTCTAGTTCTCATACGCACTCCCAAAAGCAGCCTTAAATCTCTGCACTTTGCTCTTCAATGACGAGATGAACTTCTCAATCCCCGATTTCGAACTCAAGACTCGATCACATGACCTTTCAATGTGGTCAAGAAGTTCGGAGACTTGGGATTGACACCAAAGAAAATGTCTTAAGTAATAGATGAATTTAAGTTCAGATGATTGAATTAATGAAGTGCAAACCGAAATATTCATGCCCCTTTTTAGTAACCGCTAGGATCATGTTCTTGGGGCTATTTTGCATAATTTCTTTGATGGATTTCATAACGCTTAGTTCGACCTATTTGCATAATGGTATTCGCGAAATATCAAACCATGTACTCCTCATTGTGCTCCCCACTAGATGATTTCTTCCCTTTAAGCACATTTCTCAACCGCACTTCGCACAATTGAGTCTTTGCATAATACATTATGCTGTAGTCTATAATGACACTTTCAATTCGCTCCCTCCTTGAAAAAAACACCTCAAACTGTGGAGAAACAACTTATCTCAACCCAAATTGTTTCATAACCCTCTAGGTGTTGCGACACTCTAGCACCCAATAGAATATGAGAGCCTTTGAAGAAGTTAAAAGTTCTCGATTGGCCTTTGGTACTTCCTTTAATAAAGGTTTCCCAAATATTTTATAGGGTTTTCATTCAAACTATTCATCATGAATTCGCTAATTAGCACATGAATAACAAACTTTCTTGCTTCAATATTACAAGATAGAGTGAAATAAAATGATAACTTGCTCCACTGTGAGGTTATTGAGTTGTTTGCGGAAAACTCTCACCGCTGTCAAGTGTCATATCCCCTTCAACCTATTGACCCATGTCGTTATCAATCTGAACCGAATGTCTTGGTTCCCATACTGAGAAGGCATCAGCGTTCGTCCTATAGCCATTCGAATGTGTTGGTTCCCATATTGAGAAGCCCTCAACGATCGTCCTATAGCCATTCTTTGGTAAGACTGTTGGAAATAGGTGGGCTTCGTGGATATGTTTTAAAATTTTTTGACCCACTTGACTCAGGGATCAAGACCCATAAGGCCATAAACCACATCCAGGATCTAAGAACCTTAAACTCATGATCAAGATCAGTAAAATACTATCTCTAAGATAGATAAAAGCATCACCAAGCATCCATAACAAATCTACAACATACAAGGTAGTAGATTATACATTTGGAGCTCGGTTGTACTCTAATGGAGAAGTTGACAACTTGCTAAATGAAGAACTTTTATTTGTAGCAAATTAGGATCTCCAATACATAATTGTCTTCCATGCCATGACCCGCTTCAGATATCTTTCCGCAAGGAGAATGGTGGGATCTCCAAAAGAAAACTACTAGAATCTCAAAAGCAAACCAGAAGAGAAACTAAAAGGAGGAGAGGAGAGGAGAGATAGGCGTGTGTAACTCTTGCACAATGGTTGGGCATGGATTTCAAGGGTTAGACGTCCACCTCCAGTATCTCCCTATATATACCTCTAAGCCATCTCCTCTTACTAATTTATAATAGAAGTCTCATTTCCATAAGAATTAGTAACTTTCTTTTTTCTAATTATTATTAGAAGTTTCATTTCCATAACAATTAGTAACTTTCTATTTTATTTCCTTTTGAGTTCAAGTAGAATTAGTAATGATCTAATCTTGGGGTGGCGTGGGGACCACTAGAGATTCCATAAAAAGCTGGCTCCAACTGGGATACCCTGATCACACATCTCATGTGCAATCCGGGTCCACAGTTAATTGCAAAGAGCTCCATTATATAAATGCAACTATACTCCATTCTTAGGAATTAATTATACGAAGACCCTAAACTTCCCTATAACCACAAGTAGGCCCCTCCATCTATATCCATGGATTAAACCTGTCCATCCAATCTTAGATCCATATCTTATTATCCTTAAGACCCAATCAAACACAGTGATCATTAGTACCATCCAATTAACTCTTAATTGAGATGAGTGTGCACTTACCAATGATAAATTCATAATTGGCATAAGGGGGTAATGAAGATAGATTCTATCTTGACCATTGAATGTTTCCATAGTTTTACTACCACGTACCCAAGACACCAAGGTGTTAACCTACAATTGGCCTCACTCATTGGCGACTCAAAGCAAATGAATAAATAGAAACTTGAGTTCATTAGTGTCTCAGGATTAAGAGCCTATTGTTAGGGAATTATGAGAGCGGACCTTAAAGTAAAGGCAGTGTTTCATAAGGTGCTTCTCATGGTCCTTCAATACATCTAATGTACCAGCACACAATGATCCAGAATCTTACACTTTGATGATCGAGACAAATCACACTATCTTATAGTGATCATAATGCTGCAACCTTGTTAGATGAGATGCCCAATCTCATCATCGGTTGTGATAAAATTTAAGTATAAGATTTGTGACACATGTCTCCCGTATGTGGATCTCATCCACACACATGTATTACATTTAATATACTTGTGGACTCCGGTTCATCTCATGAACCATTATATCATTCGTATTGGTTAAGTGCAAGTAAACAATAAAAAACCATTCATCCCATGAAAGGAAAGCATGATTATATTGATAAATAAAGAAATAAATCAATTTATTACATCATCCACTGGATTAAGACTATATAATCTAACAAAGACCATTCCTGCGAATCACCAAATCATTATGGCACAAACAATGAACGAAAGTAACACAACATAAACTGCTTACCTGTAAAAGTTGTAGTGGGCCTGATAATGTCTTAAACTTTTTGTCAAATGCGTCACTGTCGTCTAGGGGGTTCAACCCTAGCAAGTTCTGCTTCATCTATATCCTCATCTATTTTAATCCTGTTCCACCTAACACCCTTATTTAACAAACGATACAAGTTCGCTAAACAGGTAAGGGCCCATGCGTAAGGTGTGAACTCCCTAAACAACTCAAGAAGATGAAAGGGTCCCTAGCTCCCGAGGAATTTGACGTAATTTGACTAGAAACCAAAAAGAGCAAGTAAGCCCGGGTGTTGTACACTTCTTGGGCTGCTGTGAGCTTCTTCTTATTCTTCTTCTTCCTATCCGTTGTGCTAGGACAAAAGTAACGTTTTAGCCATGTTAGCTTAATTGATATCCCAATGTAGACTACGCCCGATTGGGGGACTTTTCCAAGCAACTCTTCACATACTTCTAAAAGATTGTAATATGAATATGTACATCAAGTGACAGGCGGACCATTTATCGATAGGCCGTAGATGTATGATACATCCTCCAATGTTACTGTAGCCTCTCCGGTGGGGAAGTGAAATGTATCCATCTACGACTGCTACTGTTCGGCCAACCCAATAATTAGGACGTGATCTATTCGCATCCATCGCATCTAGGCCAAACGATCTAGTCCCGCTTCCCTTACATAGTCCATCTGTCCCTCGTTCAACTCTCACTCCCCATGGGTTAGTGGGGATGCATTTGTAGGTCCCCAGTTCCTATGCAAATAAAAATAGTTCACATTGACACAATTCGTAATCGTTTCAGCGTATATGATATGGTTGTTAACAATATACCATTCCAGTTTGTTTTGCCGAAGAAATATGATGATCTGGATCTTATCCAAGCTGATCACCAACATTATTGTTGTCTTCAGACATTTATATGTCGCCAAAACCTCATTTTTCAATGTGGTAAACTGCATTGAATCAATATTTATGATTGAATGCAAAAAATGTGAGTAAAGATAGGCCAATGTTGGCAAATAGAAAAACAATTACATACTCATGTTATTACATAACATGAGTGCAAGACATATCTAAATTGATCTTAAGCTCATTACTGGTAATTGTGGAATGAAGAGCAAAGGGCACTTTAGATTTTTTGATGATATATACAACTTTTACATGATGTTTAGTGTTTGACACATTTCATTTTCAAGCAATATTTAATTAAATATGTGTCAAAGCTTGTAGGCCCTCTAGCGTTATTAGAGACAAGCACTACAACAAATTGCATATTTGCTAATACACACTCCGCGCTGACCATTTCGAAAACCACGTTGGGACAGGCTTTACCGCTGCACTGCAATGCGTCGGCACCACGTTGGCTATTAGATGCCGACAAAATAATTCCCGACCTATTAATGTTTAGCATTGGGTAGAAAAGGCTTTTCACCGACGCACTGTTGCGTCATCCCTAACGTCGACAATGTCGATAGCATTGGTACAAAACCGAGTTTACTGGTCAACCTCACCTCACTGCTGTCGCATAAAGTCGGTTATACATTTTCCGACACACGTACCAACGTTGGAAAAAGTATTTAACGACGCATCAATCACGCCATGTATTTATAAATAATTTCTTTTTATAAATTGTTACCCTCAATTTTGGCGATGCATAAACGGCGTCGGAAATACATATTCCGATGTGTTGAAGCATCGAGAAATGGCTTTAATGATTAAAGAATGGATGTCGGGCATTGGTAAATAAAATTTACCATGCCTGTAACATCCCTTTTTGGCGATGCAGAAGTGCGTAGGGAAATAGTTTTTCTTATCAATTAGAATATAATTGAAAAAATTCAAAAAAATAAATTATGTACAATATTTTCATGTTCGAATCTACATTTTCAACATTGCACGAGCATAAACATTGATAAACAACAAATAACCCCACATTCACCGTGAAAAAATAAAAAAGAATGAGTCATCAATAAATTAAAACCAACCATAAAACTAGTCCATATTAAATAAAAAGTAACATCCAAATCAAAAGAAGTCAAATATCTCAATAAAACAAATCCCAACTAAAACTCTATCATCATCAAATATCCAAAATACACCATGAAACACGGCCAACTAGGAGCAAAATGAACTTGTTAGAGGGAGGACCCATGCCAATTTATAAAACCATCAAATCTCTAACTTTTGGAGGAGCCCGAACCATCCATACCGACCCGGGTAAGCAACAACTGAATCTGACTTTGCATGCGAACCTATATAGTTGTTTGATCTTGCATTTGCTTCTACAAGTCTTCATACTGTCGTTGCAACTCTTCTTGTGCCTTCAACGCATCAACTAGTTGCTGTCATAGGCTGCTCATCTCAAATGACATTGAAGAACTGGTAAAAGATGTCGAGCGGTACCCTTGCCTCCTTGCGACTCTCTTCCCTAGTAGATTCTCGATCAACTGTTGCTCAGCCACTGGAGAGTTAATTTAAGATTACGACAGTGCCGCCTCCATTCTTCGTTGCATTATAAAAGCATTCAAATATGTCATGTAATTAATATATGTTAGGAAACTGAAATAAATAATTATATACAATATTGATAATTAAACAACTCACATATATCTCATCAGCATGATTTGTGATCCATCTATTTTTCTTTTTGCTATAGTGTCGCTGCTAATATAAATCAGGCTCAGAGGGAGGAGGCTGCTGCTCATTTGCCCGCATGAGCGAAAACTGGGCTGCAAATGATCGAGATCCAGATGTATGAAGAGTCTTCAATTTGGTTCAGCTCTTTGAATTCCTCTGTGACTTACGCTGAGAATTACAAGTAATAGACAATGTAGTTAGTTTATTTAAAAGAAACTTGAGGGAACATAAGCATAGAAAATTATAATGCTCAAGATAGCTAAAACAATAGCAAGTGTATTGACTATTTTAAATCAAGTACAAAAGCAAATCAAGAAGCAAAAGCAAAATAAAAAGCAATACCCCCCACACTAAATCTAATTTAGTTTCCTTTCCACTTAGGTGTCTCCCATTTATTCTCTATCAGCCAGATCCATTGGGCCGCCTTCTACGTATCATATGGACATTGCTTCAAATCATGCTCCTTTTCCAACAACTTCTTATATGCTTTGTGTAGCTCCACCGTAAACTCCTTGTAAATATGCGTCGCTAGTTTCCCGACTGCAACTGTCACACATGCATCGGTCTTCCAGTCTCCGAAGTCATATATTTCTGTCATTTCAAACCCATAAGGGGCATAAGTAAACAATAAAGCCTATGAATATAGATTAGGAAGTAAAAGATTATTTTTTAATGTAGTTACAGTAAAGATTGCCTCCTTGCACCAATCATCAATAACTCCCCATGTTTCTTTGTGTAAAGGTACAAGCCTGTGAATATGACTCCCCAGCTCGACCGCAAATATAGAGGCATTTACACCCTCAAATGCACACGATTGTGCACTTAGCAGAACAAAAATCCTACTACCTAGAATCCTCATCCTCCTCTTCGACTCATGGCCCACCACCTTACCCCATACACATCGAGAGGATGATGCTACAACTAGCACAAATAAATATGAGTTATTAAACATAAAAACAAATGAAATATCTACGCTACAGACCGTAGTAGGCGGGCTAGATAAATCAGGTTAGTTGCCATTGATCTCAGGCTGACTGGAAATATGATATGGGACCGACACTTGAGTGTCTGCACTGCATTTTATGTGCATCCCTGGGGCCATGTGTGCGAACAGAATAACACAATAAGTGATAAAATAAAAAGAAATATGAAAGTAACACAATAAGTGAGTATAAATGCAAGAAATATCATAAGTGTTTAAATTTTTATATTATATATAATAACCTCTTCTTCTAACTCTTCTTCATCCAAGGAACTCAACTATTCCTCACTAGGTCCGAATGGTATATACTCTTTGTCGACGTCATCATCCTCATCTTCAAGAGAGAGCTGACACTGAGATGGAATGTGAAGTGCTCGTTCCAATTGCCATGCGCCAACCTCACTCGTTCGGGTTATGTTCCTTTCAATATTCTTATTCTTAGCTGACTCATAATCATTCTTCTTCTGGGCCAATGATCCAGGTTGTGATAAACTTTTCTTTTGTTCAGCGTTTTTTGCCGCTATGATAGAAAATGACAAATGAATCAAACATATATAAAAAAAACACACAATAGTTAGCCGATTGAAAGGTAAGTTAATGATTCGAATGCATTAGAATACTTGCCCATATACATGAAGAAATAAACTTTACATATCATAATTCCATATCAGAATAAAGATCATGGTCGAACTGATCAATTTCCTTTTCGTCTATGTACTCTGCCAATGTTTCGTCCTCATCATCACCATCGTCGACAATTGGCTCATTACCATCGGCCGCTGATTCATTATCCTTAGGGATGATCTCTTGTTCATCTTCATCCCTAGTGTAACAAAAGGAAAAATCTTCTTGAACAGAGACTACGACAGTTTCAATGGTTTCTTCCTATTGATACTGCTCGTTTATCACATTTGCCCTTTTTCTTCATCTCTCTTGCACATCCCAAACACATAAAACAACAAGATAAAAAATGAAATACGATACTAATCAATAATTTAAAGAATGGTAAACACAATCACCTCTCGATTGGAAACGTTCATCGATATTGCACCGGTCTAGCAAGCATAGCCTCAAGCAGTAAATGAATTACCAAATGGACCATCATATCAAAGAATGCCAGAGGAAAAATCCTCTCCAACTTACACAGTATGAGGACTATCTTCTTTTCTAATTCTTCCAAGTGGCTCCATTTCAAAGTCTTTGGGCAAATGTCCTCGAAAAAGCTACTCAGCTCAATTAGTGTTGTGCATATCTCTTTGTTCACATACCCACGCATACCAATTGGAAAAAGACGTTGCAGGAGAACATGGCAGTCATGGCTTTTCAGGCTCCCTAATCTCCCATTCTTTGAGGTTACACATCTTGAGAGATTCGCAACATAGCCATCTGGATATTTTGATTGATATCAGATATTGATAAAAATCATCTTTTTCCTTCGGGCCTAATGTGTAGTACGCACGGGGCTTCTCTTGTGTAGATGCAATTCTAGCCTATGTTCATAGATGCCAAATCCGGACGGGTGTACTCTGTATCCTTGCTCCTCTAGTCTATGCCCACTATTGTGCAGAGGTGACTTTCACATATATTCTTCTCTACGTGCATGACATCAATGTTGTGTTGATGCTTTAGTTTCTTAAAATACGGTAGCTCATAAAAAAAATGCTTTTCTTCGTCAAGTTCAATTCTTTAGGGTCATGGAGCCTTTTTTTGTTGTTAGAGTGCTTCCCAAACCTTGTATCAGGTAGCCGCTCCAATTGTGCTCATACCTTTTCCAGCAATGGCAACTCCAATGACTTCACCTGATTCTCATACTTACTGTTAAAGTCCTTACTATGTCGCCAAGTGTGCCTCTTAGGAAAGAAAGCTCTATGGCCCGTGTAACTAATCTTCCTTCTCAACCTGACCGATAAGGAATCTTCATTACAAGTGGGACAAGCCTTGTAGCCTTTGGTGGTCCACCCAGACAAGTTACCATATGCAGGGAAGTCATTTATGGTCCACAATGCAGCCGCGCGCATTTTAAAGCTCTTCTTGCTAGAGGCATCGTAAGTTTCAACAACATTCTCCCATAACTCTTTCAACTCATCAATCAAAGGTCGAAGATAAACATCAATATCATCACCAGGTTGCTGCAGTTCAGGAATAAGCAATTACATCATGAAGAATGGCTCCTTCATGCACATTCATGGTGGTAAGTTGTACGACTTTAGTATGACATGCCACATACTATAGGACGTGCTCATGTCCCTAAAAAGGTTGAGCCCATCAAAGGCTAACCCCAGCCTTATATTACGGATATCCCCCGTAAAACCTGGATGCTCCTTATCAAGATCCTTCCATTTCTCACAATCGGCTGGATGCCTACTATAAGGTTCCCGACCTTAATAGGGTATTTAATTTTCTAATATTGGCGATTAGCCTAATTAATTGTGATTTTAGCTAATTAGGCAGGTTTAGTGGCTAAACGAGTTTCTTTTATCATCAGAAAGTGATTTGCGGAGTTTCGTTTGGTTCCGAGTGCAATTAGTCTTAATAGGGGGTAGGTTGTGATTAATAGGAAAATTGTTATTTTTCCGAAAAATTTCGTTTTCACCGAATTTGGGTCTGTTGGAAAGATCTCGTCACGCTCGTCATTTTTCATTCTTGACTCGTCACAATTCAAAGCCTCGAAGTCCCTCAAATAATCAGATTTCTCTCATATCACTTAAATGGTCATTTTGGTCATCTCCGCCTCCATCCCTCATTTTTGAACTCAAACCCAGCTACCACATCCGTTTCTTCTTATTTCTCAAAGAATGCAACTACTGCTGTAGCTTTTTCTTCTTCTTCCTCCTTCACTCTCTCTTCTTGCATGTGGAGCTTAGGAGCCATTCCAAGCGAAACAAGCTACACCATTGTCTTCCTCTCTTCTTTCTCTACACCTTGATCCAAAATTTGGTAAGTTTCCCCAACTTCTTCTCCTCTAATTTCCTTCCTTGCTGCTGTAACCATGTTGCATGTTGATGGACTCTTCTTCTTCTTCTTCTTCTTCCTTGGTGATCTTTGAGTGTAGGGGAGAGACCTTGAAGTGTGGTTTGGCATGTGTGTGTGTGTGGAGAGCTTCCGTCGCCCTTAATCTTCTCAAATTTCCATCTCTTTCACTCTCTTTGATGAAGGCAAGTAGAACAACATTATATATTCAACATGCATGTGTGTTTATTGAACTCTTCATAATGCAATTGTCTAGACAACTCCTAATTCCAAGCTTGTTTATGTTTATGTTGGATTTCACATGTTAATTAGGTAAATTTTGTTAATGGACTTTAAATGGAATGGGATGGGTGTTTGGCAAATGAAATGGATGTTTGTAGGTGTTGGAAGTGTGGGAATTCTGAAGCTTGAAGGTGTGTATCGGAATTTGACTGAAAATAGCTTCAGAAATCCACCTTTCTGCATGGGCGGTCACTTGGCGGTCAACCCCAGAAACAGAACCTGAACAGGTTCTGTCTCATGCGTGGTTACCCCGCGGCTAGCCGTCCTGATGAAATCTTTTCGAGTTGTAATTTTCACTACACTCGCTGACTTGTCGGTCACCACTCGGCGACCTAGCAGTTAACAGCCAACCCCCCAGGCGGCTAGCCGCCTAGACCAAATTTTTTTTTAAAAATGGAACTTCTACCTTTTGTTTTGACCTTATATATGGGACCCCTTGACCTTACCCTTGCATGAACAATTGTGGAAAATGAAAACGGAGCACGTTTGGCTTTGTGTGCATCGTCGGTTGTTCGGGATTTTCCATATATTAATGTAACTTGGCCGAATGCGTGTGGAAATGAGTTAATTGGTGCCCAACAACTTTTGTACACCCGGGGCCCGCCAAATTAGGACACCATTTACTCATTCTCCATACGTACCTCGTTGGGGATACGTTCGGTACACGGAGGACAACTCTTGAACTATGATTGACTTGTTCTTCACCATTGACTCGCGAATCTTGTATATGTAGCTTGTCGTACCTTATACACTCTATCTTTATACTTGTATAATGTATAACTTAACTTGTAGAATTAGGATTTGACCGGACTTAGAGTGTATTCTTAGGTACATTTGTCTTATATTGATGAACACATGTGGATAGACTTGAAAGAGGACTACTCATGGAACTTGGAACTTGACTTGTATCTTGGCTTGACTTAGAGTAGCCTTCAACTTGTTATTTTGTACTTGGAAACCTATCTATGTGTATTATCTTGGAACTTGTGTCGTATACAAACCATCATCATCATTCTGCATTCATGACCAGCTGCAGATTGAGAATTATAAAGTGGGCCGGATACCGGACACTAAGGTGGGCAGTCGGCTTTGGACGGCGTCCATGGCCCGAATAGCTGGGAGCGGGCTATGACCGTGTTGCTATTCTTAGGATCGGGAGCTAGGATCTCCCTAGAGCTAGACTTTGGGTATTTGTAGTCGGTTGGGACGTCACTTATGCCCCCGTGAGATGGCTAGGACATCGATAAAGTCTCCTCTTGCTTGTCATAGCATTTCATGGATAGTTATTCTTGTTTACCTTACTAGGATTTATCTTGTTACTTGATTCTCGTATTACTCATGCTTTATGCCTAGCATATACCTTGTTATCTTATAATCATGTACTTGTCCTTATTCTCTTTTGAAACATGTTATGAATAATATATATTGCTTATCTCCTTGCCAACATGTTGTTGATTTTTTATTCCATGGTGTGCGGAGGACACCTACTACTATTACACCGACCCGGATGCCGAGGCAATCCCAGAGGATCCTCAACCGGGGGAGGAGGATGAGGTACGAGAGTGAGGTGTCGATGACGTAGCTTAGTGTCATCACTTCTGGCACTAGTGCGCGTTACACGGGGATATCTTTCATCATGCCACCTCATTTCATCTTTTGGTTTAGATCTTGTGGATTTGTCTATTCTAGTATTGTATATCTTTTGTACCATGACCTAGGTTTTTGGGATGGTCCTGATGTTTATAAACTTATATGTTTATCTTTTGAAACTTGAACACATATATAATGAAATGAAATCCATACTTGCTTTGATATTCTTACAGGTTTAATGTTATGTTTACCGGATAAGTCCCGTTGATTAATTTGTTAATGAGGCTTAACTACACAATCCTCATAGCGGACTTCAATCCTTGGGCATTAAGGCCAAAATTTTTTAATTAGCCATAAATTTCATACCCCAGATCCGGTTTAATCACTAATCGGGTTCTGGGCCGTGACACCTATCTATCCCGTCATCTTTACGTTTATCACTGTGTCATCTCATGTGTGTGCTAGTCTTTCTAGACATGTCATATCGCCGCAACCTCGGTATCAATGGGAAGTACCATAAAACCTTATGCAGGATCTTCTTTCCCTTCCCATCATTTAGCTTGTATCTGGACTTCTAGCATGCTGGGCATTTTTTCAAATCTACGTTCTCCTTCTAAAACAAGACGCAATCATTCCGACAAGCATCAATGTGCTCATATCCCAGTCCTAAGTGATGCAGTATTTTCTTCGCTGCATAAATTGAATCTTGAACCAAATTACCGTCTGGCAAAATTGCCCTTTGTATCCGCATCACATTGTTAAATGGCTTGTTGCTCCATTTTCCCTCCATCTTTTGCTTTATCATCTTAACGAAAAAATATAGTAGAGTGTTCTCCGGAGAGCAACCCAGGTACAGAGGGCGCTGAGAAGCCTCCAACATCCTTTCAAAGTGACGCATTGCATTACCCTAGATGGCCTCAGCGTCAGTGTATGGTCTTCCATTATTTCTGGATATTCATCCCGATCCTTATAATCAATCTCACCCCCATGTTCCGATTTGACAACGTCATCCACATGAGGTGTTCTTTCTCCGTGGTAAATCTAAGTCTTATAAGATGCTTGCATACCTCAACGGAAAATATGAAAGTTCACAATTTCATAGTCATACCGACGATTATTCTTGAAATCTCTATATGGGCACCAAATCTCAGTAGCATCCCTCGCATTCGCCTCTGTAATTTTAATAAACGACTTACGCCCATCACGATACTCCCAACCAATTCTCACCATGGGATCTTGACTATCTAATGTCGTTCAAGTCTTGTCCATATCTTAAAAATGGATAATCAACAAGCTAATCACATTATTAAAGAAAGAACACACAAACACATGGGCATATGATTATGAATACAATCAATCACATGATCATAATTATTAACATATTTGTTTGTAAGTCTTACTAAATACTAGGGTCTATTCATGTTGTGGAACAAATATGAATTCCTAACTCAACCAATGAATGGGTTCAAATTATGACTTATTATGCATATGCAAACCACTTCCATCAAATTAAACAACATAAATTATAAAATTATGAACATTCATACATTGGATTGCATTAGTGCAAGCACATTAGATTGCAACAAAATTAGTTCAAATCGGGTTCTAGGTAATTCTTTCGGACAATAGATAATTTTTCTATAACTAGTAAGAGCAAAGCAGTCCCTTGAAATTTCGACTTATAATTCTTACACAAAGTCCACATGCATAAAACAAATTCAAATATACTTAATGCATCATTGATAAAAAGTAGCAGTAGAGTAATAAGAATAAAAAAAATAGCAACAAAGAATTCTGGGCAATTGCAAAAACCAGATGGGTTGCTGGTTGGTGTCGGATTGCCACTTGCCGGTGCGGCCTGGGGGTGGGGGCTACGGGCTTGGGGTTGGTGTTGCCTGGGGTAGTGGGGTTGGGGTGGGCATGGTGGCCTAGGTCAGCTTGGTTGGATCGCTGAGGGAGCCAGGGAGGTGCTGTCGGGATGGGGGCCTAGGGTTTGGGTGGCCAACGGCTTGGGGTTGGGGTTAGGTTTGTGGTTGTGGAGCTAGGGTTTGGGCGGCCAGTGGCCTGCTGTTTCTGGGGTTAGGACAACATGGAGATCGGAGAGGGAAGGGCAGAACTACTGGTAGTGGTGGACGACTGGCATTGGGCAGGGCTGTAACGAGGAAGAGAATGAGGGAGTAGAGATAATAGAAGAGGAAGAGAGAATGAGGGAGCCTTGACCTATGTTGAATGCTCACTGGCGTCTGGCAAGAAAAGAGATGAAAAGCTGCTTTCCAGGTTGGAGAGAGTCAGAGAGACGATGGACGTTGGAGTGTTTCGTTTTGGAGATTTATATTAATCCCACGATGAGATTTAGGTTAAAATATTTTCCCCGACACGCAACTTAAGCGTCGTTAATTATTGTTAAGAACCTTCGCCGACGCATCTCAACGTCGGCAACTAGGTTTTCATAATTCCCAACGTAGTCAGTGCGTCGTCTTTCCGAACATTTATTTCCCGATGATGTACTGCATCGAGGAAAAGGTGATTCATGTCGAGAATACATTCCCTCCAAGATCCAGATGGGGCCATCCTCTCTACCAACAAGATGTTCGAACGTGTAGAAGGTAATATTGTGTAATCGTTTTGCCAACGCTATGATGCATCTGCTAAACACATTATTTACAACATATTTAAACTGCGTCGGCAAGGTTCGTCGACAAATATGCAATTTGTTGTAGTGAAGTTTGAAAATGGCCTTTTTGAGTGAATCTATAAAGGATTAAAAAAAATTTATATTAGAGACAAGTTTATAAGGCTAAACTTCATGCGTGAAGGACAAAAGTTTTACAAGTGGGCTTGGAGCAATCCTAACTCAGTGTCTAGTTTCTAGTTTGAATATTTAGCTCAGTGTATAAACAAGATGGAGCTTCAATAAGCTTTGACCTTGATTTTTTAACTGGCCCATAAACGCCACTACATTTGAAGTTCCTCTTATGTTCACATCCTAATTCTATCTTTTCATGTTGTTTCACACATGTCATTTAGCAAAAAAAAAAAAATTCAATTACACATTATCTATTGGTTGCCCAATATTCAAATCCATGTAATAATGCATTTGTCTAATACCACAGTTGGATCATTGAAACTTGGTTGCCCAATATGTGGTTATACTAAAAATCTTATCATCTATATAACTTTGGCACCTTTATTTATTTATGAAAAGGAACAAAGTAGGTATAACTTTCAGTTATATTGAGTTTAGAAATTTTGAAAACTTCTAGTCCAAAGGCTTCAGTATTATGACCGGGTAAAGTTTTTGGATTTGAACTGTAACTATAGTTTATAGCCAGCTATGGCTGCAAAGATCATGCTGTTATTTTCTATATTCTGAACAGTTGAGACCCATAATTCACTGAGCATGATCATTGCTATGATAGGCTGGAATGGTTGTCGCGACCCCGGACCGAGACCCGGTCCCGCGATGATGATTGATGAGATAATTTCCCACAGGTTCTCGCGGTGAGGATTCCGAGACACGGAGATCTAACTCACATGATCAAGTGTACGGAAACGTGTAGCAAATCACATCACAAGAAGAATGAATAAATATAACATCAAGATTCATATATCAAAAAATGAGTTATAACCTGACATTCCAAACATAGTTCAAGTTACCAGGTTAGTCAAAAGTATGTTAAGTTTGTTACATCCAAAATAAGAGGCCAATAAAGGCCAATATAATACCAAAAATATACGAAACTCAAAACATGATAAATCGAGACTGAAGATCCCGCCCGACGTCTAGATGACATCGTCGGGCTGCCACTCACGAATTGGGGTTGGCTCAACAGCCTCCTCCGGGCACTCCTTCTCAAAGGCAATGTCGCCTACACCTGGGCACCAAAATAACAAGCATCAAACACAACGGTTTGGCAGGTAATCAATTTAGGCATGAGCATGGAACAATAGATGTTTTAAAGAAATCATATTAAACAAATCTTACTGAATTTGAAACAATCACTGAACTGAGGTACATTTCAAAAATTTTGAAACAAAACTAGAATGAATACATAAATATATCATGAATAGTAATCCACAAGGAGCCCATCCTTTCTCTATCATATATAATGAAAAGAGCAAGCACGCACGTCGAGCACGATATACATAATATAAACAAGACATGATTCCCACAAATACGAGATTCCGGCTGCGGAGCCGGACACGCACGATGTGTAATAAAATATACGACTAATCTGCAGATAGTCCACATGTTTAAGGACCCCCGGACAGTGGATCAGACTGAAGGAGTAGTCCAAGCTTAGTGGTGTTCACTTGAATTCATGAATGCACAAAACACGCGAAACACGATCTAAACATGTTGAAATAAAATGGGAAATCACTTATCAAAACAAGACAAGGCATGACTAGCAAAAGACATAATATATATGCACACAACTTAGAAGTGATTCCCATTAGGTACTTGAAAACAAATATTTGAACAAGCTTAAACTTGAATTTCAAAACAAGTATACGATGTTACTTATTGTATCAAACCGAAGTCCAAACAAGAAATTTCATCAGGCACATGTTAAGGCCATTTATTGACCTTTGTGTAATTGAGACTCGAATGTTGAAATAAAAGATTTGGTGTCCCTGAAGTTGAATTACATATCGGAGTTCCATTTACACAATGCCAAGTTAAAGTCCTTAACATAGTCTAGTTTTCAATCTTCAAAAAGTACACAAATGGAATAAAATCTCAAAATTGAGAGTTGGCAGTTCGCTCGAGCGATCTGGACAGTTCACTCAAGCGGGACAGTTCGCTCGAGCGGATGATCTTTTGTCTAGAGCCTAGCCAGACAGTGAATAGTTTGCTCGAGCGGACAGTTCTCTATTTGCGCTCGGACCAGGCAGTGGCCTGGTCGCTCGAGTGAACCCAGGGGTCGCTCGAGCTAACAGGCTTCTGCCTGTGCTCGCTGAGTGCAGAAACTGCACTTTTCTTAACACATTTTCTAATGTCTTCTCCCCTTCTTGTAACGCCCCACCCCTTTTCCCAAGCATGATATTGTCCGCTTTGGCCCACGGGCCTCACGGTTTTGCTTCTGATGGGCCTCAACCCATCAAAAGGCCTCATGCAAGGTAAGGGTGTAAGTTCTACATATAACCCCATTCACTTTCCTCTCTATAGTCGATGTGGGACTCCGGGGCGTCACAATCCACCCCCATTAAGGCTGCACGTCCCTGTGCAGTAGCCTGCCAGTCTCTGTAGCTTGCCAGCCCTCTTGGCCCTCCCACATGGAGACCCGCCCACTTGCACCAGATCACGGCAGGGGACCCACACTCGAACTATTTGAGAGTCGACTCTGATACCATTTGTAACGCCTCACCCCTTTACCCATGCATGATATTGTCCGCTTTGGCCCACGGGCCTCACGGTTTTGCTTCTAATGGGCCTCAACCCATCAAAAAGCCTCATGCAAGGTAAGGGTGTAAGCTCTATGTATAACCCCATTCACTTTCCTCTCTATAGTCGATGTGGGACTCCGGGGCGTCATGAGGCCTTTTGATGGGTTGAGGCCCATCAGAAGCAAAACCGTGAGGCCAGTGGGCCAAAGCGGACAATATCATGCATGGGTATGGGTGGGGCGTTACAAAATTATGACGCCCCAGAGTCCCACATCGACTATAGAGAGGAAAGTGAATGGGGTTATATGTAGAGCTTACACCCTTACCTTGCATGAGGCCTTTTGATGGGTTGAGGCCCATCAGAAGCAAAACCGTGAGGCCCGTGGGCCAAAGCGGACAATATCATGCATGGGTAAAGGGGTGGGGCGTTACAAATGGTATCAGAGCCGACTCTCGACTAGTTCAAGTGTGGGTCCCCTGCCGTGGTCTGGTGCAAGTGGGCGGGTCTCCATGTGGGCAGACCAAGAGGGTTGGCAGGCTACTGCACAGGGACGTGCAGCCTTAAGGGGGGTGGATTGTGACGCCTCGGAGTCCCACATCGACTATAGAGAGGAAAATGAATGGGGCTATATGTAGTGCTTACACCCTTACCTTGCATGAGGCCTTTTGATGGGTTGAGGCCCATCAGAAACAAAACCATGAGGCCCGTGGGCCAAAGCGGACAATATCATGCCTGCGTATGGGGTGGGGCGTTACACTTCTTCTCATCTTTGGACCACCTGAAATCCCCCGAGCCTCCATGCTCTTCAAGGGGTCAATTTCACATTCCAATACCATCCAATCCATACATTTAAACATTCAAATCTCATTTCTTATCAAAACAAGCCAAAATTTCTAATGGAACAAAGCTTACAATCAAATAGAGGTCTAAAAGTTTGGAAAGTTACTTGGCATTAATACATATACTTGAGTAGAAATCATAAAATAGGAGACTAAGAAAACATAACAATAGAACCTAATAACAAGTTACATGCAAACTTCAAGAGTAATAATGAAATCCACAAACACACATGCACCCTTAACCTATAGAGATTACTTGCCTTGCCCAAATGCCAAACAAATCTTCTTCAAGCACTCCTACTCAAGAGCTAAGCCAAGAATTACAAAAAACCCATGAAAGTCCATTCAAAACTCACCCAAATATGCAAACAAGAAACCCATTTCGAAATGGGTGTTGAAAGTTAGAAAAATAAGATCCTTAGGAGTCAAAAGGACTCCATTGAAGAGATGGGTTGAAGCTCTTACCTAGAGGAGTCCAAACAAGAAGCAACGAAGGAAATGGAGAGCTTGCCCAACTAGAAATCTCAAGAAAATAGTATCAATAAAAAGCTTGGGATGAGAGGAAAAAAATGGCGGTCTTAGAATTTCATTTGGAGATCTCTAGTTCATGCATTCAAGAGAAGAAAGTGAAGAGGAAAAAGGGGTTTTCAGCCCTAGGTCTTGAAAATTGTAGAGATTTGGTAAAGGATAGAAAGAGGAAGGAGGGAAAGTGATTAAGTGCTTGCAAGTGGGACCCAAAGAGTCCAATTCTTGCATGGATGAATACATGATCTTGCGGGCCTTGAATGGAGTTGACAAAGAAGGATAAAATGATCCTTCAAATATCTAGTTTCCAAAAAGTATATTTTTGACAAGGTTTTGAGATTTTGAAATGTGTGTTCAGGTTTGTGTGTGGAAAGACAATTTTACCCTTTTGGGCCAAAACTTGGGTTTCTATGCTTCAAACACAGACGGGCTAAAAATGAAAGTTGTAGACAATCATAAATCCATTCAAATGAACTCAAAATCATGATTAACACAAAAATCAACACGATCCTCTCACGCTTGCACGTACACCTAGGCTTTTCTGAGTGAGTCTGACTAACATAAAACGTTCTCAAAATTCTCAAAACTATGTCCAAGACTAAAACTAATTATATTCTAACCCAACGGTAACTAAACCCACTTAGGATTAAGCGCACACTAAGAATACACTAATTGGGTAAATCTTGGGTTGGGGTCTAACAATGGTGGACGAAAAAGATCTAACAATGGTAGGAGTGAGAAACCATGACCAGCCAACTCAACTACAACCCACCTGTAACTCAAGGTTGATGGTCTAATACAACCCACCTATAACTTAAGGTTGATACTCTCTCTCTCTCTCTCTCTCTCTCTCTCTCTCAAACTTGTTTTTTCTTAATGTGCTGCTAGCTAATATCTCGTCTCACCCTTTGACATCTTGAATCCAATTAATACATTGTCTTGTTTGGAGTCATTTTATACTTGCAGTGGAGATATCACAAACTAAAAATTATCTGCAAAATGATAGCTCCCCAAACCAGCTAGATCATAGATACTAATCAGTATATTTCTTACAAATCATATCATACATGTTCATATGTTGATCATAGAAATAAACTACACTTGCATCATCATCCAACACATGCAATGTTTGGTGCTTCTAAGCAACAATAGATCATCTTTTAGAGTTTAACAATTTAAATCTTTGTAAATATGGGATGTAGGATAGTGATGGGAACTTTTGAATTGTTGAGAGTGTGTAAGATCCTGGTGGTCTATGTTCACAAGGGGAATTGGGTTCCGGCTTCTTGTAAGAGCGTGCAAAACCCTTGTATGCCAAAAACTTCCATATTTTGATCCAAGAAGAGTGACTGGTATTGTCAAACCCCAACCCAGGATTAACCCAATAGTGTTTTCTTAGTGTGAGCTTCGTCTTAATTGGGTTTAGTTACCGTGGGTTAGAGTATGATTAGTTTTAGTCATGGTTATAGCTTTAGGGAGTTTCGAGAACGTTTAGTGTTAACTAGATACACTCACGAAGGCCTGGGTGTACGTGCAAGCGTGGGAAGATCGTGTTTGGTTTTGTTTTAATCGTGAACTTCATTTCATTTGAATGGTTTTATGATTATGTACAACTTTCGTGTTTAGTCCGTCTGTGTTTGTAGCCCAGAAACTCAAATTTTGGCCAAAAAGGGTAAAATAGCCTTTTCACACTCAAATTTGGACACAATTTTTGAGATCTCAAAACCGTGTCAAAAATATACTTTTCGAAAACTAGATATGTCAAGGATTGTTTTATCCTTCTTCGTCGACTTCATCCGAGGCCCGCAAGGTCATCTTTTCATTGAAACAAGAAGGTTCTCTAATGGGCCCCACTTGCAAGCACTTAAGCCTTTTCCCTTCTCTCCTTCTCCATTTCTCAAATCCCAGTAACTTTCTTGACCTAGGGCTGAGAAACCCTCTTTTTCTCTTCATATTCTCCTCTTGAATGCATGAGCTAGAGATCTCCAAAAGAGATTCCAAGACCATCATCTTCTTCCTCTCAACCCAAGCTTTCCATTGATGCCATTCTTGTTGGATTTCTAGTTGGGCAAGCTCTTCATTTCCTTCCTTGCATCTTGTTTGGGCATCTCTAGGTAAGAGCTCCAACCCATCTCTTCCATGGAGTTCTTTTGACTCTTAATGATCATGTTTTTCTAACTTTCAACACCCATTTCGAAATGGGTTGCTTGGTTGCATTTTTTTGGTGAGTTTTGAATGAGTTTCATGGGGTTTTTGTAGTTCTTGGCTTGGCTCTTGAGTAGGAGTGCTTAAAGAAGAGTTTTGTTATCATTTGGCCAAGGCAAGTAATCTCTTTAGGTTGTTTGTGCATGTGTGTTCATGGATTTGTCATTTGGTATTAATGCTTTGTTTTACTAGATTTTCTTGTTGTGGTTTTACTTTAGAAATTGCAAGCATGCCAAATAGCTTTCCAAACTTTCAGATTTCATCATTTTTAATTTGGCCTTACCTTTTTGAAGTTTGGATTTGTTATGATAAGAATGGGACTGAATGATTATGAAATGGGTTTTAATATTAATGGCTTGATTAGGTTTGAAATAAATGCACCATTGTGAGTCTTGATAGCTTGTTATATTCATGAATCAAATTGCTAATCAGGTTGGAAAGAGTGTAGAAAAGGAAGAGAGAAATGGATGGACCATTGAACTGCAGAAATCAGAACTGGGTTCTGTTTCCGCAGTTCACGCGGTCGACCGGCCAAGGGGCACGGTCGATCGGGCACACTGGATTTGGTCCCCAGTTGGATGACCTGATGCACTGCGGGAACTACTGTTACGCAGTTCATGCGGTCGACCGGCCAAGGGGCGCGGTCGACCAGTGACACAGGGTCAGGTTCCCTGGAACCTGACCAAAACACTGTGCACCCATTTAAATTTACAACTGCAGGTCGACCGGGCCTTGGACGGTCAACCGGGCTCGCTGTGTACGCGGTCGACCGGCCAAGGGCCAGGTCGACCAGGCCAACTGGAATTTTCCCTTTTTGGGAGGATTTTTACCCATTTACATATTCTTTAAAAATTTGAAAACTAGGCTATATTAAGGACTTTGACTTGACATTGTGTAATTCGAACTCCAAGATATGTATCAACTTCGGGGACACCAATCCTTGTATTTTAATAATACGGCTCCAATCACACAAGGGTCAATGAATAGCCTAAGCATGTACTTGATGAAATTATCGTGTTTTGAACGTTGGTTTACTACCCCAAGCTATATCGTGTACTCGCTTTGAAGTCAAGTTTTTAAGATCGTTCTAAGATTTGTTTCAAGTATTAAATGGGGATCACTTCTTAAGTTGTGAGCATATATATTATGCATTTTGCTAGTCGTGCCTTGTCTTGTTGTGACAAGTGATTTCCCCTTTTATTTTCGATGTGTTTGAAATCGTGTTTTTCGTGTTTTGTGCATTCATGAACTCAAGTGAACACTACAGAGCTTGGACTGTCCTTTTCAGTCTGATCCGCTGTCTGGGGGTCCTTAAACATGTGAACTATTTGCAGATTAGTCGTGTATTTATTACACATCGTGCGTGTCCGGTTCCGCGGCCGGAATCCTGTATTTGCGGGAATCGTGTCATGTTATATTATGTATAGTCGTGCTTGTCGTGCGTGCTTACTCTTTTCATTACAAATGATAGAGAAAGGATGGGCTCTTTGTGGATTTACGATTCATGATATATTATGTAAGCATACTAGTTTGTCATAAATTCGGAAATGTTCTTCGGTCAATTATTCATTCTTGGTTTAATAAATTGTTTTATATGTTTTCGATTAAACATTCTTATTCATGCTCTAGCTTAAATTGATTTCTTGCCAAACCGTCGTGTTTGATGCTTGTATTTTGCTGACCAGGTGCAGGAGGTTATCCCTTTGAGGAGGAGTGCCAGGAGGAGGCTATTGAGTCTACCTTAGCTCGCGAGTGGCAACCCGACGACGTCATCTAGACGTCGGGACGAGTCATGAGTTCCAATGTATCACTTTTTGGGCTTTTATTACTTTTGGTATTGTATTGGCCTTTGTTGGCATCTTATTTTGGGATTGTAACAACTTAACACACTATGTTAACTTTGTAACTTGAACTATTATGGGAATGCCTTGTTATGTCTCCATTCTCATATTTTAGTCTCGATGACTTTTATGTTCATATTCTGTTATGATTTATAAAGATGTGATTTGCTACACGCTTCCGCATATTTGATCATGTGAGTTGGTTTCCCGTGTCCTCGGAACCCTCACCGCGGGAACCTGTGGGAGATTTAATCATCTACAATCATCAACCGCACAGTCGCGACGGGCCCGGGCCTCGGTCTGGGGTCGCGACAGGTATGATGAGAAAATCAACCCTAACAGTTTTCTTGGCCTAAAAGGATACAACATGTTGAACTCAATGCCTTTTAATTTTATAATTTCTTATCATGTTCATATTCATACTCTAAATAGTTCATCTATTTCCTTGTGACTATATTTAGATGTTTGAGCAACCGCCTCCTCGACAAGCTCAAAATGTAGTTGATATTGATTGGAAATCTTCATTACAACACTTCATTTGTACATGATATTACAAGCATACATGATTGTACATGATGGAAGCAATTACCCTTAATCATTGATCACATCCCAAAACTCTCAAATCAAATTACTCCTAAATCCCAAACCCTAAAGACATCTGTCGAATCTACAACTCTATCAATCAAACCCCAAGAATCTCCAACCATGAGGGATGGCAAGAGAGGAAGAACAAATGACAAAATACAATAGAAAAGCACAAACGGTGCTTCAAATAGGTTGGCAAACCATACCTTTTCACAAAGGAGACGACAGAGGCAGAGGGCACCATAGAGACGATGGGATGATGGCTGGAGAGCTGGTTGGGACCATGGCTGGGTAGAATGGGCAGAAGAAGCGCCGTCGTTGACTTAGGTGTTGACACCAAAAATGTCACTATGTCCCTTCAACACCAAAAGCTACATGGAGCCACATCCTGCCATAAATAGGAAGGCGCCACTTCAAGTACCAGATCTTGTCAGAATCAAACAAAAACTACAAGATCCTTCAAAGCAGCCAAAAGAAGGGTACACATGAAGTTTCGGGCCATTTCGACATCATTTGGCTTAACTTCACTCCTCCGACAACCAGGCAGGAGCTCCCGGCAGCGACAGTGTCGAAGACTTCAAAACTTCGATCAGAGCCTACGGATGGTCTCAAAATACCCCCAAAAGGCCCCATGCCAAATTTCAAGTCAAACGGACGACGTTTGACCCTTCATCAACTCTCAGGAAGCAAAAACAGGCCTACCGGCAGCAGAGCACCCCGGAATCATGGCATCCAAATTGGAGCTAATGGATCATCTCAAAATGACTCCAATAGGTCCCCTGTCAAGTTTTAGGTCAAACGGACATCGTTTGGCCTAGTTTCAAAGCTCGGCATTTTCCTCGAGGTGAAATCAAGGCGAGCATTTGCGGGACCCCAAAAGGCTTCAAAACTCAAACCAAAGCCCATGGTTGGTCTTACTTACTACTCAGGAGGCTCCCTGTCAAATTTCAGGTCAATCGGACATCGGTTGACCACAAGTCAAAGCTCAGCATTTCTCTCATGGCGAAATTAAGGCAAGCGTTTGCGGGACCCCAAAAGGCTTGACAAAAAAGCTCCACGTCAAATTTCAGGTCATTCCGACATCGTTTGGCCTAGTTTCAATGCTTGACAAAAAATCGGCAAAACCGCACAACAAAGTCTTCGGCTTTCCAGAAAAATAGGAAACTTTGTGCTCCGATTTGCGTGGCTTCTCGTCGGGTTTTCTTCAAGAGAATCAGGCCAATAAATGAGGGGAAATGTCAGGAAAAATACAGAAGAAAAAAGAGTGAAAAAAGATCGAAAAAACGGCGAAGAAACGGCGACCGAAAGGCAGCCAAAAAATGGGCCCAAGGCCCATGGTCGCCGGCGACCCAAAAATTCGCCGGAAGACCCTTTTTCGGGTCCTTTTTGCGTTTCGAGTTGATTGGCCCCTGTGATTTTTCCAAAATCTGATTTTTCGTGCATGAAATCCGTCGATCTTCGTCAACATCACGGATTCGCCGCCGAAATCATTGGATGATCATTAGATGCCTCGAAATCGCCAACTGGCCGACAAAGAAAGCACACTTTCTGCCTGCCCGATCGTGAAATCGACAGGACAGATGTTGCCGGCACATTGACATTAATCAATGTCTGAAATTGCATCGCCATCCGACATCAAACAACATGTGGATCCACCGGCGGTCATCGCAAGAAGAATTCCAAAAGACGCGGCCCGTCCCGCGACTCTTCGAGCGACTTGGCGACCAATTAATGAGGTTAAATGATCCGTTTTATGACAAGTTAATGCGGTCATTAACTCATTATTTTGGACGGCCCAATCAAAAGCAAGCAAAGGGGAGTTACAAGTCAAAGGATTTATGGCATTAAAGCCATGAAACTCCTCCCATGATGGGGATTAAAAGCAATTAAAGGCTCATTATTCTCCATCGGCCAATCAGATTCAAGGAAAAAGGAGTTACAAAACAAGTAATTTAAAAACTTGTAACTCCTCCCATTATGAGTATTAATGCATTCAATGCTCATAAACCCTCCTAAATGGCTACCAAAGGCCTATAAATAGGAGGGCATTCCAAAGGGAAAGGATCTAGCTCTCACTCTCCCCCCGACGAAGACAAAAAAATCCAGAGGCCCTGCAACTCTGCTGCAAAGACCACCAAAAGGTGATTGAAGCACCCTTGGGGGGCCACCCCCACAAGGACCTCCCTTCTTCTACCAACATGGCTAAAACGTGGCTTTTCAGCCCGTTTACTTAGCTTTTTATCGGATATAAGACCTTCTCTTGGTCTTTGTCCTTTAAAAATCTGAGGTTAGAAAGCCAAGCCAAGAATCCAAGCATCGTGTTCTCATCTGCATGGACGATGGAGGAGCCCATACATAACTCGCGACCGTCGATCTGAACGTGTCCCCACAATCGAATGAGAAGTCAGATTCCTTTTCTTGATTTCTATTGTACTTTATTTTTCTTTTAGAGACAAAAATCACAACTCTTGTCTTTCATAATGGATAAGACTTGTAAATCGCCTTTCACGGCAAAATCGCCTTTCACGGCAACAAAAGAAATCGCCTTTCACGGCATTAAAAAAAAACCTTTGTCTCTTTTCTTAAAATATGTGTGCGATAGAAACTAGAAAAAGTTTCATTTCCCCTTTCTACTTGTGAAGGTGGATCTTCGGATCACCGTTTCTAAATTCCAAGTAGAAAAGTGAAATTGGCATACCCGTACAAAAAGAATAAAAGATGTTGATACCCTTATCTTTTCTTCTCCTCCCCTCCGCCGTACCCCGAAAGACCCGGGGCGGAGGCAGCGGGAGAGAGGGAAGAATCGGGTCCATCAAGTTGGCATACCCGGTGGGACACGTTCATTTGAGAACATGAACTTAGATTCTTTGGCACCTTTCTAGTTGGTGGCCGATGTTGAATCTTGCAAAAAAAAAAAAAAAAAACATGAGATGGGATTTTTTTTGTTTTGGAAATTTCTTTCTTTAAGTCTATTTCCGATCTTTTTCCTTCTCGAAAAAAAAAATCTCTTCTCTTGTTTTTGAATTCAGATCTGAGAAATCTCGATCTCCTCCCTTTTGGACTTAGTGCCCGCAGAAATGTTTAAGCACGTTTTCAGATTGGGAAAGGGACCGTTTGCTCTCTTTGATGAGTTCAAAAAAAAATCTGATTTCAAACTTGTCAGATTAAAAAAAAAAAAATCTTCTTTCTTTTGGATCCAAATTTGAGAAATTTTGGTTTTCTTTTCCTTTCTGACTTAGGGCTCACAGAAATTGTTTGAGCCCCTGTTCAGACTGGGAACGGACCATTCGCTCTCTCTGATGAGTCCACAAAAAAAAAAAAAAATTCAAAAAAACGGGGAAGCACTTGAGAACACGAAAGTTTTACCGATTGCGTTCTTTAATCGAGGTTGATCCAAGAAAAGCCTTGTCCAGAGTTTGGAGACAGCTAGGCTGTTCTAGGTAAGGGTCCTCCAAACGGGTTCATTAAGTAATCCTACCCTTACCTGGGGGCTGGTCTATCAACATTGGTTTCATAAGAACGAATCGTGAGAACTCGATGTATTCTCAAACCCTAAAATTTTTTTTTTTCGTCGATTTTTTGTTCAAATTTGAGAAATCTTGATCTCTTCCTTTTCAGACTCTGTGCTCGCAGAAATGTTGGCACGTGTTTGAACTGGAACATTATTTGCTCTCTTTGATGAATCCGATACTGACTTTCAAAAAAAAATCTTCTTCTTCAAAAAAAAAAAAAAAACTTCTGTCACATTTGGGTTCAAAATCGAGAAATCCTGACCTCTTCCTCCTCGGATTACTGTGCTCGCAGAAATGTTGAGCACGTGTTTGGGTTGTGTCACGCCCCCGGACCGAGGCCCTGATAATCGAGTCCTTAATCCGGGGGTCGCGGCGGGACGGACTAGAAAATTTCGCCCGCACGAGCTAATTATTTCCCCACAGGATTCCGCGGTGAGGATCCCGTACGATCCATCACAACCAAAGAATTAATTTCACATCAAAATAATGTTATGCGGAAGCATGTAGCAAAATAAAACTCCTTATAACACAAGATAAATGTACAAGTTTGATATCAAAAGAGAAATATATACATAGCATAACCCAAAGTTAATTACAGTTGTGATAGCAAAAGTAGTTTGATTTATACATCCCTGGCAAAGCCAACATGGCTATAACAAAATTCCCAAAAAATAACTGTTAGTTCCTAAAAGAGGTTATCGATGCCCCAAACCAAACGTGACGTCTACATGACATCATTTGGTTGCCACTCGGGCTCCACCTCAGGCCCTACTGCCTCCTGCGTATACTCCGCCTCAAAGGCTGCGGGTCCGACATCTGACACCAAACAAGAGAAGTATCAGACACGACGGTCTGGCAGGTGAATAAAACAGATCTGATATACAAGTTATGAACATCATGTTTAAAATCATGAGGATACTGGTAAAAACAAATCATATATAAGGAATAAATCAAATGAAGTATTTCAGTGCAAATAGATTTAAATATCTCAAGCTAACTGACAAATATTCAAAATATTGGCAAACCACATTTAGCTAAATTCTCCTATTACCGAAGTAATAAGAGCAAACAGAAACCGTGGCCACTACCCGTGGGACCGGAACAAACAGAGCCGTTGCCACATAAAGTGGGACGGAAATCAGAACCGTTGCCACTACTCGTGCGACCGGAAAATAGAACCGTTGCCACTACTCGTGGGACCGGAAACAGACAGAACCGTTGCCATGGCCGGACAAACAGACAGAATCCAAACTGCAGTTGGCAAATAGTTTTAAAGATTCCAAGCCGGGTGATCAGCCCAACAAGGGAACCTAAGCTTAGTGGTGCCTTTACATTTCAAAACCTAAACCGATACAAGTCAAGTTCTCCTTGGCTCATGGGCTCGCACTACAAAGCTCTGGCCCCATCTTGCCTTGAGATTCAAATCCAAAACGATACAATTCAAACCATTGAACACAATTCAAATCGGATAAAGGGACTCCTCTTTATCAAAATAAATAGACAAATTCAGAATAAATCAGATGAGTAGCCTTTTCATTGTTTTTCAAACCTGACAAATTAACCAACTTTGTTTCAAACGAATTTATGAGAAAACATAAACTTTCTCTAACTTGGAATGAGATGATTTGGATGATTGATAATGTTTGATGGGCTTACCGAGGCTGTCTCAATACACACTTATTGTCTCCATGTCGGTTTATGATTGAAGAAGTTGGTGTCTCTGAAGGTCACCGACAATTGAGGGCATAAAGTGTATATTAAGATAGAAAATTCCCGGGTAAATTTACTTCTTTTCCAAACTTTCTCTATGGTTTGATTCAAATAAAAATGATTCGGGCTCAAATTCTTAATTCCCGATATTTAATAAGTCATTAGGGAATTTTTGTACTCAAACCGGGCTCAAAACTAGCCTAAAACAGCCCAAAAATCCATCAAAAACTAGCATAAACAGCCCAAAATCCATGCAGGAATTGACCCAGGCCCTGACCCAGGTCCTGACCCAGGCCCGCTCGAGCGGGCCCAGTTCGCTCGAGCGGGGGCTCGCTCGAGCGGGCTGGGCTTCTGTCCAGCCCGTGGACAGTCAGCTTTGCTGACTGTCTCTCTCCTCCTCTTGGCTGACTGTCTCTCTCCTGCAGAATTTTCCTTCTTTCTCCCTACCAACTAGCCTTAGTGCAATGAAGAATCACCTCTTTCAGATGACTCCAACTCACCTCCACACCAACTCATCCAATCATCCAATCATCCATCAATTCCCATTCATCAATTCCATAAACAGAACCTTATGACAAGAAGAGAAGAAATAGAACCTTTACATTGAAACCAATCCATAAACTGAAGCAAAGACTTGGAAGTTTAAGTATTTAGACACATGCTTAGAAATAAAAATAGCTTCATCTATATTGAAATCAATACTAACATTTAACCAATTTCGAAATTAATATCTACTTCACAATTTCAAAGTTCCAATCCAAAAGAAATTCTAGAAGAGATGAATTTATGTATCATGCATACACACATCTAATTATTCACTTGCCTGAGACAATTTGGTCACCAAAACACTCTAAGAAACTCTTAAACTCAGCAACTCCAATCTACACAAAAGAATCAAAAGAAAACACACTAAAAATCCACAAAATTTTGGAAATCAAGGAAGCTTTTCATGAAGGCTCTTGCATGTATGGTAACACAATCCTAAAGGTCTAGAAAAATCAAGATTTCAAGAGGGAAGCCATTGCTAACCTGTGAAGAACTTTAGACAAGAAGAAGAGCTTGGAGAAGATGATGAACTCAGCCAAAATCCCTTAAAATTTGTATCAATGGCAAGCTAGAGGTGAGGAGAAGAGCTTGGTGTAATTTGTTTGTCAAATGGGGTTCATTTACAAGACATGCAAAGGAGGGGAGATGAGAGAAAAGAGAGAAACTCTCTTATGTGGGTTGCAGGAAAAAAAAACTGAATGAAGAAGAATGAAGGAGAAGACCCACGTTGGTTTTGACTCATTTAAATGGGTTGTGGGCCCCAATGGCTCTGAAAACTTCACATAGCTGGGTCTATCATTTAGAGGTTCCGAATGAAGTTGACGAAGAAGGGAAAAATGATCGTTGAAAAATCTAGTTTTCAAAAAGTATATTTTCCTCATGGTTTTCAAATTTCGAAATTTATGCATAGATTTGGGTGTGAAAAGACTGTTTTGCCATTTTTCTCGAAAAACGCGATTTCTGAGGTTCGAATGCAAACGGAACAAATAGGAAAGTTGCTGGGATCAAAATAACAAATCCAAAAATGTCGAAATCCATATTTTTCAAAAATCAAATAAATCCAATAACTCGAATTCCCATACTAATACACGTCTTACGGGTCACCCCGGGCCCGTTCAAACCGAACACTACGCTCTCCAAATTCCCCAAAGCTATTCAAAATTCTAATCCAACTAAAAACTCAAGCTAATCGTCCTCTAATCCCGCTTAGTGACTAATCATAATTAAAATAACAATAAATTATACTAAACCTGGGTCGGGGTCTGACATCCTCCACCCCTTAGAATCATTTGGTCCTCCAAATGAACACTAACCTCTGGTAGCAAGTGCGGGTACTTCTTCTGAACTTGATCACGCAATTCCCAAGTAGCTTCTTCTGGTTCATGATTCTCCCAAAGCACTTTCACCCAGTGAATTGTCCGGTTCCTCAATTCTTGCTCTTTACTGTCAATGATCCTGACCGGTTTCTCAACATAAGTGGCATCTTCTCGAATCTCTAGAGGCTCATGTCTTAGCACATGTGAAGGGTCTGAAACATATTTCTTCAACATTGAGACATGAAACACATTATGCACTCCTGAAAGTTCTGGCGGTAAGGCCAGTCTGTAAGCCACTTCGCCGACACGACTCAAAATCTCATACGGTCCAATGAATCTTTTTGACAATTTACCCTTCTGACCGAACCTCAAGGTTCCTCTAGTGGGTGACACTTTCAAAAATACTTTATCTCCCACTTGGAACTGTAAGTCCTTTCTCCGAACATCTGCATAGCTTTTCTGTCGGCTTCTCGCAGTCTTCAAACGCTCATGAATGAGTTTAACTTTCTCATTAGTTTCACCAATCAATGTCGGTCCATGAAAACTGCGTTCTCCAACTTCCTCCCAACACACTGGGGTTCTGCATCTCCTTCCATAAAGTGCTTCGAAAGGTGCCATTCCTATACTCGAGTGATAACTGTTATTATATGCAAATTCGCAAAGAGGTAAACTTTCATCCCACTGAGTTTTGAAATCAAGCACACAAGCCCTAAGCATGTCTTCCAATGTCTGAATGGTCCTTTCTGACTGTCCATTTGTCTGTGGGTGATACGCTGTGCTGAATTGAAGCTTTGTACCCATGGACTCATGCAGAGTCTTCCAGAACCTTGAGACAAATCTGCTATCTCTGTCTGAAGTAATGGAGACTGGTTGACCATGTTGGCTGACGATCTCATTAACAAATGTTTGTGCTAGTGATAACATTTGCATCTTTCTCCCTGTCTTCAATGGAATGAAACGTGCAGACTTCGTCAGTCGGTCAACTATAACCCATATGGCATTGTTCCCTCTGCTAGTCGTCGGTAAACCCGAGACGAAATCCATCGTAAGATGTTCCCATTTCCACTGTGGAATCTCCAATGGCTGCAAAAGACCTGCTGGTTTCTGATGTTCTGCCTTAATTAATTGACAAGTCATGCATCGGGACACAAATGCTGCAATTTCTCTCTTCATATTGCTCCACCAAAATCTGTTCTTCAAATTATGGTACATTTTTGTACTCCCTGGGTGCATAGAATACTTGGTGTTATGGGCTTCAGTCATGATTTCATTTCTCAAATCATCAATATTTGGAACGCACAATCTATCACGGAAGTACAGTACTCCACCCACGACTCTGAAATCTGGGCGATCTGAGATGTGCTCCACAATTCTTGCTAAATCTGGATCCTGTAGCTGAGTCTCCTTGATTTTCTGAATGAAAATGGGTTCAGACACTGTCATGTTTGCTAACATAACACCTAGTCTCAATAGTTGGAACTCAACTCCTAATTCTTCAAGCTGTTGGAGACTACCCATGCCTCGCAAGCTAGCCATGCTCCCAGACTTTCTGCTCAATGCATCTGCTACAACATTTACCTTCCCTGGATGGTATTTGATTGGAAAGTCGTAGTCCTTAATATACTCCATCCACCTTCTCTGTCTCATGTTCAATTCCTTCTGAGAGAACAAATACTGTAGACTACGATGATCCGAGTGAACCTCGAATTTCTCTCCATACAAATAGTGTCTCCACATCTTTAGTGCAAAAACAACTGCTGCCAATTCTAAGTCATGCGTCGCATAATTCTTCTCGTGCTCCTTCAACTGCCTTGAGCCATACGCTATGACTTTACCATCCTGCATCAGCACACATCCAAGTCCCACTGTCGAAGCATCGGTATAAACTACAAAATTACCACTGCTCGAAGGTAAGGTGAGAACTGGTGTTGTGGTTAATCTCTTCTTCAACTCTTCAAAACTTGCTTCACATTATTCTGTCCATACAAATGGCACATTTTTCCGAGTTAATTTGGTCAAAGGTGCTGCAATAGATGAAAATCCCTGCACACAAACCTTCTGTAGTAACCTGCTAAACCCAGAAAACTCCTGATTTCGGTTACATTCTTTGGCCTCTCCCAACCGATGACTACTTCAATCTTTGCTGGATCAACTGCCAAACCTTCTTTGGAAATAATGTGACCAAGGAAGGAAACTTGTGTCAACCAAAAATCACACTTCTCGAACTTTGCATACAACTGGTTATCTCTCAACAATTGCAGTGACGTCCTCAGTTGCTGCTCATGCTCTTCTCTAGACTTGGAATATACCAGTATATCATCAATGAAGACAACAGTGAATTGATCCAAGTAAGGTGCAAAAATCTTGTTCATTAGAGGTCATTAACTCATTATTTTGACCCATTTTATGACAAGTTAATGCGGTCATTAACTCATTATTTTGAACGGCCCAATCAAAAGCAAGCAAATGGGAGTTACAAATCCAATGATCTTATGGCATTAAAGCCACGAAACTCCTTCCCCATGATGAGATTAAATTGCAATCAAAGGCTCATTAATCTCCATCGACCAATTCAAATTCGGAAAAAGGAGTACAAAACAAATCATTTAAAACTTGGTAACTCCTCCCATTACATGAGCATAATGTATTAAATGCTCATACCCTCCTAATGGCACAAAAAGCCTATTATAATAGGAGGGCTTTTCCAAAGAGAGACAAAGAAGAAAAATTGCTCGGAAAATCCCGGAAAATCCAGAGAAATCAGAAGAACCTCTGCCAATTTGAAGAAAAGAAACTCTGCTGCAAGAAAGCCACTACAAG
>QPKB01000002.1:30385348-30501887 GCA_003546025.1 Camphora micrantha | reverse complement strand
TTATCTATCTTGAGATTAGAACATTCCTTTCTAACAAATGCCAATTCTGCAATTCTCAAAATTACGGTGGATACAAGGCCTTCCCAAGAAGATCATAATCGAATTATGTTTTAGGTGATAAATGATAGACCCCCATAAAGAGCCTGTCTTTAACAACCTCTTTATCTAAACCATGGTTCAGTCCTATTTTCTACTTTTTAATGCAAAAGGACAACTTCATATTGGGAAAAAGCAATCTAATTAGGAAAATAAATATAAACAACCGTGGCTTCCTTTTATAATTCTATGGCCACGCAAATTAGCATTTGATGTATAGTATTGATGGTCATAGGATCTTTCTCAAAATGCAGAATTGAGCCTTTTTAAAGATGTGATACGGCCATTTAAACCAAATAAGATGATCTAAAAGAAATGGATTCGGTACACAACTATCCTAATCTCAGCTTGGCTCGTATCACTCAAGTTCATTTGTCACTGTGGAAGCACTACATTGAAGAGAGACCATAGTAGTCAAGCTCAGTTTTGTTTCGACTGAATTGGCTGAAACTATTTGGTTTGGTTTGTTTACCAAGCCGAACAACCCTCATAAAGTATTTGTTTTGAAATTTGGACTTGTTCGGTCGAAATCTGTGTTTCAATTTTGAATTCATTGATCCAAAACATTCCAAAATTCTCAATTTCAGTCGAACCCTATGCAAATGCTTTCCTTTTTAAGGAAAACTGTTAGTTCACCTATATATAGGTGAGTTATCCTAAGCACACTCGTGTGCACCTCATAGTGGGGCCTACCTAGTGGTCCATTTGAATGGACCGCACACAGGAACCACCCTGAATTACACCAGACCCATGGGTCTACACAATGGCGGAGGTCGCACCCGCGACGTTCGGGGAAATTCCTTAAATAATGCCTTCAAAATTTTATTTTATTATTTTCTTTCTTAGCTTGAGCATTGCCCGCACCACCCAAATGAAAATCTTGGATTCGCCATTGGGTCTACACCCATTCGAATGGACTGGACTGTTGGATCAACTGTACATGCGTGTGTACCTCATATATGTATGTATGCATGCATAGTTTATATAATCGTGATTTAGTTTACTAGGGTGATGGCCTATTTTTTCCTTTAAATATATATAGTTTATTTAACTTTTTTTTTAAAAAAATTGTAATAATTTATCGAGAAACAATGCTCCAAAATGGATCACCAAAATTCTGAACCAGCTGAAATGTTTCAATCCAGAGTCAAAGAGGAACGTCCAAGATGGAACTGGCGACTATGAGAGGGACTAGGGAGTTTCTTTAAGGCATGATGAATCACCTCCCTTGTGATGAGGATGCCACAATCTTGATGGTTCTTCCTCAGGTGTTCCCTGCCATAAGGAAATTTACTTCTCCATAGAAAATGAGCATGGTAAAAACTTTATGAAAATCAGTATGGCAAGTCCATTTCCATCACCTTTCATCTGACTTCTTTCTGTAAAGACCAGATATACTTGCATACCTGACTATCCTGAAATACGAAATGATTCTTCCTGAAAAGGACAAAGCATTGACCAAAAAAATGCTCCTAGTCTAGGGTAGTAAACATATAACCTAGAAAATTTTAATTGGACGAACACTCCCTGCCCATGTCTTCCCTATGGTAACTCTCCCATCTGCCCCAACTTTATATCTGACTTCTCGAAAGCTTTTTCCTCGACTTTCCCCATCATTGAACAGACATTTATTTTTATTTTTCGATCACGAAACCCTCCTATCCTCTTCCTTTGTTATCAAATTATAGTTTTGTCTTCTTCATTCCCTTCACAAAAGAAGACCTCTTTGGACCTTTTCCAATCTCTCTCTGGATATCATGGATACTTGCATGATATAATGTAGAAAATATCCTACCTTACAGATTTTCTCTGTCTATACACTTTTTCTTTAAAGTTTTCAAAGAAATTAATATATATATATATTTTATATGTTAGTTCAAGGGAATCATATGGTACCTGAATATGAATAACCTAATAGAGCAGGAATTGGTTGAATTCATTAAGTATTTGATGCAACCACAAGATGAGAGCCCTTACCATGGTTTGAAGGTGCTCATTATTGCAACCTCGAGGATGTGGGTTTAATTCATATTACTGGAAACAATAAGAAAATCCAGGAAAATCACAAGGTTGCAGGTTTTGAATCACTTTACCAATAAAAAGAAAGAAAGAAAGAAAGAATTGCACCAGTATTATGTTGCTACCATTACATTGAGCAAGTTCAAGTATTTATTAAGGTTAGATTGCATAATGTATGAAAGACATGCTTGTGATATGTTCTATATGTTTGTTGTATTTGGAACAGTGTAAATTGATTTTTGCCATTATTGTCCACACTCCATAGAGATAATTTTTCTCAAGGAAGCTCGTTAGAAAAAAAGAGAAAAAATAAAGTAACATGAAATAAAGTGAGGTTTGATTAGTTGTTGCAATCAGATAACATTCAAAATGCGCTCGGTACTTTGAAATCGCTAAAATACTGATTGTGGATAGAGAGGTGAACTACTAGATTCGTAAAATTTGCTACAATATGCTGACATAAACATGTAAAATGCATGGTTTAAAATCTTGGTCTCGGTCGCGGTATCGGCAAGGCCGAAAAGCCGATATGATATCGGTATCGGTCGTGGATATCGGTTCGTCACGGTCGTCGCGGTGTGAATTTTTTTTTTAATTCAAAAAAATTCGCAAAAATATCCAAAAAAATCCAGAATATTAGAAAATGTTGGAAAACAATATTTTTTTTTCCATTAGTAACAATAATAAATCAAATCTCAGTCACCTTAAGTTATGAGTCATGTCTGTGTCGCAGTTCGCTGTCTTCTCCAGTATTTCATATAATGCAACCATTATTGATGCTCATGATCAATTTATCATTGTAAAATATAAGAAAATAAAGATAACATATCAATAAGCCTTTAGTAGATCTAAATCATGTTTATGACTATGAGTAGATGTAGATCTATCATCTACACACTATTAATAAGCCTTTGGTATAACAAATATTCTAACTAGTAACAACAATTATTTTTAGAAAAAATAAGGATTTAATAAAACCATTTTCAAAGCTCTAAATATATAGATCTAGCATAAAAGTATGTAGATCAATCATTTACACACCATACAATGATCATGAATCATTAAAAGAACATACTTATGATGAAATCCCCCAAAAATGATATATTATAATTCAAATATTAAAAAATCCGAAAAAAATTGAAAAAAAAAATTCAAAATCACGTGTATGAGTAGATCTAGCATGAAAGTATGTATATCTAACTTCTGAATGAAGAACACAACACAATTGACAAACCCAATGATTTCTATGCTTCATCTAAAAATAAAAAATAAAAAAATACATAATAAAATGCTTAAAGTTGATTTTCACTTACCTTAAATAATATTTTCTTCAAGAAATAGATGTGGGATTTGAAAATATGCAAGAGGGATGTGTGATGGAGTATGGTTACTGCTATGGGTAGTAAAGAGATGAGAAGAGAGGAGAAGGAGATGAAGATGGGAAAAAAATTAGAAAAATTAGGGTTTTATCACCTTTTATGAGATCTTGGCCGATATTTTGAAAATATCGGCCGAGATCTCGGAAAAACCGAGATGAACTTCATCTCGGCCGATATGGGCCGATATTTTGGCGATATATGACCCCGAGATACCGATACCGATATCTCGAGGCCATATCGGATCGGTATCGGCCGATTTTTAAAACCCTGGTAACATGTGAAAAAGCAGTTCAGATACCAAGCTGTCATCTTTATGCAAGTGACATGCCTGTAAGGCAAGTCTTTATGATGTAGGTCACTGTTAAAAAGCCTTGACGGTTCTTGGTACTTTATTAGCTGGAGATGGCTATGCTTATTCACTCCTCAAGTAATGGGTTACTGTACTTGAAGCACTTTATTTATTTTTGAGGGACAACGGTTGTAATTAGGATGTAAAATGTATTAAGTGTTTTTTTTTTCCAACTTACATGTAACTACGACTATCAAGGGAAAAAGTTAGATAATATTAAAAAATATATGTATTCAGAACAAGGGGAAATCAGTTCAATTGGCCTAAGAAACACAGAATATGCTAGATTTGTGGTGCATAATATAGTAATTTGATTGTCGTAGTTACCTTCTCTGTATCATCACTTATCTTCTAGAGCCCTGCTACATGTCCAGAATTCTGGACAGAATTCTGGACATGTAGACTTTTTGTATCTTCTATTCCTAACTTTTAACTGCTTCACATCTCTTTTTATTTTTTTCCCTCTCTTTGATAGGTAATGTGACATGATCCTGCAATGTTGTGATTGGGAAGATGAGCACCTTCTAATTGTGCTACGGGCTCTTGACTTTTTGCCTAACAGATATATATATATATAGGGAGATACTCCTATGAGAGATGTTCTCACCTTATTATTGTCATTCCCATAATTGCAAACCACAAGAATGGAACGAGAGATATAGAAAACTGATTGTATTAATTTGTGTGTCCTCTCTTGGAGAACGACCACCAATATATATAGGAATATACATGCCTTAATCAAGGCTCTTACATAGGAAACTAGCTAATTACATTAATCACTAATCTAAGTTAGGAAAGCAATCAATTACTAAAATATGTACAGACTGTCTCAACATTGACCAAATCAATCCACGCAACATGTAGCTTGCTAGATTGGATTGACTGATGGGCCTTGGGCCCCTTCATGGGTCGTGGGCCAACTTAATAGCCCCCCTCAAATTGATGCAGGAGAATCAACGAGCATCAATTTGCCAACCAAGAATTGATGGCGTGGTCTGGGAAGACCTTTAGTAAGAATATCAGCAATTTGAAGCTCAGTGGAGACATGTGGAAGGCTGATGACATCACGCTTAAATTCATCACGTATGAAGTGACAATCAACCTCGATGTGTTTAGTGCGTTCATGAAAAATCGGATTTTTAGTAATCCGAATTGCACTTGTATTATCTGCACAGAGGGGGGTAGCTCCATCTACGGGGAAACCAATGTCAGAGAGCAGACCTCGGAGCCAAAGTATTTCGTAGTACACGTATTTCGGAGCACGCAGCAGACATAGCTCAATACTCAGCTTCGGTAGAAGATTTGGAAACTTTGTCATGTTTCTTGCATTTCCAGGAAATCAGACTATCACCCAAAAACATGCACCATCCCGTGGTTGATCTGCGAGTATCCGGACAACCAGCCCAATCAGCATCTGAATAAGCTATGAGAGAAAGAGGATTGTCTGATGGAAAAAATAACCCGTGAGTCGGTGTGCGAATAAGGTACCGAATGATGCGACGAACAACAGCCAGATGAAGGTGACGAGGAGTAGTCATGAATTGACTCATTAGGTTGACCGCAAATGAGATATCAGGACGGGTGATCTTGTGGTAGATCAAGCTACCCACTAACTGGCGATATGCGGTCGGATCTGGAAGAAGGTCAGCCTCCTCTTTATTGAGTTTGACATTTAGTTCAATTGGCGTATCGACTGGAGCTGAAGAAGTAAGGCCAGCCAAGTCAATGAGGTCAACCGTGTATTTGTGCTGATTGAGAACTATACCTTTAGGCGATTGATGAACTTCAAGATTGAGGAAGTACTGTAAGGGGCCGAGATCCTTCATTTGAAATGTCTGATGAAGAGAAGCTTGGAGTTCCTGAATCATTTGTGCATTGGGACCAGTAATGACAATATCATCAACATTGAACAGTAGCACAGTAATCCCGGACGGAGTATGATGTAAGAACATGGAAGGATCATACTGGCTAGGATGAAAATCCAAGCGGAGAAGGGCATCTTGAAAATTTTCAAACTAGGCGCAAGGAGCTTGCTTCAGACCATAGAGGGAGCGACGGAGCTTAGCAACCATACCCTTGCCAGATGAAGACCCCGGACGCAGACGCATATAAATGTCTTCTTTGAGATCACCATGAAGAAACGCATTTTTGACATCCATTTGATAAAGAGTCCAAGACTGAGATGCAGCAACAACAAGGATTATGCATACGGTGGTCATCTTGGCGACGGGAGCAAAAGTTTCATCATAATCAATGCCATATTCCTACCGATTTTCGAGAGCAACAAGGCGCGCCTTATATCGATCTAGAGTGCCATCTGATTTTAACTTGAGAGAAAAAATCCACTTGCAGCCAATAGGTTTGACACCTACAGGAGAGGGGACAACATCCCACGTATGATTTTTCTCTAAAGCATCCAATTCATCTTGCATAACCTGGTTCCAACATTTGTCCTACACAGCCTGAGAATAGGATTGGGGAATGAAAGAAGAGGACAAAGTGGCCATTAAGGAAGTATGGGAGAACCCATAGCGGTCGGGTGGTACCGAAATGCGAGTGGAGCGACGCAATGAAGGATGTCCAGATGGACCAAATGCCGGAGGTGGACCGGATGCTGGAGGAAGATCAGGAGGGGGATCCTTGGGAGGCGCGTCTTGGTTCCGTCTGTGATACACAAAGTTAGGATTAAAGTGAACAACTAATGTGTTGTCAGAAAAACTAGGTAAAGACACCAAGGAGGAGGACTCATGAGGTTCAAGATGTTTTTGAAAAAAATACTCTTAAAAAAAATTGACATTTCTAAAGGTCCGTAAGCGACGAATGTGAGGATCGTAGCAAAGGCACCCTTTCTGGAAAGCCGCATAACCTAGAAACACACACTGAGCTGATTGTGCGGTTAGTTTGGTTCTCTAAGAAGGAGGCAAGTGCACAAAGCAAACGGAGCCGAAAACATGAAGATCATCATAAGATGGAGATGTCTGGTACAATCGATAATATAGGCTCTGGTTTTGAAGAGAGGTTGAAGGCAGACGATCTATAAGATGAGCTGCCGTAGCTAGTGCCTCAACCCAAAAACAGGTAGGAACCGATGATTCAAGAAGAAGGGAACGAATGACATCAAGCAAATGTCTATTTTTCCTTTCAGCGACTCCATTCTGCTGTGGAGTATAAGGACAAGTTCTTTGAGAAATAATGCCTTTGTTTTATTAAAACTTTTGAAAATCAGAGGACACATATTCTCCACCCGAATTAGATCGCAAGATTTTGATGCAGGTAGAAAATTGATTCTCAACGTAAGCTAAAAAAAACTTTTAGAAACGGTGAAAACATCAGATTTGGAATGCAGAAAGTAAACCCATGTGAACCGACTAAAATCATCAATAAAAGTCACAAAATATTTGTTGTGACGCCTCGGAGTCCCACATCGACTATAGAGAGGAAAGTGAATGGGGTTATATGTAGAGCTTACACCATTACCTTGCATGAGGCCTTTTGATAGGTTGAGGCCCATCAGAAGCAAAACCGTGAGGCCCGTGGGCCAAAGCGGACAATATCATGCATGCGTGTAGGGGTGGGTCGTTAATTAATCTAACCAACTACCCTAAGTCTAAATAAAAAGCAACCCTACTCGGGAAAAAATCATGGGTGGTAGAAACCACCGAAAAGCAAAGCAATATAAATTGAAGATTACAAGTAAACTCACTAGACCTTTGACACAATTGGAACTCTACCTAAAGGACCGTGAAGAACTTGCTGACGACCCGCCGTTCACCTTGCATGTGATAACTTAAAACCCACTTTGAATGCCCCTTCAAGGTGTGTAATATCTTGAGTACCTGGGCCCAGGATTAGTTTGGCCCAGGAAGGACCCGTAGTTGTTAATTGGTTTTGAATTAGAAGTGTTATTGAAAAGTGTCTCACGTTTGGGACTGGAGTTGTATAACAACTCTAACAATGGAAATAACTCAAATAAGAGAAGGATTAGAATTAGGAAGTATAAGAGGGCTAGTACTTTAATTCCTCTTGGTGTATATATAGGTAACCATCGTTCATCTCTCCTAGGGAATTATCTTCTAACTTTTGAGAGAAACAATTTAAGAGGTAGTTGTTGCTAGAACCTAGGGGAAGAAGAGGAAGAAGGTCACTGATTGATGTCATATTCGCGCCCACACATCGCAAAAGCAACTATCACATATCAGAGGTGAGTGAATCTTCCTGATTAATTAGTTGGTTAAGTAAGATGTCTGATATTGAGTTATGAATTGAATATTTTGTATTAAGAGATCTAATATTGAGATGTGATGCATATACTTTGTATCTAAAGATCTGATTTGGGTCAAAGTAATCATATAATTGGCTGTTAGAATGTTACAGTGGTTATGGTGTGTGGATTCATGAATATCCATCGATTAGATGTAAAATTGGTGAAAAACAGAGACCTGACATCAATGGTGAAATTGACAGTGGAGGGCTGTAGGGACCACTGGGCCAATGTATGGATGATCTGGACCTTATGGTAGGAGGCAGACCCTTGGTCGACCCTAGGGGACTTGGACCCATGAGGAGTGGGCCCCATCTGGTCCTTCATCCAATTGGAATGTTGAAACAGGGGCGACTGTTACATGAGATTATAACTCCTTGACGTCAGGCCATCTGGAACACATCAGGCCATTAGAATGGAAATCAACTCCAACCATCATGAGAGGGACTCCTGGGCGACCTTAGAGATCATGGCCATCTGGGGTATTGGAATAGTGGGACCCACTGGATTTTACTTTAGAAAGTTTCAGGCGTGAATTTGATGACGATAGGGTTGAAGGTCGACATCTATGGTGGGACCCACTACCGAAATCAATCAGAGATTGGGACCCCACATTTTGAAGAGGGCCCAGAGACGGTCTGAATGGTGGTGGTCTCATGTGACCAGGGCTCCATCTGACCAGTTACCCAGAGAATTTTGTTAACCATAAAGGTTACTGTTTGTGTTTTTTCAGTCTAAGTGCCCAATAAAGATGTCCGATGGTCAATCCAATCCATTAAGAGTGAAGACTACCATGGACTACCTTAGACATTAGGTCTGATCTTGGTTTGGTCCAGTGGGACCCATTGGATTTTACTATAGAAGTGACCCAGGCATGAATCACTTGTTACAGTAGTTTCTGTGTGTATGTACATATGAATTTGATGGAATTTGTGAATGGGGATTAGCCCTGGACTTGTATATAATTACCAAATAACCCCTTCACTAAATTAAATAAGGTTTTCATGTAATTATAATGAATTGTATGGGCTATCTTGGAATGATTGGTATGATTCTATCATCTTGATTAATATTCTATGAAGGCGGGCCACTCTTGCATCATCTCCTACCTATTAATAGCAGAAGTGGGGCACCAATATAATGGGGACTGATATAGAGCTGGTCCCACAATACTGTTGTGTAAATTATTAATAATGATGAATTCTGGTAGTTATGTGATATTATGTGCAGGGTCCCAGACGTAAGTGGGATGTTGGACTTTGTGTCCGGGCCATTTTAGCGGCTGGTCTTTAGTGGACGTAAGTGGCCATTATGCTGGCTGGTCCTTAGCGGACGTGTCTGATGAGACAGGGTCATAGTGACCGGTATATATGTATACGATGGGCCTTTGAGGCGTGGTAATGTGCATGGGCGCGGATTTACAAATGGTTGTATTTTAATGATATATTGATTCAGATATGATGATTATGTGATGATATGTTATATATGACTTGTGTAATTAGGAAAATTCATTCACCAGTAATGCTGATGTTGTGTTGCCCCTTCAGGTAATCAAATTGCGGGTGGGCCAGAGCGGATTGACGATCAGCACGTAGATTTCGGCATACGTGGCTGGAAAGAGAGAACGAGAAAAACAGAAATGGATGATGGAATCATTAGAACTTGTTTAGGAAAATTATCTAATGTTTCAAGCATAGTATGGATTGAGTTATATATATAAAGTTTGAAATCTCAGAAATTTTAATGATATTTATAATTGAAATTATTTTTGAATTAAATGCCTAATACCTTGTGAATATTATTTGATTTATGTACGGTGAATATTGCTATATGATCACGATTCGGATATCCGACAGGGCCCCGGAATTCGGGTCGTGACAAGGTGCTTAAAAGAAGAAGAGGAGAAAATAACTTCAGCACAGTCTCCCTTGCAAGATAAGCCCACAAAATCTCTCTAGACAGATGCTTGATGCTTAAGAGAAATAATTAGCTCGAGTCAATTGTTTGTGGCTGCAAGGGGTCTAATATATAGCCCAAGGTTCGTGCACAAGACTTTAGGAATTACAATAGGACTCTTAGAAAGAGTTAGAAACGGAACATAACTAATAGAGTCTGGGCTGCATAGGATTCCTCACCTTGCTATAGCGAGCAAGTGTTTTGCCACTGCGCCAGTTCATGGCTCGCTAATCACTGTAGCGAGCTTGCTCTCTGGAAAATCAGTTTGGAGTCAAGATGCTATTCCGGGTTGGACTCTTTGAACGTCTTCAAACACGTCCAAAAGTCATCAAACCTCATCTAAAGTGTCTAGAAGTCTTCTTCCACTGTCAAAAGGTTTCTTCATAGTCTCTTTCTAAAAGAAATAAAAATTACAACTCAATTAGGACTTGAGTTTTGTTCAAACTAGAAGAATTAGCCAACTAGAATTCTAACAATCTCCCCCTTTGGCAATTCATGAACAAAACTCCTAAGACAGAATAGATCTACTCTCCCAGTACAAAAAGAAACTTATGACAACAGTAAAGAACTCAACACTTCAATCCTGTAAAAAACCTGAACGAAAAACCTTGGCACAGATCTTGCATAAAATCACAAAAAATGATAAATAAGCAAGCAACAGATAATTCTATCTATTTATTCAAGAGAGGGAGTGTAGACAAGACACTCTTCATCAAAGAAGTAATTCATCACATCTTGATAGCACAAATTTATGTGGATGATATTGTCTTCGGGTCTACCTCTTCAAAGTTAGTTGATTAGTTTTCTGAAAACATGTCTAATGAGTTTGAAATGAGCATGGTTGGAGAACTCTCCTTCTTAGGCTTACAGATCAAGCAGTGCGAAATCTCTTGAAAAAATTCGGAATGACGTCTATAAACATTCCAGAACACCAATGAGCGCACAACAATGGTTTTATGGTGAGAGCAAGGGCTCGACCACAATTATGAATGCTCAGGAGCAAGGGTGGACGTTGACCTCAACAATCCCTCCCTCAACGGCACACCTGCTGCGACTCTTGCTATGCAACTCTCAAAACGTGTGTCCCGTGACTCGAACACCCGACCTATCAGGCTTTGATACTACTTGTAGGATCTTACACCCCATTGAGCTACCACTTATCCCAAAACCAATTGGTGATAGGAAACGGCACAACAATGGTTTTATGGTGAGGGCGAGGGCTTGACCATAACTATGACCGCTCAGGAACGAGGGTGGACGTTGACTTCAACATATTCTCTCCGAGATGTATAGTCAATTTGGTCCCACTCCCTTAATTCTATTTGTATGGATGAGCTTTTGTGATGGTGGGTCTATGTTTCTTCAGAGTAGTCCATTTGGTGCGTGTTGAACTTGGAGATGTTTCTTAACAGCAGTGCATTTAGTGCATGTTGGACTTGGAGATGCTAAACTTAGTGGATTGGGCCCACTACTATGTCAACAAACATGGCGCCCAACCACTTAAAGGGGATAAAACACCCCTAACTACAAGTCTCTTGTCTGTTTCCTCTTTTTCAATGAGGAAATGGACAATGCAATTAAAGCCCTCTCAACACCTCTTCTCAACAATCCTCTCCCCATGCTTGTACAAGGGGAAGTTGGGAAAAGTAGAAGATAATAGCCATTGTCTTTCTCATCCCCTAAAAAAGTTCTTTGTGCTAGCCAAGTATTATGAGAAGTCAAACCTTTTAAAAATAGGCCTAAAAGAGTAAGAGCAAGGAACTTGTTCTTGAGATCCAATCCATCCATCTAGAAGTTCACTCATTAGGCATCCATCTCTAAGTCTTTGAACACTAGAGATAATTTGAGTAGGAGTGATTTCTAGTAAATCTCCTCCAGGCCACTAGATGATACACTATCTCATCTATCACGTGGATCGGTCTCATGCGCTGTAGTGGACTCGTGGCACTTAATCCAAAGCTTCCACAATGATCTCCAACCAACATGGTTGTCTTCAGCTTGCTCTAAGATTATTTGCCTTAAGGGTTTTAATCTGACTAAGGATTTACACAAAACCATGCTACCCCCCTCCATGTAGATAATAGCAAAGTCATCAGGATTACAACAAATCTCAATTTCCATGAGCAAAACGAAGCATATTGAGATTGGCTGCCGGCTAATTCGAGAAGCATTTGATGATCATACTATTACCATTACACATGTGCCTACCAATTTCCAAGTTGCTGACAACTTCACAAAAGCATTGAAGAGAAATTGGCATCAATTCTGTATAGACAACATTTTCATCGTGATTCATTGTTTTAAATTTTGCTAAATGGGCAGGGGTTATGATAGCAAATTTCCTACTGTACATGACTATAGATGGACACAAGATATGTTAAAGGGGCTATATAATGCATGTAAAACATGAGAGAGAAAACTTCCAAAAGTCAGTTTCAGCTATATGATAAAAAGCCTTAAATTTAAACCAGTAACAAATTGGTTTAATCTTGTAACGCCCCACCCATACCCATGCATGATATTGTACGCTTTGGCCCACGGCCCTCACGGTTTTGTTTCTGATGGGCTTCCACCCATCAAAAGGCCTCATGCAAGGTAAGGGTGTAAGCTCTACATATAACCCCATTCACTTTCCTCTCTATAGTCGATGTGGGACTCCGGGGCGTCACATTTGTAGTGAGCATGAGAAAGAGCTAGAGCAATTCCCCATACATCACTATGAACTAAATCAAAACACCAAGTGCTGAAGTGGAAATAGGAAAAGGAAGAGTTTTGCTCTTTCCCATTTTACAAGTAGCACAATCAAAAGGCACACAAGAAGATAAGCCAATAGATTTATTTAATAAACCAGAATTTAACATAAGGGACAAAGCCTTGGAATTAGGGTGTCCGAGTCTTTTATGCCACAATTGGCAGTTATCTCTAATAGAAAAACAAAACACATCATTGGCAACTCGAGTCTTAGAAATTTTAGAAAAATCCAGCGGAAACAAGCGTCCACATTTAGGTCCCCTCGCGATCTCCTTCCCGGACATCTGGTCTTTCACAACACAACCAAAAGAAGAAAAAGATATGTTACAATTATTTTCAACAAGTGGCCCGACTGACAATAGGTTTTAAGTTAAATTGGGACAAAGGAAAACATTTTTCAATGAGATGGGACTGGGATGTCTCCGAGGGCAGTAATGGGAACAGTGCCTCCGTTAGCAGTTTGTATTTGAAGATTACCGTTGTATCTTGTCACATTGGAGAGAGGGTTACGGGAATATGTCATGTGATTAGATGCCCCGGAATCAAGAAACCAAGTAGAAGATAGAGGCGAGGTACCTGAGAGACCAAAAGCAGAAAGGGCATTGACAATCATTTGCTGAACCAATTCAGGAGTCAGAGAAGATGAGGGCCCAGGCTGTGAGGGTGCAGATGTAGGAGCAGGCATATCTGAAGAAGCAACATAAGCATACGGAGTCTGAGACTATGGAGGCTGATAATGCGGAGCCTGATACTGTGGAGCTTGATGCTGTGGAGCCTAACGTTGTGGGCGGCGGCGACATTCAGAGATGATATGTCCTGGTTTTTTTTACAGTAACTACAAACTTTCTGTATGCATTGAGATGCAAGATGCCCAAATTTTTGACAATTGTAGCGTTGTGTTTTGCTCAAGTCTCGAGATGGAGGCTGAGAAGCCGTATTGGCCGAAAATGCGACTGAATAGGTCTCAGTCTTTAGTTGAGCCATATGGGCTGAGGTCGAAATGCGTTGTTCCTCGCGTAAGAGTTCATTCAGGCAGACATTCAAGGAATGTAAAGGCGTCTGATTCATCAGGGCAGATCAGACACTTTCATATTCATTCCGTAATTTCATCAAAAATTGATCCCGCTTACTAGAGGCCTGAAGATCGCGAATCATGATCAGAACGTCGGCAGCCACATTTGCATACTTAATACTATCGTATTCCAACCATAGGGTACGGAATCCTGAATAGTAGTCTTGGATTGACGAGGTCCCTTGTGCATATTCAGCAATCGCACATTCAAGATGGAATTGACGTGCTGAGTTATCTTGATGGTACACTTGCTTCAAATACCCACACATGTCTTTAGAAGTGGGGTAAGGTTTGAGGTTCATTATCAGATGTAGCTCGACTGAACCTAGAATCCATGTTTTTATTTTTGCATCTTTAGTATGCCAAGCAGATATCTTCTTCTCATCTTCTGTGGGTTTAGAGTCAGATCCAGAAATATAGCCCCACAATTCCTTAGCTTCAAGGTATATTTGGAATTGAAACAACCAAGCGGGGTAATTTTTTCCCGTGAATCGTATTAAGGTAACCTTAGATTTTTCCATCTTCAATCGAGATTGGCCAAAACTGAGTGAAACAGTGAAAAAGACAGCAAAAAAATCCAGCAACAGTGAAAAGATGAAGTCTAAATGTGGATTACAAACTATGTTGTGTGAAGTAGCCAAGATCCGACCAAGCAGTGAAGAAACAAATCAACACGGAACAGTAAAAACCCAAAAAAAACACCACAGGCGACCTGAAATTTGGCTGATGATCCTCTACGTGAGCCCCACTGATGGATCTGAACAATGATCACATCACTGATTTGAGGAAGCACAGTAGTCTGGCTTCTACTGAAAAAAGAATGAACTAATTCCCCCACAGATCCAAGATTTTGGACGGTCTAGATGGAAACAGTTTAAGAAAACTGGAAAATCTCGAGAATGAGCAAATCACCAACCTGAAAGTGCTGAAAATTTCTGAAAAAATATCCAATAATCTTAGGAAGGCCAAGCGACCATGTCTGTAAAGTTTACTGAAGATGGTGTGATGATCAGAGGTGGGCCACCATGAAGATGTCACTGCCGCAGTGTCTGGAATCTGTGGAACAGATCTCTGATCTGTCGTTCTTCAATAGAGATTGATTTCTCTATATCCTTATTGCCTTGATGATACGCAAGATCAAAAAACAAGATTTTCTTGAACATAGCTCTGATACCATGTCATTCCCATAATTGCAAACCACGAGAATGGAACGAGAGATATAGAAAACTGACTGTATTAACTTGTGTGTCCTCTCTTGGAGAACGACCACCAATATATATAGGAATATACATGCCTTAATCAAGGCTCTTACATAGGAAACTAGCTAATTACATTAATCACTAATCTAAGTTAGGAAAGCAATCCATTACTAAAATATTTACAGACTGTCTCAACATTGACCAAATCAATCCACGTAAGATGTGGCTTGCTAGACTGGATTGACTGATGGGCCTTGGGCCCCTTCATGGGTCGTGGGCCAACTTAACAATTATGAGAGATTAGGTGGGGCCCTCACATCCATATCCAATGCCAACAACTTAAATGTGAGGGGCCCCACTCCTATCTCTCACCTTACTATGAGAGATAGGGGTGGGGGCCCTCACATCCATATCCAATGCCAACAACTTAAATTTGAGGGCCCCCACCATTATCTCTCATAGTAAGGTGAGTGTCTCTCACAAGAGCACCTCCCATATATATATATATATATAGAGAGAGAGAGAGAGGCTAGCTCTCCTAAGCTCAAGCTTAGGAGAAGGTAAGCTCAAGTGTGTGGTGGGGTCCACCAGGGGACCCACATGGGGATGGGGGTAGGGGGATTTCAAGAACTCCCTTGGATCTTCCTCTCTGCAAAAAATCAGACACAACCGTGATTTCTATCATCTCCATATGGGCCCAAAAGTTTAGTGGTCAATAGTCCATTCGGATTGATACATAGTCAATCCAACGGTCCGGTAAATTCGGATCTAACCGAAAGTTAGTGTACATGTGCAATTTAGAGGGGTCATGTGTTTAGTCTAGTTGGATGGACCAAAGGTGGGCCCCACAAGCATGAGCTTAGGAGAGCCTTGCTCATTTATATATATATATATATATATATATGAGGATGGAGCTTAGGAGAGAGCATAAGCTCAGTCGTGGGAGCTGCACGTGTGGCCTGAAGTGGCTTTAAACGAAAAAAAACTAGTTGCCCGCCCCTGGTTTCAATTTCCCCCTTTCATTGTGTCTACCCTGCCCTAATCGATCCCCTGGTTTCAAGCTCTCTCTTCCTTCGTCTCTCCCTCTCTTCACAGCCAGATGTCGCCGAAGAAGACACCGCTCTCCCCTCTAGCCCCATCTCTCCCTCCTGCAGAGAAGCCGATCTCTCCCTCCCGCCAGCCAAGAGAGAAAAGCGGTCTCGCCCTCCCTCTTCCTTCATCTCTTCCTCTCTACACAGCCAGCCCTGGCGTCGCTGCTCTCCCCTCCAGCCCCATCTCTACCTCCCACAGAGATCTTCATCTCTCCCTCTTTCAATTTCCTATAAGGACCGTCCTCCCTAATTTCCATACGGACTCATCCAAGCCGTAAATTCTTGGGGCTCATCAGACGGTCCTCATCAGGATTATAAAGATAAGGAAAGAGAGGAGGGAAAATGGAAAAAAAAAAAAGAAAAAGAAACGGGGGGGGGGGGGGTATAAAAGCCCTGATCGGTCTCCCTTTTCCTCCCCCCTCGATTTTCTCTCTTCCTCGTCTCACTCTTTCCCTCTTTCTCTGTCAAGACCTCTCTACAAGACCCCCATGTTCTAATTAGTTTTTTTACTTTTTCGCTCTCTCTCTCTGTCTTTGCCATGGTTCTGTAACCCCATCTTTTCTTCTCCTCCTTCTGTGATGCTCTGTTTCCCTATCTTTCTCTCCATTTTTTTCCTATTTCCTATTCTTTGATGTGGGTTTCATATTATGAGAATATATTTATGCTATCTGATTTTTTGGTGGCTTTGCCCCCCTAAGTTTATGTATTGCTTCCATTGGTTTATGGAATCCGAGATCTGAAGGAATTTGATCGTTGGAATTGGAGGAGCTTGAGTTTATGGTTTTTGGGTTTTTATTCTTTTTAGCCAATATATTGGTATTTATATGAATTTTGCAAATAATTCTATTAGTTCTATTCTTTCAGGATCCTTTCATAAAGCAATGTTAGCCAATCTATTAGTTCTGTTCTTTCAGAATTCTTTTTTCTTCCAATTTGCTCTAATACCTTCTGAATCCTTTTTTTCTGAAAGTTCTTTCTTTCAATTTGATCTAATACCGGAGTTCATAGTACTCATATACTTTACCGATTAGTAATGTGCATTGTGAAGATGTTGCAACAATTGTATCCCATGTTCATGTACTTGAATTGGAACCTATTATGATCATCAAATTGTAATAGATTTTTATTTGGATTTGATGTTGAATGTAAGTGGATGTCCAGTGTTGATATTTGATCTCAAGTTGTGTCAAGGTTAATCGTTGATGTTTATATTCAGTGTGGATGATCCATTTCAGGTTATTCAATGTTTATACAGGCTGTTCAAGCCATGTTCATTGATGACTATATTGGTTTGTATGATGTTTCTGGTTGTTAAATATTTAAACAGGATCAATGATACAGCTCCTTTATAAATTCTTGTTGAATGTGAATGTTGAATTTCAAGGATGTTCAGTGTTGATTTTCAAGGATGTGAAGTGCGGAATATTAAATAATAAGTTGATGCAGGATCTGTTGAAAGTGAATGGTGATGGACAATAACAGTTGTCATGTTGAATGTTTAGTGTTTGATCCTAAGTCCAAACATCTCAGCTGCATTAAATAAAATATTCAATGCCATCTTCAAGCTCTATAGACAACCCATTTTATTTTTAGGTCTTTTTGAATGTTGAATGTGGTTTGATTATGAGTGTTGAATTTTTATTTTTATTTTTTTTTGTTGTGGCAGTAGAATGGGAATACTTACAGGCATTCAGATGTTTCCAAATAGGAACAACAACTCTACACCCACTTCAGAACATTCATGTTTAAATCAACACTTTGATCTCTCCAAAGATGCGGAACCACAAAAGATGCAGAACATTGTGGTTCATCCTATGGATTAAAACCAAGAGATATCAATTTCTGGGGATGCACCTCATATAAGAAGAGGCAAGCTCCTCCTGGACAAATGGCGTGAAAACTGGTGGAATTATACAAACATGCTTCCATTCAATGCCATCTTCTGGCTCTAGAGACTTAACCGAGAGAATGCTTCTATTCTTCAGTTATATATTTGAGAAAAAATCCCAACTATCAAATCTCAACACTTTCTTTTGAGAAAATTCAATTCCATACAACTGAATTTACACAAAACATATCAAACATTCTCATAAAAAATATCAGAGTTGAATGCAGGATGTTTGTGACGATATAGTTAAACCCGATGAAATCTACATTGCATCAGCAGTTTGGCATATTCTTTTTTTTTGCTAATGCAGTGTTGCATGACCGGGCTAGTGAATACAAATTGGTTGAGAGAATAAAAAATTCTCATGACATTTCTACTTAAAATTTGAGTACAAATGTGACTACAAATATACATTTCTGAACAGATTCCTCGATAAAAATTTGAGAGAACACATTTTTGCCAGAAAAATCTCTGAATACAATTAAACAACAACTGTGACTATAATTTCAGCGACTACAATTTCTGAACATTGCTTGAATCTTTCTCCAATCTTTTGATCCCATGCGAAAGAGAACACAGCAAAGCGTGGCACGGAAGAAAAATGTAGAGTTATCACTTCCTGTAAACCTGTAAAATTTGCAGTACTTATTCTTTGTGAGAAACTACTTTTATGCTTAAATCACTAAACCTATAAAGTCCGTTTCAAACATCCATAGTAGATTTACTGGTATAAAAAACCCTCCATAATAGATTCAACATCCATACTACAACTAAATCCAATTTCCAAAAATCCATTTCAAACATGCAACTTACTCTTTTTCAAACATCCCCAATCCACATGAACAGTTTGAACATTCAGGTTTCAACATCTGCACTTTCAATCTGTCAGTGCATCCAATTTGGGAATTTGATGAGTTTTAGAGAAATGCATTAAAAAAAAAAAAAAAAAAAAAAAAAAAAAAACACAACCAGATTTAAGAGGAAATAAGGAAGAAGGTGACAAGCATCTTACTGAGTTGACAGCAGTCTTCAAGCAGGAGAGATGTAGCAATGGCTGGCCAGCATGTGGCTGATCAATTGTGTGATGGCGGACATGGCTGGGCTAGCGCAGATCGCTGTGGAGAGAGGGAGAGACGAAGGAGAGCAGTAGGGCTCATGGCTTTTCCCTCTTGGCAGTGGCGAGAGGGAGAGATGAGTCTCTACGGGAGGGAGATATTGGGCTAGGAGGGGATCGCAACGCCTTCCCCTTTTGGATCGTCAAGCCTGGCTGTGGAGAGAGGGAGAAATGAAGGAAGATGGAGGTATCTCTTGGTAGTGGCGAGATGGAGACCTCCGTCTCTCTGCGGGGGGAGAGATGCGTCTTCCCCGGCGATCGTCTTGGCTGGCTGTGGAAAGAGGGAGAGGAGAAGGAAAAGGAGGGATCTGTTGAGATTAGGGCATTTCCATTGAAAGGAGGGAAAATGAAATAGAGGGGCAGGCTTTGGAAAAAAATTTGGGCTGAAAGCCACTTAAGGCCACATGTGCAGCTCGCACAACTAAGCTTCAAGCTTAGGGTTCAAGCTTAGGGGAGCCATCCTCTCTCTCTCTCTCTCTATATATATATATATATATACACACACACTCCTATGAGAGTTACTCTCATGGTACTATGAGAGTAAGGGTAGGGGGCCTCATATCCATATCCAATACCAATAACCTAAATGTGAGGGTCCTCACCCTTTATTATCATAGTACTATGAGAGTAACTCTCATAGGAGCATCTCCCTATATATATATATATATATTCAATCCATTAGTTTTTAAATTATCTTAATTTCATTTTTGTTAATCTTGTTAGAAATACATCATTTACAAGCTAACTGAGAATTAGCATTGGTTGGCGTATAATTATTATCATTATTTTTTCCAGGATTCGCATCATACAGTGATCAGAATGAGAAAGGAACTTGGAGTGCTAGATCATAAAGTGAAAAGAATAATCAAATTCTTTCAAGCTTCTTGTAAGATAAAAGGAGATCGGAACTCTGTTGAGATTGGAGAATTGATTAATGATCATTTGCAGAGGCAGGAGCGTTGCAGGATTATTCGTCAATGCTTGTTGGTAATATTGATGTTTCCTTCTGATCTAAAAGAAAAAAAAAATCATTAAAAAAGAATAATCTCTTGATGCTCTCTCTCTAATTATAATGATATGTATCTGTACAAAATGTTATTTTATGCCACTTAAAACATTTTGGATTGCTTGATGTTCCATCAGCTATGGGAAATTAGATGACATAGAACGAAAGGAGGATAGTCGCAACATTATTCTCAACTATCATGGTCTCCTCTCCCAAAGGTTTGGTGAATTTTAATATGTGCTTATCATTTACATGGAAGGTGCTCATTGTGGCAACCCTGATGTGTGTTTGAGTCATATTACCATTTTAAAAAGAAAAAAAAAAGGAAGAAAAAGAAACAGAAAAACTGCTGTTGTCAAATGCCACATAAGTCATACTATGCCATTTTCTCAACTTTTCTTAATTTTGACACTTCAGGTTAACAAAAAACAATGGTCCAGTTTTAAATATTGTCTCTTCCAAGCTGTTGAATGATGCAAATATCAAGATGGTAATGAAGAATCATTCTGCTAGGTATCAAATCCTCACCATTTGTTTGTTATTAATAACTTAATCTTTCGTCTTGTGAGGCAGAGTTTCCCAAGTTTGAATGCAGGCATAGCTTTTGAATTTGTTTTCAATTATAAGAGTAATTGCAGGCTTGGCAATCCAAAAAGTTTCCAGCAAGTGACACGAGTAAGTTTTTCTGTGTTTCAGTAAAAAATTTACCGAGGGTCTTTAGTCTATAATAAAGAAAAAACTGTTGGTTGTGGGTATTAATCACTGAAGGGACACAAATCATGCACACGGCAGACCTCAAATAATGCAGATATAGGGTTCAGGATGTGGTGAGCTGAGGCTTTACTGTTGCTGTCTTGTGAAAGAGCAGCACACTCTAGGATTGTATCCATGATGATGCCAGTGGCTTGGCTGCTTGAACCTGTTATGCAACAGCTCTTGCTCGAGTGATGCCCCAAATCTGGTGCTTGCTTGATCAAAGTCCACGATTGTAGGCATAAGAAAAGAAAAGGTTGTAATGCCGTAGAAAGACAGTAAATCAATTCCTAGGGAAGCATCATTTCTACAAAACTGGATCCTCACTGATTTGACACACCAATGAGGTCACCAACTGTCATCCAGGAGTTGGGAGTATGGCTTGATTCTACTATAGGAAGGAGAGGGAAGGGTGCTCACACATGTAGTAGGCTTTAATGGGAACTGCACATGTTTTACATTAGAGGCTATGCGTATGCACGTGTTTCACATGTGTGCTCAGATGCCACAAACCACAGCACACCACAACACAACCTGACCCATTTGACCACTGCAATGTGTGTGAAATATTTTCCCTCCGAACCTCATATTTTTCCTTTTTGGTTTGCTTTGAACCCTATACAAAAAATGATTTAAGGGACTTCCAATTTTTAACAGTGTCAATGTGGGACTTCGGCTAGAAATGCGAAAAACAATGGACACAAGGTTTTTCTTTGTTTTATGTCCTTTCAAAGCCAACAGAAACATGTCATAGACCAAACACATTCGTTATTTGGCTAGAAGCTTATGTTTGTATTGGAAACCAAACCAGAGTGTTTGATCTGACTGTGAACAATCACAGAAACTTTTTGCATTCTTTTTCAATTCAGAGTTCAGACTAGTACATTAGCCTAAACCTTGCAGAATTTTTGCTTTTGAAGTATTGAACTGAATAAATAATGTCGGTTGTCTATGACAGAGTTGCTAGCCAGTAATCCCAAAAACCTACTAAGCTAGTAATCCAAAAACCAATTGGGCGATAGGAAATTGCACAAAGAACTACTAAACAGCCCCCCATCGGGGGTGGGGGGTGGGGGGGTGGGACCGCCCGAATCTTAAGCACACACCCACATAAGACTATAACACGGCATGGGTCCTTCTTGCCCTGCGCACTTGTGCCCGCACAAACACACAATGCGGCATGGGATAGTTTTGCCCTGCGTGGTTTCAAACTCAAGACCTATGGCTCTGGACTTGCTAGCAAATAATCCGAAAACCAAGTAATAGGAAACTGCACAAACTACTTAACAGTCTGAATCATCCAAACTCAAGCTGTCTAGTTAAATGGTCAAATCCTACAGCTGCAGTGTTTCATTGTTTAGAAAACACATACACAGATATATATATATATATATATATATATATATATGGGCTAGCTCTCCTAAGCTCAAGCTTAGGATAAGGTAAGCTCAAGTATGTGGTGGGGCCCACTTGGGGACCCTCATGGGGATGGGGATGGGGGGAATTTCAAGGACCCCCTGGGATCCTCCTCTCTGTAAAAAATTAGCCCCAACCGTGATTTCTATCATCTCCATATGGGCCCAAAAGTTTAATGGTCAATAGTCCATTCGGATTGATACATAGTCAATCCAACGGTCCAATAAATTCAAATATGACCAAAAGTTGGTGGACATATGCAATTTAGGGGGGGTCATGTGTTTGATCCATTTGGATGTGCCAAAGGTGAGCCCCACAAGCATGAGCTTACGAAATTTTATCCTAAGCTTGAGCTTAGGAGAGCCTTGCTCTATATATATATATATATAGGGGGACATTCATGTGCATCTATCCCTCACCATAGGGTGAGGGCACTTTCCCTTTTTGCACATGAAATATGGAAGTGTACCTCACCCTATGTACTTAGAAATTCTCTTTTGTATTTGAAAATTCCTAATTATGAAAGTGTCCCTCACCCTATGGTGAGGGATGGATGCACATGAATATTCTCCATATATATATATATATATATGTTACTATCTTTTTAAATGTGAATTCATTCATAAAAAAATTCCTTTTTCATTTTTGTTGTTTATGCAGGTAACCAGTTTCCTTTGGGTAATCTGCTGGATGTGATAGAGGAAGTGCAGGCAGCACAAATGGAACTTACTAATTTAGTTAAAGCGAGCTTTCACTCTCCTTGTGGTAAGATATTGACATAGCTACACTTTCTCACACGCACGCATGCACGAGCAGTGCAAGTTGCGGTTCCACACTAATTAAAAGGGTTGGGCTCTTCTATATGAAAGCGGTAATAAACATTGGATTGAAGAAAAAACATTGTTAAAGCACAAATTATTAATGATAATAAACACTGGATTGAAGAAAAGAGTTGTTGAAGCACTAATTATTAATGATTTATTAAGAAATTTACTTTTTTGGTTATTCAGACTGTCCTCTGCCTTAACAATATGAAATTTCAGTCTAATTAGAGTTATATTCACCATTGGATTTCATAAATACAATTTAGCCATGTTTTTGCATATGTCCAATCCGACGTTGATACCTCATGAAGCACGACAACAGGATTTAATGATGGTTTGGATCTGATTGTCAATCAGTGATTTTGGCAGAACAGGTTCGAAAGGTTCTATTCAGCCGAAGTTTTTATTGAAGAAAAACAAAATGACGGTTGACTACACAAGATAAAAGGAGAAGATGAAGGGGAATCAAACGACTGCTGAGGGACTGCAATACGAAGGTTGGAGGATGTATACTGTTGCTGGAGGAGCTTGGAGGACTCACACAAGTCAGCTTCGTTGTAGTCTTCTTCTCTTTTATATATATATATATACATATATATATATTTATATTATTTTCATGTATGTTATCTCGTTCTCTTTCTCAAAGATTTGGTGTCCACGACAAAAAAGGGCAAATGCCCCTTTAACATGGCTTTTAACCTTTTAAAGGGGCTGGGCTTTTCTAGTTTTGATATTTCATCCTTCCCTTTTTTTTGTTTAATGACATGACCCGAGCCCAAGATTAAGATTAATCCGAGTTAACCCCGAGTCGCGTCGCATACTTATTCCCGTGAACTTCAATCACACAAAATTCACAAGGGATATCAATAACATATTATGCGGAATATAACAAAAATACATTGCTTATGTACAAAACAAAAATTTATTTACATAATGTACAAAATTCATCACTTGCATATTTAAATACAATGCAAGGATCAAAAGTGTGAAACGTTTCCAAAACAAATTCTATCTCAAAGTTTTCATTTCGATTCTCATTTCAATATCATAATCATATGATATTGTTTCATTTCCACTCAACTAGTCCTCCTGGAGGAACCGGATTGGTCGTCTCCGCTGGCGTTGCGGCCTTAGAAGGACCGGCATGGGCAACTTTGCATGTAATCCCATCAATAACACTATGAATTTGACAATTCAGCAATGTATAAACATGTACATGATTTAATATGCTAATCACATACTCAATTTGTCTAATTCAATGTTAGACCAATATCAATATAAGTCACTAAGAGTCTTTATTATTTGGCAAACTAATACAATATCACATACTCTAATTTCACTAAGAGTCTTTATTATTTGGCAAACTACAATAGCATTTCATTTCAATTCAATTTCCATCTTCCTAACAAGGAAAGATTACCATCTTCCAGACGGAAGGATTCATATAATGTGGGATTTATCAGTGTCCGGGCCAAAAACAACTAATATCACCACGGAGTTCCGGAACACTCCCAAATAATCTGCTGCAGCAGTAATAGCTCCAATGAGCTTATAGAAATCACTATGTAGTGCCAGACTCAAAAATAACATTTAATTTTGTTCAATAACAAATAAATGGATATAATTAAACAACAATCCATTTCAATTTAAATTATTTTCCATTTTGGATATTGATCCATTCAGTGTACAATTTCAAAATTAAATAATACCAACCATTCAGGTGAAATCCACAGTTGTTTAATGTACATGTTATTTTCGATGGCATCACAATTTATGTGTATTTTGTACATTAAAGTCCCCTTAATTCACATCCATAGACGTAAAACAACATTCAAAGTTATTGATAATTCTCCTTTTTATGGTCCACTAAGCTTAACAACTCACAATTACTTTATAATTAGTCTCAAGACTAATTTACAGACCTATTTAAACACATAGGAAGAGTTTTTGATTTAAATAAAATCACCTTAGTTCGGACTCATTTTTGAGTCATTTGATTGATTGGAAATGTAAACCATTAGATTCTATGTTCCAAGAGCTTTCTATCGATATATAGAATTCCAAAATCCGACGTACGGTTAAAAATTTATGGCCGATTGAAAATCTGCCAAAATTAATGGTTTGCCAAGAGTTCTAACATTCCTGTACAAGAGTTCGAATGTTCATGTGCAGTACATTCCAAGCCAAAAACCAGCAATGATAAGAGTTCGAATGTTCAGTACAAGAGTTCGAACGTTTAGACAAGAGTTCGAACGTTCGAGTGCAGAATTTTCAGAACAGAACCTGTAAAGTTCTGTTTTGCACTGGACTTTTTCCTAACCTTTTCCTACTCATCTCTAAGTCTTTTCAAAGATCATATAAACATAATTTGAGTCTCTAATATTCCATAAACAATTTATCCATCATTTATAACCAAATGGAAATTGTTCACAAAAATCAAATTTAATGAACCATACAAGCCTACATACGCATGAACTGATTTTCCCTGCAATAAAATTCTGGAACCTCCTGTTCCTTTCCTCAAACATCATTTATATACCTCCATAACACTTCTTTTCCAATCAATTAATATATAACCCATCTTCTTCTCCAATCAATCAATCATATACACAAATTAATCATATACAAGGCTGAAATCATATCACACAACATAATCAAGAGAAAAATCATAGCAACTAGCATTTAATCACAATAATTATTTATACTTGCCTTTACTTAAAATTTAACACCAAAACCCCTCTCTTGAGCTCAATTTAAGACCAATCTTTTCCCCAATTCAAAACCCTAATATCAAAAACAATTCCAAACAAAATCTCTTGAGTTGATTGTGTTAAACAACAACTCTAACCACTCAATAGCCTTAAACACTGTCACGCGCCCGGACCGAGGCCCTGATAATCAAGTCCTTAATCCGGGGGATGCGGCGCGACGGACTAGAAAATTTCGCCCGCACGCGCTAATTATTTCCCCATAGGATTCCGCGGTGAGGATCCCGGACGATCCATCACAACCAAAGAATTAATTTCACATCAAAATAATGTTATGCGGAAGCATGTAGCAAAATAAAACTCCTTATAACACAAGATAAATGTACAAGTTTGATATCAAAAGAGAAATATATACATAGCATAACCAAAGTTAATTACAGTTGTGATAGCAAAAGTAGTTTAATTTATACATCCCTGACAAAGCCAATAAGGCTATAACAAAATTCCGAAAAAGATATTATCGATGCCCCAAACCAAATGTGACGTCTACATGACATCATTTGGTTGCCACTCGGGCTCCACCTGAGGCACTACTGCCTCCTGCGTATACTCCGCCTCAAAGGCTGCGGGTCCGACATCTGACACCAAACAAGAGAAGTATCAGACACGACGGTCTGGCAGGTGAATAAAACAGATCTGATATACAAGTTATAAATGTCATGTTTAAAATCATAAGGATACTGGTAAAAACAAATCATATATAAGGAATAAATCAAATGAATTTATTTCTGTGAAAATGAATTTAAATATCTCAAGCTAACTGACAAATATTCAAATATTGGCAAACCACATTTAGCTAAATTCTCCTATTACCGAAGTAACAAGAGCAAACAGAAACCGTGGCCACTACCCGTGGGACTGGAACAAACAGAGCCGTTGCCACATAAAGTGGGACGGAAATCAGAACCGTTGCCACTACCCGTGGGACCGGAAAACAGAACCGTTGCCATGGCCGGACAAACAGACAGAATCCAAACTGCAGTTGGCAAATAGTTTTAAAGATTCCAAGCCGGGTGATTAGCCCAACAAGGTAACCTAAGCTTAGTGGTGCCGATTCAAATTCAAAACAATACAATTCAAACCATTAAACACAATTCAAACCTGATAAAAGGACTACTCTTTATCAAAATAAATAGACAAATTCAGAACAAATCAGATGAGTAGCCTTTTCATTGTTTTTCAAAGCTGACAAATTAACCAACTTTGTTTCAAACGAATTTATGAGAAAACATAAACTTTCTCTAACTTAGAATGAGATGATTTGGATGATTGATAAGGTTTGATGGGCTTACCGAGGCCGTCTCAATATACACTTATTGTCTCCATGACGGTTTAGGAGTGAAGAAGTTGTGTCTCTGAAGATCACCGACAATTGAGGCATAAAGTGTATATTAAGATTAAAGAAATTCCCGGGTAAGTTGAATTCTTTTCCAAACTTTCTCTATAGTTCAATTCAATTAAAATTGATTCGGGCTCAAATTCTCCATCCCCGATGATTAATAAGTCATTAGGGAATTTTCGTACTCAAACCGGGCTCAAAACTAGCCTAAACAGCCCAAGAAACAATGCAGGAAATGACCCAGGCCCTGACCCAGGCCCAGCTCGAGCGGGCCCAGTCCGCTCGAGTGGGCTGGGCCTCTGTCCAGCCCGTGGACAGTCAGCTTAGCTGACTGTCTCTCTCCTCTTTGGTTTCAGATTTCTGCTGTCAGCTGGCTTCTCCTCTTCTTCTTGTTTCAGATGGCTGACTGAGTTATCAAGCATACACCCTTTTTCCAAATGACTCCATTTCTTACTCCACCAAACTCTTTCAATCATCATTAAAACTAATTCCAAACATATGACAAAGAAACAAAAAGAAAAAAAAAACAGGATTCCAAAGTTCAAGTAGATAAACACAGAATTTATCTTTTCTAAAACAAAACTGAAATCTCAAGCAACAATTTACAATTTGAAATGAGCCAACATTAAACCATTTCCTGCATAAAAATCACACATAATCTGGAATGAAACAACCTCCTCTAGAATGAAATCAACATTAGAAATCATCTTCAAGGTTTCAAATCAAAAGAACACCATGTATACTCAATCCAATTATTCACTTGCCTGAGACAAATTGGTCACCAAATCACTCTAAGAAACTCTCAAATTCAGCAACTCCAATCTACACAAAAGAATCCAAAGAAGAACACTAAAAATCCACAAAATTTTGGAAAACAAAGAAGCTTTTCATGAAAGCTCTTGCATGTATGGAGAAACAATCCTAAAGGGTCTAGAAAATCCAAAATTTCAAGAAGGAAGCCATTGCTAACCTTTGAAGAACTCTAGACAAGAAGAAGAGCTTAGAGAAGATGATGAACTCAGCCAAAATCCCTTGAAAATACTATGGTTGGAAAGCTTGGGAAATGAAGATGAAGATGGTGAACTTCACTCTTCAAGTTGGGCTCAATTCCATTGACATGCAAAGGAGAGGGGATGGGAGAAAAGAGAGAAACTCTCTTATGTGGGTTGCAGGAAATACTGAATGAAGAAGAATGAAGGAGAAGACCCACGTTGGTATAAGTTGTAAACAAAATGGGTTGTGGGCCCAATGGCCCTGAAAACTTCACATAGCTGGGTCTATCATTTAGAGGTTCCGAATGAAGTTGACGAAGAAGGGAAAAATGATCGTTGAAAAATCTAATTTTCAAAAAGTATATTTTCCTCATGGTTTTCAAATTTCGAAATTTATGCACAGAGTTGGGTATGAAAAGACTGTTTTGTCCTTTTTCTCGAAAAACGCGATTTCTGATGTTCGAATGCAAACAGAACAAATAGGAAAGTTGCTGGGATCAAAATAACAAATTCAAAAATGTCGAAATCCATATTTTTCAAAAATCAAATAAATCCAATAACTCGAATTCCCACACTAACACGCGTTTTACGGGTCACCCCAGGCCCTTTCAAGCCGAACACAACGCTCTCAAAATTCCCCAAAGTTTTTCAAAATTTTAATCCAACTAAAAACTCAAGCTAATCGTCCCCTAATCCCGCTTAGAGACTAATAACAATTAAAATAACAATAAATTATACTAAACCTGGGTCGGGGTCTGACAAACACTCTACAAAGAACTTGAATCTACTTACTTGTAGCTTACAAAAGAAAATCACAGCTTTTCTTCAACTCAATCTCCAAAGAAATTCAGCCAAATTTATGAAGAAGATGATGACACTAATTCTTCCTTGAGAATCACTTTCAAAAATCCCTTTCTAAGCATCCAACAGAGAAGAACGAAGAAGAAGAAACGAAGGAACCCACCCAAACAAAACTTTAGCTATTCTGGAAGGAAATGAACCAACTGAAAATGGGTTTAGGACTCTTCTCCAACTCTTATAACAAACTTTTGCATTTAAACCCCACTTTTTAAGCTTATTTCTAGTTTGAGTCAAATCAAAGCTCACTTGACTCATTTCAAGTCAAATAAAAATGTATATATTATGAAAGTTATTGTACACATCGAAATACACACGATTGTATCAAGTTTCACCACATTCGATGAAATACACGAAAATCTGTATTTACGAAAAAGTCCTTAATTCCACTAATTTGAGTCTAAATTCAATTCAATCAAGTTAATTCCTTTCAAATCCATTCCATTATGCGTAATTCACTCAAATGAGACTAATTCAATTCATTTTGCTTATGAATCACGCTTATCTCAATTAATTACACTTAATTCACTTTAATCTCGATTGATTAGAGTTAATCTTGATTAACTTGGAATGGGGAGTAACATTTAAATACCTCAAAGCCATCTTATTAACGGGCTTGCTTGAGATTTGTGGATCTACAATGAGCCCATTAATTAAAAGTTTAAACTGTCTAAAATAAATGTCTTACACTCTTACTCATACATCGGCCCTTGCTAAACTTAACTCTAATAGAAATTAGGACTTGACCCAAATCTCACTCTAATGGGCTCTAATGTGGGCCCTTGCAAATAGCCAAATTTGTTTCTTTTAAGAAATGGGCTCTAACCAAATCTTTTGATTTTGATTTTTAATTTTATGTTTTTTAAATGTGAAATATATATGCACACATGCACACACGACTAAGCCTCTCCTTAGCTCATGTGGACAGGGGCAACCCTATCCGCTCACAAGTGTAGGGCCATTGTTGGCCCATTCAAGTGGACTAGCCAGCATGGACCCCCATATAGTCAAGGGTCCCAGAGTTTGGCGCTCATCCGAATGGACTGAACCATTGGATCGATTGTGCAACTCATTTTGGATAGTGATCCTTGTCGGCTGTTGATCAAGAGGTCCCGTCTGGTCACGTGTAGGAGAGGATGGCTCTATATATTTTATCTGAAACGTAACTCCAAAACATTTTACCGCAATTTCAGGTCAACTGAAACATTTCAGTTTGGTGGCCAAACCAAAACAGGGTACCAAACAAAATTCTCAACTATGACTGAGTGCCAACTCGAAGTTAAACTCTCCTTTATCTAGGCTTGGGAGTCGGGACCAGCAATGCAATGCAATAAGCAACACAGCGAAGTTGGATTTTATTTTATTTTGGCCATACCCGCCTTCTATGCGTGAAGGACCATAGAAAATGGTGTCTAACAGAATTTTGTACATTTTAGTAGGGACTGCCATACTTGCATCTTGTAAATATCTTACATTTATTGTAGATGGATTGCTTTACCAGTAATTACCCTAGTCAAGTGATTTTACTTCATCAATGTTAAAGTGTAAAGTATTTGATAAAAGGCACAGCCCACTTGTAAATATGAGATCTAGTCAAACCGTGTACAGAATGACAAAATCGTGTATGCTAGGATGTGTTACCATATTTAGAAATCTAATTAGGTTTTGTTTCCATGATTTGTAGCCTAACTTATTCAATGTAAAGTCTATATAAATTATAAAGAAGAGAAATCCAAGAAGGCAGCATGTCGAATTGGAGTATTTCACAGAACTCTCTCTCTCTCTCTCTCTCTCTCTCTCTCTCTCTCTCGTTCTAGTGTTCTTTTGCATATGCCTCTGAATGTCATGGTATCAGAGCTGGTGAGATCTTTGCTCGTGTAAGTAAGAAAACATCTCTTGTGAGTGTGAGCAGATTCTATAGATCATCTGCGATCATAAAAAAAGGGAGCAGATTCTATAGATTTCACGTGGCCCACCTATGATCATCAAGAGACATCTTTGTTGTGATACCACCTTGGTCGCTTCTACTATGGGGATTTTTTGGTTACTTTTTGAAGATTTCTCGAGCTTTAGAGGTAGGCCATCATGACCTCTTTCAGAAATCACTATTTTTTTCGTATTTTTCTCATCAATATCGTACAGTTTCTTGGATATTGATATGTCTCAGTTGAAACGTAGATCTCTTGTTTCAACACTATTAGATCTACCTCCCTACAAGGTCTGATCTTGGATTCAATCAAACAGTAGGGTCCACAAAGCTTGTCAATAGGTTTTTGTAGGTTTCCTATTCTGTCTTTGGCCTTTTTTTCTTGTTCTATAGATCACAAATTCTGATCTTCTGTGATCTTTTGGCTATACACAGCTATTCTGAATCCTTTGGTTATTTTTATTGCGATCTCTGGTGGCTGTTAGTGTGTTTTCGAGTTGCCAATTATTGTGCTGGTAGTAGGATTGTTGCCAGTTGCTTTTTTTTGCTAAGCATATCTCTGCATTGATATTATGGAGAAAGGTGATATCACTTTGATCAAGTTTAATGGTAAAAACTATACCACTTGGGCTTTTCAATTCCAAATTTACCTTAAGAGTCAAGAACTCTGGGGACATCTTGATTATTCGGATCCCAAACCTACTGATGAAAAGCTCCTAGCTAAATGGGAGGTTAAAGATTGGCAGATCATAACCTGGATATTGGGGTCCGTCAATCCACAGTTTATCCTGAACCTTCGCCCATACAAGAATGCCAAAGAAATGTGGCTCTATTTAAAGAAGATATATTTGTAGGAAAATTATGCTCGAAGGTTTCATTTAGAACATGAAATCTCACAGTGTGTTCGAGGGACTTGTTGATATAGGATTACTACTCTCAGTTTACCAGTATGTGGACTGATTACGTTTAGATTATTTATGCTGACCTCCCTGCTGTCTCCTTATCCTTTATTCGAGAGATCCATCAGACAAGTCAACGAGATCAGTATCTGATGAAGTTATGGCCACAATTTGAAGGTGCTAGCGACGTGCCCTAAGCAGGATCGACTGTTTCCTCTCCAGATTTCGTCACGAGAAAGGCTCCCTTTGGAGTCTGCTTTGTTCTCTCATTTTAGTCATAATAAATGCCAGTTGTGGCATAATTGTTTAGGACATCCTAATTCCAAAACGTTGATGTTTTTATTAAATTCTGGTTTGATTATAATAAAGTTTCTTTTAAGGTTTTTTTTTTTTTAAATTGTGATAGCTACAAGACGGGGAAAGGAAAAAACCCTTCCTTTTCCACTTCATGATTCTTTAGCCATGAAATGTTTTGATATTGTTCATAGTGATGTCTGGGGTATTGAACATGTTATCTCTCATTCTCATTATAAATACTTTGTTACATTAACTGATGATTATAGTCGTTTTACTTGGATTTATTTTTGTATTCTAAGTCTGATGTTCCCAAAATAAAAAATAAATTAAATTAAAAATAGAGATTATACTTGATGTGTCAAATGATGGATAAATGACATGAATTTGCGTGTATTTGACAGGTTTCCACCGAGCCCAATTTGTTAAGTTCTAAGTTTTGGAGAAGGTGTGGCCTGCCTTTTGATAAGAAAGACAATTTTAGGATATTGTAGTTGATTGGTTATTAAATTGTAGGAGCATATTGGGGATTATTTCCTTTATTAGAGTTATAACAGTTGACGTTAAAAGTTAAAAAAGTCTCAAGCTATTGACAGATGGATGTCTTTGATCGCTACTATGGTAGAAGGAGACAGATTTAATTATAAGCTCCCACATTCCATTACCGAAAATTTGAGACAAATCTGTCATTATCTCAATTAACGCTTGAGGCATTGTCTTCTTCCCATTTAGTCAAACAGCATAGGGTTTTAATGGGCTTGATTTCTAGTTAGCTTTGGGTTGGATCTTGCAGTACTTTAGTCTTCTTTCTACAGTGTGGGTTTTAGGGGATTTGTGAGGAATCTACTTTTGTATGATTAGATCTGCTAGGGTCATGACATGCAACCCAAATTTTTTACCATACTATTTGATGCTGATTGTGGTTTTGGGGTTGTTTTTCAAATAAACTGCATCAATTTTGGTATTAAAGCATATCAAGGACATAAACTTAGCATCGGGACTCTCCCAGGTCAGTTGGGCATGGATCTAAATCGTATGGGGCTCTGGGCTGATCAAGGCTAAGTTAAGACAACTCCTTATTTACATCAAAACTCCAAAGACGGATCGAGATGTTTCTGGCTGCTATCTCAATACAAAAGCAAAAAATAATTGAATGAAGATACGGTCAAACACATACCCCTCGTCGATTGCAGAAACATTGGAATGGAAGGAGCAATTCTTTAGTCTGTAGGTCAATTTGTTCAAGAAAAGTAGATGCAACATCCTCATCAACTTCTGAAATAGAAAAGTGTTGGCCGGCTGCATATCAAACACAAAAATCCAGTACAATCTGGCTTGATTAGAATTGGAAAAATTTTTGCCAAGATGGAATAGAAACAACATGAAGAATGGGAGCCATAAAAGTCTGGACCAGAATTTCTATCAGAGAATTCGTCTAGTGGGCCTCACATCCATTTTCCAATTTTTCAAAAGTTTTCTGATCAAAAAATCAAAATGTCGAGTTTTTAATCCAGGTCTTAAGAACATCCAATCAGAGTACTTTATTGGCCGTGGGATATCCAAAGCATGGCCCACAGGTGGCAATCCAAGAACATGTACTGGCCATGAATCTGATAAAACCATCTGCTTTTCGGCCGTGCAACATCCATTTGCATGGTTCTGGAATACCGAGAACGACGTGCGAATTTTAAATAAAACGCTGGAAAGGAAGTCAAGATGTATATCTCCTCTTGGTAGATCGTCATTGCTTGTCCATATTGAAAAATGCCTACTTCCAATAGACAATGTGGTGTAGGGAGATGAGTACTTCCAATATCTTTGAACAAATGGAGGAGACTTGAATAAACTTTTTAATAGTTGGAGAAGATAATGAGGAAGGAGAATAAATTCAATGAGGATGAATGAGTGCAGATGAACAGTTTCGAAATAGTGGATAAATGTGATAATGAAGAATAAGAAGAAGTGGAAGAAGAAGAGGACAACTTCAAACGTCTCCACCGCTATGTATTCAAATCAAATTCTCAATCTGCACTCGGAAATCTGAAACCCAACGGCAGTGGAAAGAGTTTTTGTTTTTTCTGAGATTGGAGGAGTATTCTTTCTTCTTTCTTATTCTTCTTGAATTGAATTGGTGTTAGGGTTTGAAAATGGAAAGAGGCCATCAGCAGCAAAATATTAAGAGCAAGGACGCAGTGCCATCGCTGGTCGCTGTCGCAATCAAAGCGGGTAAGAGTAGCCAGCACACGCTCAAGTGGGCTGCGGACCATCTCCTCTCCAAGACGCGACTTTTCTTCCTTCTCCATGTCCGCCACAAGATCGTCACCATCCCTACACCAAGTAACAATTGGAATTCTCTTTCTCCTTTATTTTTCTAGTTTTGAGTGTCATTTCTCTTTTGTCCATACGTGATATATTTGTTATATATCATAAAATCATGGTTTTAATCTAACTACGAGTATAGATTGGATGTATGTAAATTTGGGGTGAATGCCAATTCATGGTGGAGTGACTGTCAATTTAGGGCACGCACTAATTCATGGTGTAGATCAGATGGGTTCAATCCAAGGGCAAGTGTAGATCAGGTAGGGGTCAAGTTGGGCTGAGTTCAAACTCATGGTGTAGATTGGATGGGTTCGATCCAATGTTGAGCATGTATCAGTTAGGTGTCAAGTTGGGGTGATGGTGTAGTCTGTGTGTGTTGGGGGGTGGGGGCGGTTTAGGTTGGATTGATCATAGGTGGGACCTAAAGTGGGGCTCTCAAAGGAACCATGGGAGGTGCCTTTCTACTGAAAAATTAGTTTATATATATATATATATATATATATATTCTGAAATCTTGTTTGATTGATTATTGTTATTTAGTTTGCTTGAATGTGTTTTTTGTTCCTATCAGTCCGATGGTGAGTATAGATCAGATGGGTTTTAATTTGGGATTAGTTCCAATTCATGCTCTAGTGAGTGTAAAAGGGTTGGGTTGATCGTACGAATAGTGAGGGGTGCCTCTTGATTGAATTGTTGTTTGTGAACGTAGAGTTTTTTAGATCTTTTTTCATTGATTGGTTTTGCTTAGTTTGCTTGATTTTGTTTGTTCCTTGGCTGTTTGTTCATTGCTGTGCATTGGAAATACCGAATTATGGTTATATTGATATGAATTTTCATTTTTGTTTTGAGAGGCACTGTTCAACTATGCATTTGATGTCCACATTTCAGTGATTCAAATTTATCATAAATTCTAGATGGATGATCAATCATTTGAGTGTCTAAAGTCAGAGCCTATTGGTTTAATTTGTATTTATTCCTAGGATTTCTAAGTGATGATTGTCTATCTATAGGGCTAAAAGTGAAAAATTGAAGGTGAAGATCAACAAAATTCTATCAAGTAATCTCTTCTTTGATAGAAAATGGTTACTCACTCACGCACCTTAATATATTAAATCCTAGGAAAGTGATGGTCTATCTAGATCTCCACCTCAGGCCCTTCATTATTCACCTCTTTAACAGCACTCTTTTTTATAAAACCCTTGTTACTACTATGAAGTATGCAAAGAGGCCCAAAGGAACCTGATTTACTCATGTTATTGCTAGGATTTTATTTGGTACAACTTATTGGAAGAGGTCCCACCATTTGTATGATTGGATTGATAATGTGTGGGGATATCTACATGATATCGAGATTGTCAGCATCATCTCAGCTAGGTCAGCACCACCTCGGTCAGCACCCGAGCTCGGTACCTCAGCACCTGAGCTCGGTCCTGGCCTCAGTACCTGAGCTAGGTATCTCAGCACCTGAGCTCGGTCCTCTCCTCAGCACCCGAGCTAGGTACCTAAGCACCTGAGCTCGGTCTTGGACTCAGCACCTGAGCTAGGTACCTCAGCACCTGAGCTCGGTATCTCAGCACCCGAGCTAGGTACCTCCGCACCCGAGTTAGGTACCTCGGCACCCGAGCTAGGTACCTCGGCACCCGAGCTCGGTGTCCCAGCACCCGAGCTCGGTGTCCCAGCACCCGAGCTAGGTACCTCAGCACTTGAGCTAGGTACTTCAGCACCTGAGCTCGATATCTCAGCACCCGAGCTAGGTATCTCAGCACCCGAGCTAGGTACTTCAGCACCTAAGGTCGGTATCCCAGCACCCGAGCTAGGTACCTCAGCACCTGAGCTAGGTACCTCAGCACCTGAGCTCGGTATCCCAGCACCCGAGCTAGGTACCTCAGCACCCGAGCTAGGTACTTCAGCACCTGAGCTCGATCCTGTCTTCAGCACCTGAGCTCGGTCCTGTCCTCAGCACCCGAGCTCGGTACCTTAGCACCTGAGCTCGGTAACAGTACCAGCTCAGCTACGCATCTCATCTCAGCAATAGTGAGACACCTCCACCTCGGCCAGGTACTCCCACCTAGGCAGCAGTGCCAGAACGCTTATCGAGACGAGTACGGCCCACATACCTTTATGGAGACTCAACCATGTTACAGAACGTGTTGAGTAATGATGGTAGGCATTGGGCAGAGAGCTGTGGTTGTGTCTATGTCAAGCCACCGGCGTCAAAACCGCCCATACCATTGATGGGACTCCCCATCACCAAGAGTCAACTCTCCCCACTACAAATACAAGGAGCAAGCTCCATGACCCGGTAAGCAAGAAAAAATACACAGGCACTATGCCTCTCTTCTTCTTCTCCACCCTTTGTCTAGTGACAGCACTAACTTAGGCATCGGAGGGCCTTGCGCTGACAGCAGCCAGGGTCTTCTCACCTTCTCTTCTCTCCTCCTTGCAGGTTCTCCGGCGTGTAGTCTTCCCCAAAAGTTCATCATCTATCTAAGTGGGTGTGATATTTTTTGCACTTACAGATAAGAAGGTAGATATGCATGTCGAAGCGTCCACCTCAATTATGAGATCATGGGAATACGTTACCATCTCTGGCTAAAAGATGTTTGGTTATACAATCAAAGATTCTGTCTCTTTTTCTTTCTCTCCTGTTCCTTTTTTTTTTTTTTTTTTTTTCTTTTTGATTTCTGTTTTTCTTTTAATTAGTTAATGTGCATTCAACAGGTGTGAAATCTCATCAAATATATTAAATCTGCACGGAATAATTATACTGTGCAAAAAAAATTTTGCACGGCATAATTCTTCCGTGCAAAAATTTTTTGCACAGCAATAATAAACCGAGCATATTTCACAAGGACGGCATATAGTCTCGTGCATTGATGTACTAAGATTTAGCAATCATATTTTTAGGAGATTCAGTCAACCGGTGCCAGTGACTGCTCTTTGGATTTTACTAATGTCTTCACTACTGACACGATATTCAGAAGCCAAGAGGACCTAATCCAATGGACAAGGGAAGTTGGAAAGAGACATGGCTTGGTAATTGTAATCAAAACTTCAGATGCTGGTGGAGATGGCAGGTGTCGCGACCCCGGACCGAGGCCCAGGCCCCGTCGCGACTGTGCGGTTGGTGATTGTAAGATGATTAAAGCTCCCACAGGGTCCCGCGGTGAGGGTTCCGAGGACATGGGAAACCAACTCACATAATCAAATATGCGGAAGCACGTGGCAAATCATATCTTAATAAATCATAATAGAATATGGACATAAATGTCATCAAGACTAAAATATCAGAAAGGAGACATAACAAGGCATTCCCATAATAGTTCAAGTTACAAAGTTAACAAAGTGTGTTAAGTTGTTACAATCCCAAAATAAGAGGCCAACAAAGGCCAATACAATACCAAAAGTAATTAAAAGCCCAAAAAGGTGATACATCGGAACTCATGGCCCGTCCCGACGTCTAGATGACGTCGTCGGGTTGCCACTTGCGAGCTAAGGTAGGCTCAACAGCCTCCTCCTGACACTCATCCTCAAGGGGATAACCTCCTGCACCTGGTCACCAAAATACAAGCATCAAACAGGACGGTTTGGCAAGAAATCAATTTAAGCTAGAGCATGAATAAGAATGTTTAATAGAAAACATATAAAACAATTTATTAAATCAAGAACGAATACTTGACTGAAGAACATTTCAGAATTTATGACAAACTAGCATGAATACATAATATATATTATGAATCGTAAATCAACAAAGAGCTCATCCTTTCTCTATCATTTGTAATGAAAAGAGTAAGCACGCACGACAAGCACGAATATACATAATATAACACGACACGATTCCCACAAATACGGGATTCCGGCCGCGGAACCGGACACGCACGATGTGTAATAAAAATACGACTAATCTGCAGATAGTCCACATGTTTAAGGACCCCCGGACAGTGGATCAGACTGAAAGGGCAGTCCAAGCTCTGTGGTGTTCACTTGAGTTCATGAATGCATAAAACACGCAAAACACGATTCAAACGCATCGGAAATATCAAACTCATCAGAAATAAAAGGGGAAATCACTTATCAAAACAAGACAAGGCACGGCTAGCAAGATTGCATAGTATATATGCACACGACTTAAGAAGTGATCCCCATTTGATACTTGAAACACGTCTTCGAACGAGCTTAAAACTTGAATTCAAAGCGAGTACACGATATTACTTGTCGTATCAAAACAAAGTTCAAAACGCGATAATTTCATCAAGTACAAGCTCAAGCTATTCATTGACCCTTGTGTGATTGGGACTCTGTTGTTAAAATATAATAATTGGTGTCCCCGAAGTTGCTTCGTATCTTGGAGTTCCAATCACACAATGTCAGGTTAAAGTCCATAACATAGTCTAGTTTTCCAATCCTTAAAAGTGTATAAATGAGATCAAATTTCTAAAACTGGGATTGACAGGTCGCTCGAGCGGTCTAGACAGTTCGCTCGAGCGAACCATCGGGTCGCTCGGGCGATCGAGGTTCTGTCTCAACACAATTCAGGCAGCAGGCAGTTCGTTCGAGCGAACTAAGGGTCGCTCGAGCGGACAGCCTTCTGTCTGCGCTCGGACCAGGCAGTGGCCTGGTCGCTCGAGCGAACCCATAGGTCGCTCGAGCGAACAGGCTTCTGCCTGTGCTCGCTGAGTGCAGAAATTGCACTCCTCATACATGGTTCACAAGCCCATTCTTTCCTCCATCTTACACTTAATCCACCTGAAATCCCTTGAGCCACCATGCTCTCCAAAGGGTCAAATCCACATTACAAAATCATTAAACCCATAATTTTAAACATCCAAACCCTATTTCTCATCAAAACAAGCTCACATTTCTCAAGAAGCAAAGCTTAAAAATCAACTAGAAATCTGAAGGTTTAGAAGTTACTTATCACTGGTACATAAACTTGGATAGAAATCATAAAATGAGTGTCTAAGAAAGTACATAACCATAGAACTTAACACAAGATAAGTGCAAACCTCAAGAGACATAATGAAAATCCATAACACATATGCACAAAAACCTATAGAGATTACTTGCCTTGCCCAAGTGCTAACAAAACTCTTCTTCAAGCACTCCTACCCAAGAGCCAAGCCAAGAACTACAAAAACCCCATGAAACCCATTCAAAAACTCACCCAAAAAATGCAACCAAGCAACCCATTTCGAAATGGGTGTTGAAAGTTAGAAAAACATGATCATTAGGAGTCAAAAGAACTCCATTGAAGAGATGGGTAGGAGCTCTTACCTAGAGATGCCCAAACAAAATGCAAGGAAGGAAATTGAGAGCTTGTCCAACAAGAAACTTCAAGAAAATGGCATCAATGGAAAGCTTGGGATGAGAGGAAGAAGATGATGGTTTTAGAATTCTATTTGGAGGTTCCTAGCTCAAGCATTTAAGAGAAGAAGATGGAGAGAAAAAGAGGGTTTCCTCAGCCCTAGACAAGAAATTGCAGAGATTTGTGGGAAATGAAGAGAAAAGAGAAGGGAAAGGGCTTAAGTGCTTGCAAGTGGGACCCATTAGAACTAATTCTTGTATCAAGGAAAGCATGACCTTGCGGGCCTCGGATGAAGTCGACGAAGAAGGATAAAACGATCCTTGAAATATCTAGTTTCCGAAAAGTATATTTTTGACACTGTTTTGAGATCTCGAAAATTGTGTCCAGATTTGAGTGTGAAAAGACAATTTTACCCTTCGGTCCAAAACTTGAGTTTCTGGGCTACAACCACAGACGGGCTAAACACGTAAGTTGTACATAATCATAAAACCATTCAATTGCAAATGAAATTCACGATTAATACAAAACCAAACACGATCTTCCCACGCTTGCACGTACACCCAGGCCTTCCTGAGTGTGTCTAGTTAACACTAAACGTTCTCAAAACACCCCAAAGCTATGATCAGGGCTAAAACTAATCATACTCTAACCCACAATAACTAAACCTGATTAAGACTAAGCACATACTAAGAAAGCACTATTGGGTTAATCCTGGGTTGGGGTTTTGACAGTAGGAAGCCGAGAATAGTTTTATTTTGTAAGAGAAGCGGAAGTTATAAGGGTCCACCGAAGGTCTCCCAAAAGAGAAATCTTAATAAGGCAACGGGAACGAAGAAGTGTAGTTGCCTTTTTGCTTTGAAGGGTCGAAAGTTGGCAAATGACGATGATGGATGTTAACAGTGGTTTGTGGGGTGCATAATCATCCCAATGCACAACATCTCGAGGGACACTCGTTTACTGGGAGACTTTCTGGAAACGAATCAATGTTTTGATTGATATGTCGAAGAGTATGGTGAAGCCGAGGAACATCCTTCGAGCGTTGCAGGAAAGGGACGTGCACAACACCACTACAATGAAGAGTATCTACAATACTCGTCAGAAGTGGAGGGCGATTGAGTTGGCTGGTCGATTATAGATGCAGCAACTCATGATGCATTTGGAGTAGAACAACTACATTGAGTATCACACTAGCAAGGACACTAGAGATGCTATGATAAACCTATTCTGGGCACATCCATCATCTATTTAGTCGTTATGTGCATTTCCAGAAGTTTTGATAATGGATTCCACGTACAAGATTAATAGATATCGACTTCCCTTGCTTAAGATTGTTGGTGTCACATCTACGCAACTGACTTTCTCCGTTGCTTTTGTGTACTTTCAATTAGAGAGGGATGCCAATTACAGATGGGTTTTGGAGAGGCTTAAGGAATTAATGGATGGATGCATTATGCCCCGTGTAATTGTCACCGATAGAGAGTTAGCACTAATCAATGCAATTAACGTTGTTTTTTCAAATGCAGCAAACTTATTATGCAGGTGGCATATTTCTAGGAACATCTTGGCAAATTGTAAGAAGTATTTTAAGACTAACGACAGATGGGATGCGTTTAGATCTTGTTGGAACATGTTGGTAGTCTCTCCCACTGAAAATGACTACATTCAACTTCTAAGTTCATTGGATAGGAATTTCTGTGAGTATCCACACGCTGTTGATTATGTGTGAAGAACTCGTGGTTGAAGAACCACAAGGAATAATTTGTGGCTGTTTGGACGGATCGACATGTGCACATTGGAAACGTGACTACGAACAGGGCTGAGAGCGCATATGCAAAATTGAAGAGACACCTTGGCAAATCGAACTGTAGCTTTGATGCATCCGGCAGGTTATCCATGCATTGCTCGAGTTGCTCTTTACGGAGATAAAGGCTTCTTTTGAAAAGTGCATAAACACCGTGCAACATAAGTTCAAACCGGCATGGTTTCATGAGTTGAGAGGATTTATATCAATGAATGCTTTGGATATAGTTCTGAATGAGTCGATAAGAGGTGGTTATATTGGTCCTGATTCGGCGGCATATGGGTGCGTAATTCGACGGACCCATGGGTTACCATGTGCACACGAAATTGCCGAATACATAAGGAAAGGCACTCAAATACCACTAAGCTGTGTCTATCAGTACTAGAGGAAGCTCAATTTAGACTCCACAAAAGTGAATGAAGCCCCCGAGTTGACCACAACTTCCGAGTTCGAGTTGATAGATAGGAAATTTCAGAGTACCGATCAGGCTTGTAAAATACAAATATTGAAAACATTCAGAGAATTGGGGTGTCCTTTGCCTACTTTTCTTCTTGAGCCGGATGTTAAATTGAATACTCAGGGTAATTCATCCTCGAAAAAGAAAATGTTGGATCGGTCTACGCGTCGGAAGCCATCTGCTTTCGAGTATGCACTCTCGATCGAAGATAGCGTTCCAGCTAGATCAAATAGTCTAGGTGTAATGAAGAAGAAAGAGAAATTGAGTGTCCATCGCACTCGATCATGCACGTTAGATCATTTGCTTCCTAAGTCTTTAAAGCCCTATATAAAGACTATTAAGGATGTTGAAGCCGATGGTAACTGTGGATTCAGAGCCATAGCTGATCTTCTGGGCATGGGTGTCGCGACCCCGGACCGAGACCCGGGCCCCGCGACGATGGTTGTTGCGATAAGATAATTAATTTCCCACAGGTTCCCGCGGTGAGGGTTCCAAGGACACGGATATCCAGCTCACATGATTAATTAGGCGGAAGCGTGTAGCAAATCACGTCATAATAAATATATGAACATATACATCATTAACAACAAAATATCAGAAAAGGAGTTATAACATGACATTCCCATCATAGTTCAAGTTGCAAGGTTTAACAAAGTGTATTAATTTGTTACATCCCAAAATAAAAGGCCAACAAAGGCCAATACAATATTCAAAAGTATATAAACCCCAAAACGTGATAATTCGAACTCATGACCCGTCCCGACGTCTAGATGACGTCGTCGAGTTGCCACTCACGAGCTAGGGTGGGTTCAACAGCCCCCTCCGGGCACTCCTCCTCAAGGGGATAACCTCCTGCACCTGGTCACCAAAATACAAGAATCAAACAGGACGGTTTGGCAAGTAATCAATTTAGGCCTGAACATAAATAAAAATGTTTAATCGAAAACATGTAAAAACAATTCATTGAACCTAAGATAAATACTTGATTGAGATACATTTCAGAATTTATGACAAACTAGCATGCGTACATAATATATCATGAATCGTAAATCCACAAAGAGCCCATCCTTTCTCTATCATTTATAATGAAAAGAGTAAGCACGCACGACAAGCACGATATATACATAATATAACAAGACACGATTCCCACAAATACGGGATTCCGACCGCGGAACCGGACACGCACGATGTGTAATAAAATATACGACTAATCTGTAGATAGTCCACATGTTTAAGGACGCCCGGACAGTGGATCAGACTGAAAGGGCAGTCCAAACTCTGTGGTGTTCACTTGAGTTCATGAATGCACAAAGCACGTGAAACACGATTCAAACACGTAGGAATAAAAGGGGAAATCACTTATCAAAACAAGACAATGCACGGGTAGCAAAATGCATAATGTATATGCTCACAACTTAAGAAGTGATCCCCATTTGATACTTGAAACAAATCTTCGAACGAGCTTAAAACTTGAATTCAAAGCGAGTATACGATATTACTTGTTGTATTAAACCAAAGTTCAAAACACGGTAATTTCATCAAGTATATGCTAAGACTATTCATTGACCCTTTTGTGATTGAGACTCTGTTGTTAAAATACAAGAATTAGTGCCCCCGAAGTTGGTGCATATCTTGGAGTTCCAATTACACAATGTCAGGTTAAAGTCCTTAACATAGCCTAGTTTTCAAATCTTTAAAGAGTATATAAATGGGGTAAAATTGCTAAAATTGGGATTTGACAGGTCACTCGAGCGGTCTGGACAATTCGCTCGAGCGAGACAGTTCGCTCGAGCGAACCATCAGGTCGCTCGGGCGATCGAGGTTCTGTCTTGAAACTGGCCAGACAGCAGGCAGTTCGCTCGAGCGAACCAAGGGTCGCTCGAGCGGACAGCCCTCTGTCTGCGCTCGGACCAGGCAGTGTCCTTGTTGCTCGAGCAAACCCATAGGTCGCTTGAGCGAACAGGCTTCTACCTGTACTCGTACCAGGCAATGGCCTGGTCGCTCGAGCGAACCCAGAGGTCGCTCGAGCGAACAGGCTTCTGCCTGTGCTCGCTGAGTGCAGAAATTGCACTCCTCATACATGGTTCACAAGCCCATTCTTTCCTCCATCTTACACTTAATCCACCTGAAATCCCTTGAGCCACCATGCTCTCCAAAGGGTCAAATCCACATTACAAAATCATTAAACCCATAATTTTAAACATCCAAACCCTATTTCTCATCAAAACAAGCTCACATTTCTCAAGAAGCAAAGCTTAAAAATCAACTAGAAATCTGAAGGTTTAGAAGTTACTTATCACTGGTACATAAACTTGGATAGAAATCATAAAATGAGTGTCTAAGAAAGTACATAACCATAGAACTTAACACAAGATAAGTGCAAACCTCAAGAGACATAATGAAAATCCATAACACATATGCACAAAAACCTATAGAGATTACTTGCCTTGCCCAAGTGCTAACAAAAACTCTTCTTCAAGCACTCCTACCCAAGAGCCAAGCCAAGAACTACAAAAACCCCATGAAACCCATTCAAAAACTCACCCAAAAAATGCAACCAAGCAACCCATTTCGAAATGGGTGTTGAAAGTTAGAAAAACATGATCATTTAGGAGTCAAAAGAACTCCATTGAAGAGATGGGTAGGAGCTCTTACCTAGAGATGCCCAAACAAAATGCAAGGAAGGAAATTGAGAGCTTGTCCAACAAAAAAACTTCAAGAAAATGGCATCAATGGAAAGCTTGGGATGAGAGGAAGAAGATGATGGTTTTAGAATTCTATTTGGAGGTTCCTAGCTCAAGCATTTAAGAGAAGAAGATGGAGAGAAAAAGAGGGTTTCCTCAGCCCTAGACAAGAAATTGCAGAGATTTGTGGGAAATGAAGAGAAAGAGAAGGGAAAGGGCTTAAGTGCTTGCAAGTGGGACCCATTAGAACTAATTCTTGTATCAAGGAAAGCATGACCTTGCGGGCCTCGGATGAAGTCGACGAAGAAGGATAAAACGATCCTTGAAATATCTAGTTTCCGAAAAGTATATTTTTGACACTGTTTTGAGATCTCGAAAATTGTGTCCAGATTTGAGTGTGAAAAGACAATTTTACCCTTCGGTCCAAAACTTGAGTTTCTGGGCTACAACCACAGACGGGCTAAACACGTAAGTTGTACATAATCATAAAACCATTCAATTGCAAATGAAATTCACGATTAACACAAAACCAAACACGATCTTCCCACGCTTGCACGTACACCCAGGCCTTCCTGAGTGTGTCTAGTTAACACTAAACGTTCTCAAAACACCCCAAAGCTATGATCAGGGCTAAAACTAATCATACTCTAACCCACAATAACTAAACCTGATTAAGACTAAGCACATACTAAGAAAGCACTATTGGGTTAATCCTGGGTTGGGGTTTGACAGTAGGAAGCCGAGAATAGTTTTATTTTGTAAGAGAAGCGGAAGTTATAAGGGTCCACCGAAGGTCTCCCAAAAGAGAAATCTTAATAAGGCAACGGGAACGAAGAAGTGTAGTTGCCTTTTGCTTTGAAGGGTCGAAAGTTGGCAAATGACGATGATGGATGTTAACAGTGGTTTGTGGGGTGCATAATCATCCCAATGCACAACATCTCGAGGGACACTCGTTTATTGGGAGACTTTCTGGAAACGAATCAATGTTTTGATTGATATGTCGAAGAGTATGGTGAAGCCGAGGAACATCCTTCGAGCGTTGCAGGAAAGGGACGTGCACAACACCACTACAATGAAGAGTATCTACAATACTCGTCAGAAGTGGAGGGCGATTGAGTTGGCTGGTCGATTATAGATGCAGCAACTCATGATGCATTTGGAGTAGAACAACTACATTGAGTATCACACTAGCAAGGACACTAGAGATGCTATGATAAACCTATTCTGGGCACATCCATCATCTATTTAGTCGTTATGTGCATTTCCAGAAGTTTTGATAATGGATTCCACGTACAAGATTAATAGATATCGACTTCCCTTGCTTAAGATTGTTGGTGTCACATCTACGCAACTGACTTTCTCCGTTGCTTTTGTGTACTTTCAATTAGAGAGGGATGCCAATTACAGATGGGTTTTGGAGAGGCTTAAGGAATTAATGGATGGATGCATTATGCCCCGTGTAATTGTCACCGATAGAGAGTTAGCACTAATCAATGCAATTAACGTTGTTTTTTCAAATGCAGCAAACTTATTATGCAGGTGGCATATTTCTAGGAACATCTTGGCAAATTGTAAGAAGTATTTTAAGACTAACGACAGATGGGATGCGTTTAGATCTTGTTGGAACATGTTGGTAGTCTCTCCCACTGAAAATGACTACATTCAACTTCTAAGTTCATTGGATAGGAATTTCTGTGAGTATCCACACGCTGTTGATTATGTGAAGAACTCGTGGTTGAAGAACCACAAGGAATAATTTGTGGCTGTTTGGACGGATCGACATGTGCACATTGGAAACGTGACTACGAACAGGGCTGAGAGCGCATATGCAAAATTGAAGAGACACCTTGGCAAATCGAACTGTAGCTTTGATGCATCCGGCAGGTTATCCATGCATTGCTCGAGTTGCTCTTTACGGAGATAAAGGCTTCTTTTGAAAAGTGCATAAACACCGTGCAACATAAGTTCAAACCGGCATGGTTTCATGAGTTGAGAGGATTTATATCAATGAATGCTTTGGATATAGTTCTGAATGAGTCGATAAGAGGTGGTTATATTGGTCCTGATTCGGCGGCATATGGGTGCGTAATTCGACGGACCCATGGGTTACCATGTGCACACGAAAATTGCCGAATACATAAGGAAAGGCACTCAAATACCACTAAGCTGTGTCTATCAGTACTAGAGGAAGCTCAATTTAGACTCCACAAAAGTGAATGAAGCCCCCGAGTTGACCACAACTTCCGAGTTCGAGTTGATAGATAGGAAATTTCAGAGTACCGATCAGGCTTGTAAAATACAAATATTGAAAACATTCAGAGAATTGGGGTGTCCTTTGCCTACTTTTCTTCTTGAGCCGGATGTTAAATTGAATACTCAGGGTAATTCATCCTCGAAAAAAAAAATGTTGGATCGGTCTACGCGTCGGAAGCCATCTGCTTTCGAGTATGCACTCTCGATCGAAGATAGCGTTCCAGCTAGATCAAATAGTCTAGGTGTAATGAAGAAGAAAGAGAAATTGAGTGTCCATCGCACTCGATCATGCACGTTAGATCATTTGCTTCCTAAGTCTTTAAAGCCCTATATAAAGACTATTAAGGATGTTGAAGCCGATGGTAACTGTGGATTCAGAGCCATAGCTGATCTTCTGGGCATGGGTGTCGCGACCCCGGACCGAGACCCGGGCCCCGCGACGATGGTTGTTGCGATAAGATAATTAATTTCCCACAGGTTCCCGCGGTGAGGGTTCCAAGGACACGGATATCCAGCTCACATGATTAATTAGGCGGAAGCGTGTAGCAAATCACGTCATAATAAATATATGAACATATACATCATTAACAACAAAATATCAGAAAAGGAGTTATAACATGACATTCCCATCATAGTTCAAGTTGCAAGGTTTAACAAAGTGTATTAATTTGTTACATCCCAAAATAAAAGGCCAACAAAGGCCAATACAATATTCAAAAGTATATAAACCCCAAAACGTGATAATTCGAACTCATGACCCGTCCCGACGTCTAGATGACGTCGTCGAGTTGCCACTCACGAGCTAGGGTGGGTTCAACAGCCCCCTCCGGGCACTCCTCCTCAAGGGGATAACCTCCTGCACCTGGTCACCAAAAATACAAGAATCAAACAGGACGGTTTGGCAAGTAATCAATTTAGGCCTGAACATAAATAAAAATGTTTAATCGAAAACATGTAAAAACAATTCATTGAACCTAAGATAAATACTTGATTGAGATACATTTCAGAATTTATGACAAACTAGCATGCGTACATAATATATCATGAATCGTAAATCCACAAAGAGCCCATCCTTTCTCTATCATTTATAATGAAAAGAGTAAGCACGCACGACAAGCACGATATATACATAATATATACAAGACACGATTCCCACAAATACGGGATTCCGACCGCGGAACCGGACACGCACGATGTGTAATAAAATATACGACTAATCTGTAGATAGTCCACATGTTTAAGGACGCCCCGGACAGTGGATCAGACTGAAAGGGCAGTCCAAACTCTGTGGTGTTCACTTGAGTTCATGAATGCACAAAGCACGTGAAACACGATTCAAACACGTAGGAATAAAAGGGGAAATCACTTATCAAAACAAGACAATGCACGGGTAGCAAAATGCATAATGTATATGCTCACAACTTAAGAAGTGATCCCCATTTGATACTTGAAACAAATCTTCGAACGAGCTTAAAACTTGAATTCAAAGCGAGTATACGATATTACTTGTTGTATTAAACCAAAGTTCAAAACACGGTAATTTCATCAAGTATATGCTAAGACTATTCATTGACCCTTTTGTGATTGAGACTCTGTTGTTAAAATACAAGAATTAGTGCCCCGAAGTTGGTGCATATCTTGGAGTTCCAATTACACAATGTCAGGTTAAAGTCCTTAACATAGCCTAGTTTTCAAATCTTTAAAGAGTATATAAATGGGGTAAAATTGCTAAAATTGGGATTTGACAGGTCACTCGAGCGGTCTGGACAATTCGCTCGAGCGAGACAGTTCGCTCGAGCGAACCATCAGGTCGCTCGGGCGATCGAGGTTCTGTCTTGAAACTGGCCAGACAGCAGGCAGTTCGCTCGAGCGAACCAAGGGTCGCTCGAGCGGACAGCCCTCTGTCTGCGCTCGGACCAGGCAGTGTCCTTGTTGCTCGAGCAAACCCATAGGTCGCTTGAGCGAACAGGCTTCTACCTGTACTCGTACCAGGCAATGGCCTGGTCGCTCGAGCGAACCCAGAGGTCGCTCGAGCGAACAGGCTTCTGCCTGTGCTCGCTGAGTGCAGAAATTGCACTCCTCATACATGGTTCACAAGCCCATTCTTTCCTCCATCTTACACTTAATCCACCTGAAATCCCTTGAGCCACCATGCTCTCCAAAGGGTCAAATCCACATTACAAAATCATTAAACCCATAATTTTAAACATCCAAACCCTATTTCTCATCAAAACAAGCTCACATTTCTCAAGAAGCAAAGCTTAAAAATCAACTAGAAATCTGAAGGTTTAGAAGTTACTTATCACTGGTACATAAACTTGGATAGAAATCATAAAATGAGTGTCTAAGAAAGTACATAACCATAGAACTTAACACAAGATAAGTGCAAACCTCAAGAGACATAATGAAAATCCATAACACATATGCACAAAAACCTATAGAGATTACTTGCCTTGCCCAAGTGCTAACAAAACTCTTCTTCAAGCACTCCTACCCAAGAGCCAAGCCAAGAACTACAAAAACCCCATGAAACCCATTCAAAAACTCACCCAAAAAATGCAACCAAGCAACCCATTTCGAAATGGGTGTTGAAAGTTAGAAAAACATGATCATTAGGAGTCAAAAGAACTCCATTGAAGAGATGGGTAGGAGCTCTTACCTAGAGATGCCCAAACAAAATGCAAGGAAGGAAATTGAGAGCTTGTCCAACAAGAAACTTCAAGAAAATGGCATCAATGGAAAGCTTGGGATGAGAGGAAGAAGATGATGGTTTTAGAATTCTATTTGGAGGTTCCTAGCTCAAGCATTTAAGAGAAGAAGATGGAGAGAAAAAGAGGGTTTCCTCAGCCCTAGACAAGAAATTGCAGAGATTTGTGGGAAATGAAGAGAAAGAGAAGGGAAAGGGCTTAAGTGCTTGCAAGTGGGACCCATTAGAACTAATTCTTGTATCAAGGAAAGCATGACCTTGCGGGCCTCGGATGAAGTCGACGAAGAAGGATAAAACGATCCTTGAAATATCTAGTTTCCGAAAAGTATATTTTTGACACTGTTTTGAGATCTCGAAAATTGTGTCCAGATTTGAGTGTGAAAAGACAATTTTACCCTTCGGTCCAAAACTTGAGTTTCTGGGCTACAACCACAGACGGGCTAAACACGTAAGTTGTACATAATCATAAAACCATTCAATTGCAAATGAAATTCACGATTAATACAAAACCAAACACGATCTTCCCACGCTTGCACGTACACCCAGGCCTTCCTGAGTGTGTCTAGTTAACACTAAACGTTCTCAAAACACCCCAAAGCTATGATCAGGGCTAAAACTAATCATACTCTAACCCACAATAACTAAACCTGATTAAGACTAAGCACATACTAAGAAAGCACTATTGGGTTAATCCTGGGTTGGGGTTTGACAGTAGGAAGCCGAGAATAGTTTTATTTTGTAAGAGAAGCGGAAGTTATAAGGGTCCACCGAAGGTCTCCCAAAAGAGAAATCTTAATAAGGCAACGGGAACGAAGAAGTGTAGTTGCCTTTTTGCTTTGAAGGGTCGAAAGTTGGCAAATGACGATGATGGATGTTAACAGTGGTTTGTGGGGTGCATAATCATCCCAATGCACAACATCTCGAGGGACACTCGTTTACTGGGAGACTTTCTGGAAACGAATCAATGTTTTGATTGATATGTCGAAGAGTATGGTGAAGCCGAGGAACATCCTTCGAGCGTTGCAGGAAAGGGACGTGCACAACACCACTACAATGAAGAGTATCTACAATACTCGTCAGAAGTGGAGGGCGATTGAGTTGGCTGGTCGATTATAGATGCAGCAACTCATGATGCATTTGGAGTAGAACAACTACATTGAGTATCACACTAGCAAGGACACTAGAGATGCTATGATAAACCTATTCTGGGCACATCCATCATCTATTTAGTCGTTATGTGCATTTCCAGAAGTTTTGATAATGGATTCCACGTACAAGATTAATAGATATCGACTTCCCTTGCTTAAGATTGTTGGTGTCACATCTACGCAACTGACTTTCTCCGTTGCTTTTGTGTACTTTCAATTAGAGAGGGATGCCAATTACAGATGGGTTTTGGAGAGGCTTAAGGAATTAATGGATGGATGCATTATGCCCCGTGTAATTGTCACCGATAGAGAGTTAGCACTAATCAATGCAATTAACGTTGTTTTTTCAAATGCAGCAAACTTATTATGCAGGTGGCATATTTCTAGGAACATCTTGGCAAATTGTAAGAAGTATTTTAAGACTAACGACAGATGGGATGCGTTTAGATCTTGTTGGAACATGTTGGTAGTCTCTCCCACTGAAAATGACTACATTCAACTTCTAAGTTCATTGGATAGGAATTTCTGTGAGTATCCACACGCTGTTGATTATGTGAAGAACTCGTGGTTGAAGAACCACAAGGAATAATTTGTGGCTGTTTGGACGGATCGACATGTGCACATTGGAAACGTGACTACGAACAGGGCTGAGAGCGCATATGCAAAATTGAAGAGACACCTTGGCAAATCGAACTGTAGCTTTGATGCACCGGCAGGTTATCCATGCATTGCTCGAGTTGCTCTTTACGGAGATAAAGGCTTCTTTTGAAAAGTGCATAAACACCGTGCAACATAAGTTCAAACCGGCATGGTTTCATGAGTTGAGAGGATTTATATCAATGAATGCTTTGGATATAGTTCTGAATGAGTCGATAAGAGGTGGTTATATTGGTCCTGATTCGGCGGCATATGGGTGCGTAATTCGACGGACCCATGGGTTACCATGTGCACACGAAATTGCCGAATACATAAGGAAAGGCACTCAAATACCACTAAGCTGTGTCTATCAGTACTAGAGGAAGCTCAATTTAGACTCCACAAAAGTGAATGAAGCCCCCGAGTTGACCACAACTTCCGAGTTCGAGTTGATAGATAGGAAATTTCAGAGTACCGATCAGGCTTGTAAAATACAAATATTGAAAACATTCAGAGAATTGGGGTGTCCTTTGCCTACTTTTCTTCTTGAGCCGGATGTTAAATTGAATACTCAGGGTAATTCATCCTCGAAAAAGAAAATGTTGGATCGGTCTACGCGTCGGAAGCCATCTGCTTTCGAGTATGCACTCTCGATCGAAGATAGCGTTCCAGCTAGATCAAATAGTCTAGGTGTAATGAAGAAGAAAGAGAAATTGAGTGTCCATCGCACTCGATCATGCACGTTAGATCATTTGCTTCCTAAGTCTTTAAAGCCCTATATAAAGACTATTAAGGATGTTGAAGCCGATGGTAACTGTGGATTCAGAGCCATAGCTGATCTTCTGGGCATGGGTGTCGCGACCCCGGACCGAGACCCGGGCCCCGCGACGATGGTTGTTGCGATAAGATAATTAATTTCCCACAGGTTCCCGCGGTGAGGGTTCCAAGGACACGGATATCCAGCTCACATGATTAATTAGGCGGAAGCGTGTAGCAAATCACGTCATAATAAATATATGAACATATACATCATTAACAACAAAATATCAGAAAAGGAGTTATAACATGACATTCCCATCATAGTTCAAGTTGCAAGGTTTAACAAAGTGTATTAATTTGTTACATCCCAAAATAAAAGGCCAACAAAGGCCAATACAATATTCAAAAGTATATAAACCCCAAAACGTGATAATTCGAACTCATGACCCGTCCCGACGTCTAGATGACGTCGTCGAGTTGCCACTCACGAGCTAGGGTGGGTTCAACAGCCCCCTCCGGGCACTCCTCCTCAAGGGGATAACCTCCTGCACCTGGTCACCAAAATACAAGAATCAAACAGGACGGTTTGGCAAGTAATCAATTTAGGCCTGAACATAAATAAAAATGTTTAATCGAAAACATGTAAAAACAATTCATTGAACCTAAGATAAATACTTGATTGAGATACATTTCAGAATTTATGACAAACTAGCATGCGTACATAATATATCATGAATCGTAAATCCACAAAGAGCCCATCCTTTCTCTATCATTTATAATGAAAAGAGTAAGCACGCACGACAAGCACGATATATACATAATATAACAAGACACGATTCCCACAAATACGGGATTCCGACCGCGGAACCGGACACGCACGATGTGTAATAAAATATACGACTAATCTGTAGATAGTCCACATGTTTAAGGACGCCCGGACAGTGGATCAGACTGAAAGGGCAGTCCAAACTCTGTGGTGTTCACTTGAGTTCATGAATGCACAAAGCACGTGAAACACGATTCAAACACGTAGGAATAAAAGGGGAAATCACTTATCAAAACAAGACAATGCACGGGTAGCAAAATGCATAATGTATATGCTCACAACTTAAGAAGTGATCCCCATTTGATACTTGAAACAAATCTTCGAACGAGCTTAAAACTTGAATTCAAAGCGAGTATACGATATTACTTGTTGTATTAAACCAAAGTTCAAAACACGGTAATTTCATCAAGTATATGCTAAGACTATTCATTGACCCTTTTGTGATTGAGACTCTGTTGTTAAAATACAAGAATTAGTGCCCCCGAAGTTGGTGCATATCTTGGAGTTCCAATTACACAATGTCAGGTTAAAGTCCTTAACATAGCCTAGTTTTCAAATCTTTAAAGAGTATATAAATGGGGTAAAATTGCTAAAATTGGGATTTGACAGGTCACTCGAGCGGTCTGGACAATTCGCTCGAGCGAGACAGTTCGCTCGAGCGAACCATCAGGTCGCTCGGGCGATCGAGGTTCTGTCTTGAAACTGGCCAGACAGCAGGCAGTTCGCTCGAGCGAACCAAGGGTCGCTCGAGCGGACAGCCCTCTGTCTGCGCTCGGACCAGGCAGTGTCCTTGTTGCTCGAGCAAACCCATAGGTCGCTTGAGCGAACAGGCTTCTACCTGTACTCGTACCAGGCAATGGCCTGGTCGCTCGAGCGAACCCAGAGGTCGCTCGAGCGAACAGGCTTCTGCCTGTGCTCGCTGAGTGCAGAAATTGCACTCCTCATACATGGCTCATAAGCCAATTCCTCCCTCCATCTTACACTTAGACCACCTGAAATCCCCTGAGCCTCCATGCTCTCCAAGGGGTCAAATTTACATTCCCATATCATTCATTCCATTATCATAATCATTCAAATCTCATTCTTATCAAAACAAACTCAAATTTCTAAAGGGGTAAGACTTATATAGAAATAGAAAATTTGAAAACTTGGAAAGTTACATTACATCATTACACCTACTTGAGTAAAATCACAAAATAAGAGTCCAACAAAACATGACATTAATACTAAATGACAAATCATATGGAAACTTCAAGAGAAATAGTGAAATCCATAAACACACATGCATAATAAACCTATATAGATTATTTGCCTTTGCCCAAATGCTAATAAAATCTCCTTCAAGCACTCCTACCCAAGAGCTAAGCCAAGAGCTATATAAACCCCATGAAAACCATTCAAAAAGTCACCCAAAATGCAAACAAGAAACCCATTTCGAAATGGGTGTTGAAAGTTAGAAAAACGAGATCCTTAAGAGTCAAAAGGACTCCATTGAAGAGATGGGTTGGAGCTCTTACCTAGAGGTGTCCAAACAAGAAGTGAGGAAGGGAATGGAGAGCTTGCCCAACTAGGAATCCAAAAAAAATGGCATTAATAGAAAGCTTGGGATGAGAGGAAGAAGATGATAGTCTTGGAATTTCTTTTGGAGGTCTCTAACTCATGTATTCAAGAGGAGAAAGTGAAGAGGAAAAAGGGTTTTAGCCCTAGGTCAAGAAAGTTGCAGATATTGAGAAAAATGGAGAAGGAAGAGAAGAGAAAGTAGCTTAAATATATTAGTAGTGGGACCCTCTTTTAGTGCTAATTCTTGCATGAATGAAAACATGGTCTTGCTGGCCTCAAATGAAGTTGACGAAGAAGGATAAAATGATTATTGAAATATCTAGTTTTCAAAAAGTATATTTTTGACACTGTTTTGAGATTTTGAAAAGTGTGTCCAAATTCGGGTGTGAAAAGACAGTTTTACCCTTTGGTAAAAAACTTGAGTTTCTGGGCTTCAAACGCAGACAGGCTAAACACAGAAGTTGTAAATAATCATAAAACCATTCAAATGAAATGAAATTCACGATTAACACAAAACTCAACACGATCTTCCCATGCTTGCACGTACACCCAGGCCTTCCTGAGTGTGTCTAGTTAACATTAGACATTCTCAAAACTCCCCAAAGTTATGTTCAGAACTAAGACTAATGGAATTCTAATCCACGGTAACTAAACCCGCTTAGGACTAAGCACACACTAAGAAAACACTATTGGGTTAATCCTGGGCTGGGGTTTGACAATGGGTGAGGATAGTTGGTTGTAGGTTAGAATGGATTTGAGCAATGAACTACAGAGGTATCAGCATTATCATTCATTAGTATATGGAGGAGAGGATAGGGTTGGGGAGCTGTATTATGCATTGGCGTACTATGATAGCAATCCTTCATTTGATGGTTGGATGACAATGCTAGACATGGGTCACCTAATCTCTTCATATTATAACGTTGTATTGGTCCACCTTTCTGTGCAGCAGTGCCTTACTTTCCTGCCTTTGAGATCATCCTCGATTCCACCTTGCTCTCGCAAAGTTATCGTGATTGATTTCGTCAATGGAAACCATTTTGTGCAGGTCTTCATGACACCCGGGGCTCTCATGCCTCCCATTGTTACAAATTAACATAGACACCACCACCCTAATGCAGACAGATGGCAACTATCATATGCTCATAGCATCGATCGATTCAAAGAAATAATTGGAGACAGTGTCGCAACACAGGAGTCAGTTAATCTTGATGGTGATTAAATTATTGCACATTCAATGTGATGTAAACAAATTTAATACTTGTTATAACGGAAGCAAACTTGTATGTTATTATATTGTGTGTTTATTCTTTAAGACCACTGTTCGTATGTTTTTTGCATGGCACACAGATATGAATCAAAATGTATTGCACGGCACACAAGGGCAGTGCAAAACAATTCTACACAGCCAACAGGTACCGAGCATTGTGTATCTGCTCAGCACTTGTTGGCCGTACAGAATGTATCTGCATGGTAACTATTGGCCGAGCAGAATGTATCTGCATGGTAATTGTTGGCCATGCAGAACTATTATTTTTTCATCAAGAAAATAAAGACAACAACCATCTCGTATAAGAAATTAAAAATAATAGAAGTTCATACACAATGACAAAATTCTTCAATTGACACATTAAAGTTTGTAATACATTTAATTTCTCGGAATACACATCGATTCAAAAAAAAAAAAAATTGTATTCCTTCATGAAGTTTCTTATACACATCTCATAAAAAAAAAAAATAGTGTGACCAATCCAAAAACCCGACTATCATCACTGTTACGAACGCCGGCGGTATGTCACTGGCAAGCCATCCAGAATCTCGAGGGTAGTTGCAATGCCCGAATATAGAAATCAGCTGGCTCATCCGTTCACGCAAGCGTGGCATGAATATGGTCATTCGCTCGAAGGATCTATAAGAAACAATATAATGTGTCAAAGATAGTTTGAAATAATAGATGCATCAATGTTTGGAATTTGATAGTTAAAAATGCCCTTACCGTTCTTGGAGTCGGGTCATCTCTACCCTCATTGGGGTCATAGTGGGAATGGCGGGCGGGGTTCTATACACGAGGGTGTGATATCCTAGTGTTCCACTTGAGGTAGTCCGGGGAACACTCCCATGCATGCTATGCTCGACCACCGCGGTGCGCTAGAGATAATACATGGTCCTCCCAGGTAACCCAGTACTGATTGAGAAACGCATAAGAGACCTTGTATTTACGAGCGGTAGTTCCCCAAGTTGCACGAACGGGGGCGAGTGGTGTGGGTGGGATGGTCTGTACGTAGCCAAACTGTCGAAGAACCCTGTGTGGGTAGTAGGGTTCAATGACATTTAGGGCTCTTAAGCAACCACAGAAGAAGGATATCTGATGTAACGGATGCTGAGCCCTGCCACTAGCATACGGATCCCAACTGACTTGTCGCATATAAATGAAATAAGTAATTAATATAATGTTCCATGTTGGCAAAAAAAAGTAAAATATGAGTCAAGGACTCTCATGTAATGGGTGCTCACCTCACTCAAATGCAGTGCATCCAACCTCTCCCGCATCAGCTGTATGTTTTCTCTTGTATTTCCGGAATCCTGACCAAGATTCCAGCGGCTTGCGAGAGGCATCCCTACGGTGTATCCCCATTGTGCAGGAGGACGGGTGAGTGGGAAGTGCTCGTACACCCAAGACTGCAAATAACAAATAATTAGTAATTATGCAATCTAAAAGATCAATTATTATGGAACATGTAAATGTATATATAAATTGTATTGCTCTTACCGTGAGCAGTATGAGATATCCAGCAATTTGTCGCACATCTGCCCTCGTGGCGGTCCCCAACTAGCGATACAGATACGCCAGTGCGGCAGCCCCCCATGCATAATGACGGACCTGTGGCAAGTCCATCAGCAAAGATATGTAGTAGATAGGGACTTGAGTGGCGGACTTATCAGTGAATAGTGTGCAGCCTAACAAATAAAGAAGATAGCCTCTGGCTGCACACTCTACCTCCTCAACCGATGACGCAGGAGATATATCACCGCACACCCTTCGGATCCATCCCATCCTCACTATCCCACCCCGTGCCAGGTTCAATTCTGCTGCTGCAGATGCACTATCCACACCCAGTCCACGCTCCAGCAGATCTACTTGCTCAGTAAATCCCATGCTAGTAGATACGTGGACAAGAAGTCCCGTAACTGGGGATGCCGAGAAGAGTACGCACATCATCTAAAGTGATCGTCATCTCCCCAAACGGCATGTGGAAGGTATTGGTCTCGGGCTGCCATCGCTCGACAAAGCCCGAAACCAAGGGACAGGAGATATATCGGTAGCTGAAATGCTTCAAGTCTGCCAATCCAGAAGGAGATATATCGGTAGCTGAAATGCTTTAAGTCTGTCAATCCAGACTCTTCTATGATAGTGTGAAACCAAGGCACATGAAGATCTACCCCATCTCCAGGAAGAAGTATGTACCAGTCCCTCAGCTGACGCCAATGACTGATATATTTGAGCATGCCACGTTCCTGTACATTACAAGTGTAAATGTTCATTAACGTCTATTATTATAGACTATGAAACAACTTATTTGAAAAACAATTACTTAAAACATTAAAATAATTAACTTGTACCTCCCCGTCCCATATGGATAAGGCCACGTGTGTCCTAACACTCACAAGGACGGATAGGTCGGTTGGACTGCCAGGAATAGGACCTTCACCTGTTGCCGCTGCAGGAGGACTGGATGGTTGTGCCTCCTCATCTGAGGAATCATCCTCCCCCGCTACCGACATATGAGGACTAGACGGCCCTGCCTCATCATCTGAGGAATCATCCTCTATAGAGCTCTCTATATCCTCGTCGACCGGATCGGGCAGTGGATCCTGCTACAATTTGCGTCTTCGTTCAGACGCCGTTGGGCGTTGACGAACGCCAGTCGAAGTACTGGCATGCACACCTCGACGAGGAGGTCTAGGAACGTCAGTCTTAGTCCGCACTCTCGATGGCTCCCTAGAAGTATTAGCATCTCCACCGGTCGGATATGAGGTGCCACCAATATGGCGAGCTGCTCTTCTAGGCATTTCTTCAAACCTGGTAAAAATAAAAATCAATAAGAGCAAAAAGTAATACAATAAAGGGAAATTTTATATTCACCCTCCCATTATGCTGAGCACCCATGAACAGTGATTTAAGCACATTAAGAGATGCATATAGAATTTCCACAGAAGAAATGAAGTCTTCTTGATGTGCTTGGAACAACTCTACTGTGCAAATTAATTCTGCACGGCACATGTTAACTGTGCAAAAATATTCTACACGACATACTTTTCCCGCACAGAATTCACCTGCTCAGCACATAAATACCGTGCATATCTGTTCTGCACGGCATACATTTACCGTGCATAATTCATTTGCATAGCATATGTATGCCGTGCAGAAGTGTTCTGCACGGTGTACATGTCACGTGCAACATTTTTTTGAACGGTGAATATTTGTCGTGCATAAACCCTTTGCACGAATCTGCGATACCGAGCAGATTAAAATGAATGCATCGTTCTTCTTCTTCTTCTTTCTTTTTCCAAAATTCACTTCGAATGAGAAGAAGAAGATGATGAAATTACGAACCTAATTCAGACATTTGTAATCTCCGAGTCAAAAAAATTACGACCTAAATAGAATGTGAAAATTACAACCTAAAAGGAATGTGAAGAAGAAGAGCTCACCTTCTTTAGGATTCGTATGAAGAAGAAGAAGAAAAGAGGCACCGGGCAGTGGAGCTTTTTGAAGGAGGACAACTTCCACACGAAGAAGATGCGCTGCTCAGCGTTTTGTGCTGCTCCTTGACGTCTTCAAGCTTCAAATCGTCGATGGGAGGGAACATTGGAGGAGGAAGGCTCGTGGGCAGTTTGAGAAATGTGGTGGGTGGGCTCAGCAATGTATTCTTCAATAAAACATATTGTGGGTGGGTTCAGAATGTAGGTGTGTAGAGCAATATATGTGGGTGAGTTTGGAATTCCCCTTCTTCTCCGAGAGATGAGAGTCAGAGAAATGAGAGCTGACTTGGTCCCTTAGGTCAGAGTGGGGCCCAACTCTGGTGATGGCCACCGGGAGTCCAGCTTGGCACTTAGCACCATTTGGTTTAGGTGAATCAGACGAAGGATCACTTTCAACTTTGTCCTATCAAAAAATATAAAACTTCAAAATTCACTTTTTTTTGTCAGTTTTTAGAATTTTTGTATGCTAAAATACAAAAGAAGATTCATGAATTCCACATTTTAGAAAATTTAGAAATTTTTTAGACAACAATTTTGTGAATTGCAATAAAAAAAAATAGGCATGAAGCTTTCGTTCTTTCACTAACAATTGCATGCAGCTGTGGTCCACCTATAGATTTCTGATCATCCAAATGAGAAGTAAAATTCTATTAGGCATATACCTATTTGAAATTATGAAAGCAATTATGGAGTTGGACTTGCTGATCATATATGCTTGTAATAATGGTTTTTTGTTAGACTGCAGAATGTATGTCTTGTCAAATTTTGGGCTTTTTGGCTAATGAATTGGCCATGTCAATGGTTGCACTATAGCTGCTTTTTAGTATTTTGTTTTTTCTATATAAGGAAATGCATGCAGGTTCAAGTTCTGTCATTTTGTGTTCGATAACAATTTGTATGATAAGCTCTTTAGGTTGCAAGATTTATCACTAGGCAAATAGTTCATGAGTTGTAAACGGGACAATGACTAGCAATGATTCAATGCAACACAGGGTTATGGGGTCTAAATATCACATAATCCTAGTAAAATAGCAGTCCATATAAAATTATATTCTCTTAGCTATACGGTCATAAAAAAAGAGAGGGCCAAGCAAGCAAAACAAAAATATATACTAATAGTAAGCCACGCTCTTAGAGAGGAGTTCACTACGTAGCTATCAAATTTGATACTGTGAGCAGAACCGTTAAACAAAATAAAAATAGATCTGCAGATCGCAACAATAATGATAACATTGTAATAGGGCTCTCTACCTTTTATTATTTGTTAGAATAGTGTTGTTCCTCTGGAGTTACTGGTCCTACCCAATCTATGTATGACTCAGAAATCTAAACACTGAGGCCCTTCCTCCATTCTATATACGTTCAAAAAAAGGATTTGGGCTGTGATTTGCTGGTCCTTGCATTCGTCTTCGACCAAAATGTGAGGCCACCTCCAAACTCAGTCCGTCGATTGCAACTGAACCCGAGCGATCTCATACCACTTGTTCGAAAAGCGGCGTAGCGGAAAATACTTGAGATCGACAGTTTACGACAATGCATAAGAGAAATCAAACTACCAAGTAATCACACCACACACATGCACATGTGAACATGGCAATATATATGGTTTTGCAAGAGTGCCTATGTCCATGGAAAAAAAGAACGATGTCACATCCCGGTCCCGAATCACTCTGCCCTAGGGTTATTTCCGAGGTGTGTCACACGTACTCCAGCATGCTGTATATGTCTCGAGCCAAATACAACACACGAATGAGAGAAAATAACTTTTCGTATACGTGAGTTAGAACTCACTAGACCTTATCAAAAGCATTTATTCATGACGGAAGCTGTATTTATGCATGTGAGGAAATCAGTTCCCATTCAGTCTATTTAATATTCAAGTTTTAATACAAAGGAATTATACAAATATATACAATGTTTACAAAAGGGAGTGTATAAAAAGAACCCTATAACAATACCAAAAGTAATCAAAAGAACATCTAAACACTAAGTGTGGCCCACACAAAAAGGGGCTGACCACACACTGTAGAAGATCACCAAAAAGGGACATGCGAGCTCTTCGAGGGAAGACAACTAGATAGCTGGAGGTTCAGGCCATTCTTCTAATCTTGAAGGTACCTGATGGGTAACCTTCTCTCTCTCTGAGGCCTTCTCAAGGCCGGAATCTGCATCTGAGACTGTGACACCAAGGGTAGTATCATTAATACGACAATTAAGCAAGTATAGACAATAATAAGGAAATACATAATGTATCGAATAGAATTTGAGATAGATAAATTCATGGATGTCGATAATAAGCATCAACTACGCAGACTGTGCATAATTGAGTAATCTATGTTTGCGAATTAAATAAAATGAAAACATTCAAAATGACTACTACCTTAAGCTCATCCTCTCAATTAGAGAGCAAATCTAGTTGAGATGTCACCAGCGGCCCGGCCAAAGGCTCACTAGCTATCCGGGTCTAGAGTTCCGGTGCTCCAGATGACTTACTGCAGTAGTCTCACAAAACTAAACCAAGTGTAACCCCGTCGAGTATCATAAGGTCGAAGTTAAATAGTGCCGACTCGATCGAATCAAATACGATTGAATCGTAATTGGATTTGAGTGAGTTTCTATTTCTCTTTTATTCATATTCAATTATATCGAATCATATTAAATTATCTCAATACTCAATCAATCCATTTCTTGACGAATACTAAATCGGTAAACTTATGGAAGTTATGAATGTGAATGTAATTAATTGGACTTCAAGGAGTATTAAAATGCAAAAATTACAATAAATAAGAATTGATATCAATGGAAGTTATACTCCAATATGAAATGCAATAATTAAGAAGAATCAAGGTATTTTACTAACCAATACTAGACTACTAGTTTTAGTCTCTCACCGTCCAATACAAGGTAATTTTGGAAATTATCAACGTACTACTACTTTGTTAGGTGTCACAAAATTATAAGAATTTTATTGAATTTCCAAACTAACCTTCATGGCATAGTGTTAGACTAATAATTGTCTATTTGACCAGTAAAAGGGGTCATCAGTTCCATTTTATGGTCATAAAGTGTCAAAGATTCCTATATGCCTATGGAAATAAAGGTAAGCACCTTAATTCTCTACTAAAGGTAATTAAGGTGGATTATAATAGATTAAGAGTAATAAATTACTCAAATTTAGGTCAGAAAAAGGGCCAGGGTTCAGCTTCAGGTTCACTCGAGCGGACCCCATCCAGAATGTTGGTTGCTCACGCGATAAAATTATTCGCTTGAGCGAGGTTTTACAGGGATGTCGTCGCTCAAGTGGACTCGTGTTCGCTCAAGCATACCCCATCCAGAGGGATGGGCGTCCAAGTGATCTTCTTGTTCGCTCGACCCAAGTGTCAAAGAGGTTCGCTCAAGAGACAACTCCAGTTCGCTCTAGCGAACTGTACAAAATTCCTTATTCGGAATTCTCCTCTGTTTCACTTCCCATTCACTTCCACCTCCTTCTATTATTTAACCTGCATAAGAATGGAGTCTCCATACTCTCATTCATCACATAAACACCATCCAATCTATCATTAACAATTATATTCATTAAGCATATAAAATACCTCATTCCATTCATTTATTGAGAGATAAAATCATGAAAGATGAATATTCTTGAATCAATGAAAATAAACATTATGGAAGTCCAAATTAATACTTATACTTGCCTCAATGAGCTTTTCCAAAGCTTTCCAACTCAAGACACAAGAAAACCCCAAAATAACAAACCCTAATCAAAATAAACATGGAAAATGAACATGAATAGGGATGCATGTCTTTGCAAGAGTCTCCTGACTCTAGTACACCTCAAAAATATATCAATAAGGGCTTTCCTCATACCTATATCAAGAAATCCGAATTTGGGAAGGATAGGAGAGATGATGGGGTTAGCTTCTTGACAACCACTTGAGGAAGAAGATGGAGAAGGTGAAGAAGTTAAAGAAAAGTCCAAGTTCTAGCTCCCAAAATGCATGCCAATAACCTTTTGATGATTGAGAAGAGAAGAAGAGTAAAGGAGAAGAAGAAGATGAGTAGAGAGGAGAGTGAAAAGGGATGGAAAAGAAAGAGATGGGTTTTATATAAAAGAATAAGGGGGTTCTTTTGCAAGAAAGTCCATTAGAAATGGCATAATTCCAATTTGGGTCAATTGATGGCCCACTCACTTAATAGTTGGTCAAATGAAGCAGGGTTTAATACAAAAATCGATGTACTCGTCAAGGTACACGCGATGACGCCAAAATGACATGCAACCGATGCAAAACACGAAAACTCATAATTACGAAAAAGCCTTTGACTCAACTCAATTAAGTCAATTCTATTCCAATTCACCTATTCAGGGTTCCAGACTCAACTAACTCAATCTATAGGGTTCAATCAACCTTAAACACTAGAATTAGAAACTAAGCATAATTAATTTAGCTAAAACACATTTAATTAGTACTAATCAGGGTTAAATTGGGTCGAGGTGTAACAAACGATCCACTCTGTATGAGGCTACATATTACATCATATATATATATATATATAATCCCTGCTTTCTTCACCCCTGAGAAAGCCTTTCTTAACAATTATCAAAATGCCCTTTGACCATGAACCCTGGTCCTGGCTAACACAGACATACCAACCCTAGTAAATCGGAATACAAGACATAAACCTAACAGTGGAGTTAAGTGCAATATGGATGTTGTGAATGAAAGAGTTGAAGCCAACTCGATGTGAGCTGGTCCCATATGGAGGAGGATACTGTAAACTTGATGAACTCTAGCTAAATCACACGACCAAATGGAAACAGACCAAGGGCCCTTAGATAATTAATAGTAGCACAGTAACCCGTGCTCAGTACAATATATCCATGCATTATGATTAAAATCTTCATATATTAAAATGGTTATGAGAGTACCTCTTTCCTCTGAGCAAGTTACATAAAATGGAAGTAGAAAAATTGGGACAAAAGGGGAGTAGAAGAGAAAGGGTGGAGCAAGAGTTTTTACAGAAATGAAAAAGTAAAGCTTTAAAAAATGGAGAGTATAAGTGAGTGGTTTGATGATATTAAGATGTGGGTGGTAGTTACATGGTAGTGGGGAGACAATGGAGAACATTTTAACCAATAATGGTAACTGTCAGTCAAAATTATAACTGACGGTCAAAATTAAAGCCAAAACTCTTACCTTTAATATATTATAATTGAGTTGTGGAGTTGTCAATTTGGTAGCTAGACACACTAAGCCCAGCCTAGTTGTAGGTTAAGAATATGGTAAAGTTTGATAGGAAGAAATTCCTTAAAGATTCTTACAATTCAAAAATCATGCAGACAAAAAGAGCCTTAGAGAAAAAAATAATTATCCTCTTAGTTAACATTTCTTAAAAGAAGTATGGGAAGCGATTTTTCCATTCCTCGATGAGATACATAGTAAAACTATTTTTCATTATTAAAATGCAATATTAATTATTTATCAATTATTTTCTATTTAAAGATATTTTAAAAAATTTCTCCTCCATAGTTTTCTTTAATTAAATCCAATTGTAGCGTACTACCGAAGAAAAGTTGTAATTTTTTTCGCAAAGATATCCAGACACTTCCACCCAAAAAAAGTTTGAAGGCCTTCTTTTTTTTTTTTTTTTTTACACATGACCCCTTTAATTATTTATTTTTTTACATAGTGACTCCTTCAACAGAAATTCTCTACCGCTACTGAAAAAAAAAAGCTACTTTCTCCTATCTAAAAAAATGAAAAAGGAGACATTTCAAAAACATTCTCAAGTTTTCATGGCTTTCAAAAACAGACAATAGAAATCATTTATTTCAAAAACATCCTCATGTTTTTCAGGCTTATTTCAATTGGGTCATTTTTTACCAAAACTCCTCATCATTGGCAGCCCTTTAACCTTTTTATCTAGATGACCAAAACTCCCTTTCTCTTAAGAATAAGCTAGGGCTTTTCTATTTTGTTCTTTTTTGGTTACTTGACTAGGGTTATTTTAAACATCATTTTCCTTTGTCCTTTCATTCTCTCTCTATTTTCATCCCTCTTCCCCAAATACCACCGATGACCGCACCCCTAGTAGCAACCATTGACCATCAATAACCAACGGCCACTAGTTGTTGCCAAGGGTTGTCAATGTTTGTCAATGAAGGCGAAGTGGGGAAGAGGAAAGAGGGAGGGAAGCTGTGAAAATGGAGAATGAAAGGGAGAGGGAAAGTGAATAGAAAAGGCCCTAGTCCTTTCTCTGAAGAAAGTGTAGTTTAGTTGTTTCAGAAATGGAGGGAAAGTGTAACCGGTGGCGAGGGGTTTTGGCAAAAAAAAGGATTGAAAGAAACTCGGAAGCTTGGGGACAATTTTTAAATAAACAATTTTTTGTGTCCTTTTTTCAAAATTATGAAAAACCTCATGATGTTTTTAAAAATTTAAAAAAAAAAAAAACTTCCATTCTCTTATTTGTTTGCCTTGTAAAGATCCTCCACTTTCCTTCCTTTCAAAAAAAAATTGAGTCATGGGTCCAAAAACTGACTCTCGTTGAAGGTAATCTCCCAAAAGCGTTTTAGATTAGGAAAAGTCATTAGGTTTAACTATTAACCACGTGAAAGAAGAAACACCTAACCCACAGCGCGTTTCTTTTTCAATTGCAACTCTTGAACCACGTTTTAAAAACAACATAAATAAGTATAAAAGTCTAGAGCCACGTGCAAGCATTTTCTTTTTCGCTAGTGTGACTTGTCTCGAAAACACGCATAGATGCCCAATTAAAAAAGATAGAAACAAGGAGACACGGGCATAAAGAATTGAACTTATTGTTCCTTATATATTTAATTCAAATGTGAGGAAAAAAAAATTATGTAGGACTTGTGTCATGGGTTGGGCTTGACCTAGACGACAAAAATTATAAAGAGTTGGAAATTTTAATATTGGTGTCAAATATTGTCTTTTCACGTGTGAAGTGGAAGCTCATAAAGTGGGAAGAGTGACATACGCACGATCTCTTTTTTATTTTTTAAGGATTGGGTAGCCCACAAAGTGTTAAGTCATGTCTTTAGGATCCATTTAAAATTCTCCATCTTAATACTAGACTAACTACTTGTGTTTAATGGACCAGTCAACATTCCTTGTTAGCATGAGTCCAAGAAGTAAGCATTCTGCACATGCAGGCCTACCTTTGATTCTTGAGTCTTTATATATATATTTTTTTTCTTGCTCTAAGTAAGTACTCGCCCGCACCTATCCACATTACACAAGCACCCAACAAAAAAGAAATGATCAGGGACTATTGTCATCCGTACAGAAAGGAAGCTTTACATAATTAAACGATTGAAAAGAAGAAATTCTTGAATATTTTAAGGAAACAGAGTTTTTTTTTTTTACTGGAATAGAGATACAATACAATATAATTGTTGGGTCAGTGGGCCCTATTTTATTTTAGGGTGGATGGTTTAAATATCAGGCTCTTCGTGAACTGCACATTATCGTCATTAGGGAAATGACCGGTAGCTTACCTATTGAGACGAACTTTCCCTCTCCTTTTTCAAATTTTGAATATTTCCCTACAATACAATGTTTTAGGACTAAAATGCTCGTATTGTGTGCTATGTGAAGACATTCAAACTTGTATTGTTGTATTTGTGGGCTGAAAATGCATCATCATAAATAGGTTTGGATGAAAATATATAAAAGTACTATCCATTTAAGTATATTTTGACATCTACCATTTTACTAATGTGATTAATATTTGTGATTTTTAATTTCAGCTAACCTACTGAATTTGACATATCTGAATAAGACTACTTGACTCATGAGTCGACCATTCTGCCTATACTCATTTGAATGTTAATTTTTCTCATTCAGTGGGCCAACAAAGAACTACGCAGTGTTCACTCGATCTACTAGTCGCATATTGTGCCAGGTTGAGTTTGGTTGGATGGGTTTAGTTAGTAAACAGGTTGACTTGCAATTAGACTTTGACTAATCTTGGTCTAGTTGAGGCACCGGGACAACAACGTAAATGCACTTTCTTTTTTACGCATTAGAAAGCCAAACAGAAAACATGTAAGAGCATTTGTCATTAGAATGGAAAAGGTTAAAATCTACATAAATTAGAAATAATGAAATACTCAAACTATATGAGAATTACATTTTCTTTTAGTGGGGAAAGTCATCTCAGCCTTGTCACTCTTTTGTATTTTAGTTATTATAAACTTATATACTCATGACTAAAGTTATTTAGAATTAATCTACCAATTTTTCTAATCAACTTCACTAGTGACAGAGTTTGGTTGACCCGCTGGATTGGACCTAGGTAAGATGTGATGCCTCAACCTTGGATTTTTATTTTTTAAATGAATATAGACAATTTTTTCATTTCCCCCGACATGGAGAAGGTTGGGAAAAATAGAGATTTTATTCATGGGTATCATTATTGTAGTTGTTATCAAATTTAATTGAAGTCGGTTGAATTCTAGTGGTAACAATTATCACTTGTGAAGTTGATATAACATCACTTTCTTTCTATCTATAAAGGTACTTTTGCAAGCCAATCTATGTCAACAGAGTGGTATTTTTCTCTTTTCTTATTAATTTCAATGAAGAGCGCAATTCTCATTTCCACCTTTCCCATTGAGAATAAGAAATCTACTTAATGATGAAAAATGAAGAGTCAAACCAACAAAATTCCTTTTCCTTTTAATTTCTTGTAATACTCCAAACATAAGATAGCACGAAGATTTTCTACTTTCTCATTTCCACAACATTGACATAAAAGCCCCAATTGTTTTAGTAAATGAACTCTGAAACATCATCATCATCTACATAGGAGAATCATTTGCTGGCATTAAATTTCCCTCAAACAGATATAAAGAAAAGTACATATTTATTATTTATAATCAATACCACAGCCGTCCATCAAAGGAAAATAGACGAAGCCACCATTGCCTGCTTATTATGGACACCAAAATAACGGTCCATTTTCACCCGGGGACAAACCTCTGATTGGACGGCTTGGATCTTACATCCCATTTACTTACATCTTCCTTTGTCAAATAAAATGAAAGGAAACAGAAGATCCACCATTTATCACACCCACCAACTACTCTCTTTAATCTTTATTGCTGTTGCCTACTTGGAAACGAGTCTAACCTCCTCTACTGCTTCAGTCACAGAATTTAAGCACAAAGTGACACGTGACATATTTGGGTAATAGCCTTGATCCTCTAAACTCTCACTCACATGATCATGAAAAGTTATGAAATTATACGGTAGGTCCACGTGATAAAAATCTGAACTACTCAAATCCCTCATTCAAAATAAATGATCCCTTTTATATGGGCGAAATAACTCCCGAATCCGTTAAAACACTTGAACAAACTGTGATAAAAACTCAAGTGTTTTACAGCGATTAATCTTACGACGAGCCCGAATTATAACAGAGTGAAATTTTCATGAGAGCTCGTAGAAAGAGGACATTTCTTTGGAATGACTTAGATTTTCTGCAAATGAGCATGCTTGAATTTCTTGCAAGGTGAGAGTTGAGAGGAGTGGAAGCAGTAGAAGAAGAATAGATCCACAATTGTAAGGACATTAAAAATTCCAAAGCCCATGCGACTGATAAAATGCGCCGCTGGTGCTCTGCTCCTCATCCTCCTCTGTTTCAGCCCTCTGCCCCACCTGAAAATAGCAATCCGACGGGTACACATCCAGACCCGCCGACGATCCGAAAAAAGCCCAATCAGGATTCTCCTCCATCGCCATCGTCTCCGCCCAATTCGAACCTCCCTCCACTGGAATCTCCACCTCTGCCGGCGCAGACGTCCCCGGTGCCTCCGCTGCAGACGATCCCGCAGCAGACGAGTACTGGTAGGCGAACCTGGCAGCAGCCGTCCGTATCTGCTCCGGCGTCAAGCTCTCGGCCGACGGGATATCAGGAGGAGTCTCCGGGAAATTGAGCTTCGCAGAGGCACCTCGCAGGCAGAAGACGGCGGCGTCGTAGGCCCTTGCAGCCATCTCGGCCGTTTCATAGGATCCGAGCCAGATCCGCTCTCTGCTGTTGGGTAATCGGACCTCCGCCACCCACTTCCCCCATTTCCTCATCCGCACGCCCTTGTAACGGGCGCCGGTATCACTCTCCTTGGGGTTTTCGGACGAAAGTTTCATAGGTCTCGTAACGTTTTCTCGTGTCGTGCCGTTACGTTTAGATTTTAGTGTTTTGGACGCGAAAGAGTAGTGAGGACAGTGTCTGCGCGGATGCTGTAATTTATAGTGAAACGCGCGTGGAGAGAGTAAGAGGAAGCGCGTTTGACTGGGATAGCGACACGTGGATGCCACCTGTCAAAAAAAAGAGCGGGGTCGTTTTGGTACTTCGGATACGCGGGTTGTGTCTGGAAATGAGGAGGAAGGAGGAAGGGGGTAGGACGTGAGCCGTTGGATTTGGGGGAGATGGCGGCTTTGGGGACACGTGGAGATTGGGTGATGGAGTGATGGTGGGTCAGAGGGAGACTGTTGGATTCACTGGGAAAGAGAGCGCTGGGTGATGTAAGAAAGAAGAAGACGCTTTTTGACGCCTAGAAGGTTTTTGAGTTGGTTACATCTACTCGGCAAGGAAGACTGAAAACTGCAGATAAAAGGAGTCCGTTTTGCACGTGGCAGGGGCACCTCTGAGGTTGGATGGGTGGCCCTTCATTACGCAGTGGCTGATGGGGCAAGCTTGACAATACCTTTTGGAGTTTTGGAAAGGACCTCTTTTCCTTTTTCTTTTCTTTTCTTTTTTTATAATTGAGAGAGTAGCACAAATTTTGTGAGACACATTTCCAAAACGACGTGTGTGGGATGGATCAATTCTATTTGGTTATCATTTCTGTTTAGCATTCAAGATGGAGTATTTTGGTATTTCGAAAACTCAGTAAAAAAATTTAAGAGTAACTTTTTGAAATAATAATAAAATAAAAAATATATATAATAAAAAAATATAAATTATGCATGTTTCTTGATATCGATATTGAGAGGTTTTTTTTAAAAATTATGATAATTGTACTACAAATCGAAATGGACAACCGGAATGGATAATCGAAACGATTGAAATGCTCTGAGGACCTGTTTGTTTGTATTAAAATACAAAATAATCGAATTAGGATTTATGGCATAGGTCAATATTAAAAAACGAGCATCAAATGATCTTTTCTTTTATGAAAATAGAATCAAAGAAAAATGAAAAATGAATAACCAATCATTACCCTTAGTTTTTCATTTCCCATCTTCTTTAATTCTATTTTCATAAAAGAAAATGTTATTTAATGCTTATTTTTAAAATTCATCTTCGGCATTCGTTTTTAACCACTTATGGCATAAATTTTGTGTATTGAATCCCAATATATTATAATGCAAATAAATAGACCTAAAAAGAAATTAAAAATGAAGATTTGCATTTTTCTCTTTTTTTTAAATATCTTTGTCAATTATCATTTTGAGGAAAGGCCTGAAACTCCTTTCATCCTTTTTTGAATTATTTTCTCTTTTATATAATCCCTATTTATAGAGATTTCGAAAGTCATCGATTAACCACGCAGAAAACTCTTCTCATGCGAATATGAATGGCAGTAGTCTTACGTCTTAACACTATAATTTCATAGGGTTGAATGTTATCCAAACTCTATCATCTTTCATAGGAGATCATTGGGCTACACATGGCATGAAGGGGCACACAGCCACGTACATATCTGTTACACCCCGACCCAATTTAACCTTGTTTAGTGTTAATTAATTGTGCTTAGTTACTAATTATGATAATTAGTGTTAATTAGCATTTTGTGAGTTGAGTCTTGAGCCTTAGATAGATGAGTTGGAACCGGTTTAACTCGATTGGGTAGAGTTAAGGGCTTTTCGTAATGATTAATTTTTTCATTTTGCATTATTTGCATGTCATTTTGGTATCATCGCGTGTATTTCGATGAGTACATCGATTTTCGTACTAGACTCTAATTCATTTGAGCTACCGTTGAATATTTGGACCCCCATTTGACTCAAAATGAAAATATGTAACTTTAGTGAGCTTTCTTGTAAAAGCGAACCTTATCCCTTATAAACCCCTTTATACGCCCATTCTCAATCAACCCACCTTCCTTTTTGTTGGCTACAAGGTGCTCTTCTTCTCCTTTTCTCCTTCATTCTCTTCCTCAATCATCAAGAGGTCTAGTGCATGTACCTTGGGAGCTAGGAGTGAACTCATCTTCATCTTCTTCATCTTCCCCTCCTCTTGGTTGACAAGAACCCATCTCCTTCATCCCTTACTCTTGCCAAATTAAGATCTCTTGTCAAAGTAAGAGTCAAACTCTCTTGTTTGATATATCTGAGTTGCAAAAAGGGTCAAGGGACTCATGGTTAATCATACACGCATACTCATTTCCATTTTTCCATGTGTATTTGTGTCTAGGGTTTGGTAGTTGGGGGTTCTTTGTTCCTTTTGAGCTAGTGAGTGAAGAGAGCTTGGAAAGCTTTTATTAGAGGCAAGTATAAGCTTAATTTGGATTTACATCTTGTTTAATTACCATTCGATTCAAATGAGACTCTTTCTCATTGATTTTATCTCTTAATAAATGAATGGGTTGGATTGTTTTTATCATTTTAATGGATGATTTGGATGGAGGGGGTTGTATACTATGTGTATGGGAGCAAGGAGGCTCCATTATTGCAAGTTGTGTGTTTGGAGAAGAGGGAAAAAGGAAGGAGGGAAGGAACACATGAATTCTGAAATTCAGGAATTACGGAGCATTCGCTCGAGCGAATAGGGGTCCGCTTGAGCGAACCTCCATCTTGAAACACTCACTTGAGCGATTAAAAGGACCGCCCGAGCGATTACCTCTCTGGTTGGCATCCACTCGAGCGAACATGGGGCCGCTCAAGCGAACACTCTCCTAAATCCACCACTCAAGTGAATGGCATGGGTCGCGCGAGCAATCAACCCTCTGGATGGGGTCCGCTCGAGCGAACTTGAAGCTGTAGACTAGGGTTCTTTTGGTCCAATTTTAAGGTGAATTATCACCCTTAATCTATCACAACTCACCCCAATCATCTCTAATAGATAATTATGGTGCACAACCTTGTTCCATAGCAAATTAAGGCTTCAAAGACCTTTATGACCCTAGAATGGAACCATTAATTTTGTTATTTGGTCCAATGGGCATTCATTAGTTTAGCACTATGCCATGAATGTTGGTTTGAAAATTCAACGCAATTCCCTTAATAAGTGATACTCAAAGAAGATACTAGTACGTTGACCTTCCGAACCTACCTTGTATTGAACGGTGAGAGACTAAAAGTAAAAGTCTAGTATTGGTTAGTAAGAATGTCTTGATTCCTTTAAATTATTACATTTCATATTGAAGTCTAATTTATTTATTGATATCAAATCCTAATTAGTATATTGGTTGCATTATTAGTATTAATTGTGATTCGATTTTTTAATTCCAATTCGTGGCTTGATTATCGTACAACCACTTCGGTATTTGTTGGAAATGTGGATTGAGTAAGTATTCGGGAGTATGTGAATACTATTCGATTCGATTATGAACAAATGATTATAAACTTATTCAAATTTAATTATTATTTGATTCGATTGAGTCGGCACTACTTATCTTCGACCCTGTGATACCCGACAATGTTGAACTTGGTTTAGTTATTCGAGACTTCTGCAGTAAGTCATCTGGATCACCGGAACTCCAGATCCAGGTAGCCAGCTAGCCTTTGGCCGAGCCACTTGTGACATCGCAACTAGATTTGCTCTCTTTTGAGAGGATGAGCTCAATGTAGTAGCCAATTAGTATGTTTTCATTCTATATTTGATTCACAAGAATAAATTATTCGATTTTCGCACAAATTGCCTAGTGAATACTTATCATTGACATCTATTAATCTAATCGTCTTTTAATTCAATTTGAAACATTATGTATTTTCTTATTAATGCATATACTTGCTGAATCGTCGTCTTGAAATACTACTCTTAGTGTCACAGGTGCAGCTCCCAACCTTAGAAAGGCCCCGGAAGGAAAGAAGGGTGCCGAGGAGGTTCCTACAAGATTAGAAGAGTGGCCGGATTAGGGGCCAGCGTAGATTTCTCCTTCGGAGCACGTGATGTACATTTTGAGGGTTACAGATAGATTGAGTGTGACTAGCCCCTTCATGTATGAGTCACACTTAGTTGTTTTGTCATTCTTTTGATCATATTTTTGATATAGTTGTATAGGGTTATTTTATACACCCTCTTTTGTAATTAATATTTATACTTGTATAATTCTTTTGTATTAAACATGAATGTTTAATTGGACTGAATGGGAAATGGTACCTTTATGTGTATGAATTATAGCAACCGCTATGAATTAAATGTTTGACAGGTTTAGTGAGCCAGACTCACATGTGAAAAAGTTAATTTTCTTTCCTTCGTGTATTGTATTTAGTTCGAGACAGGTACAGCATCACGGGAGTAAATGTGTCTCACTTCGGGGATTATTCTAGACCAGGGTGATTCGGGACCGGGATATGACAACATCCAACAAGTCAATGCTTCAAAGTTTTAGAGTGACTATAAATATATTTATCTATATCTAACCGTCATCACCCCTATTGATGGGGCTAAAGTTTTGGTTGTCTTGCAAATACAGTTGGCCACATCAAGTATACTTTAAGCTTTCAGGCTACAGCTTAATTGTCCATTTCATCCCTCTTGACCAATGGCTATGTAATGTCCAACATTTTATAACAAATAGAGTGGTGGAGCTTGCAAATTTCGTGTTTCTAAATAATTGTATCTTCATCGGACCAGGTTTTCCCTTTTCTTGATTTTGGCCTTTCATATTTTTAAAATTATTCCAATATACTAATAGCTTAGTGGTGAAGCATTCTTATTTAAATAGAAATAACTCATGTTCCACTATTGGCATTGAATTGGTTGGAGACTTGGGTAGATAGTGTGTGAAAAGAGAGAGAGAAAAAAAAAAAAAAAAAAAAAAACCCAGGAAACCATGAATTTTGTCTAAATATTTTTTGGACACATTCGCTAAAGATCTCCACATCAAACTACAGATTTGCAAATACTAATGATTGATAAACTTCTCTTCTTCTTTTTTTAATAAATCCTCTTTACAAATGTGTCCATTCAACTTTCTCTACCAAACATATACTCTGATTTGATAGGGAAAGAAAAAAAAAGGAAAAAATAGAAGGATACGTTAAGGTGGATATTCATATCGGGAACGGAGAATACAAAGTCCTTTTCTCCGAAAAAAATGATAATCATAACAATAATAATACAAGTGTGGGTTTTCAGGCTATGGCTTTGTAAGTGATACAGAGAGTAATATTAACACTGCTCTGCTACTGGTGTCACATTTCAGTCTCCTGTTAGAAACTTAGAATCCCAGCAACAAAAATTCGCCGGAATTCTAATTCCCATGGTAACTCAGAAATTCCAAAGAAACGAACTCTGGGAAAAAATGCCCCCCCAATTCTCCACTTCAAGATCCTCCTCTGCCACCGGCGCAAAAACATCGCTGGAAAAATCATTAAAACCCACCGGAAAACCCCCATAGTCCGGCAAATCCTTCCCCAAACCTGCGGTCCCGAGTGACTCCAAAAATGACCAATCCATCGTCAGTTCGCTCTCCGCCGTCAACCCTATATCAGACCCCGTCGACGACGACAATTCCGACGATGGTGATGCCGCCTCCGACGGAGACTCCGATGGCAATTGATCTTTATCCAACATTGGTTCCAATGAGGGCGCCTCATTGGCGAACCTGGCAGCAACAGCTTGGATCTCGGTGGGGGCGAGTGACGTGCCGCCGGGAATCTCCGGCGGGTTGTCGGGGAAGTTGAATTTAGCCTTGCGGCCGCGCAGGCAGAATACTGCGGCATCGAAGGCCCTCGCCGCCTTCTCCGGTGTGTCATAGGATCCCAGCCAGATTCTTTCCCGGCTGTTCGGTAGCCGGATCTCCGACACATATTTGCCCCATTTCCTCTTTCTCACTCCCTTGTACTTGGATTCCATGTCTATGTTCTGCTTTTCGGATGTTGGTTTCACCATTGGAATGGACGGATGTGCTGTGTTGATCGTTTGATCGTACGATGGTTATTTGTTCTGCGATCGGTTCTTTTTTTTGTTGATGGCTGCTGCTGGTTTTGTTGTGAGGAGTAGAATTGCGGCACTTTGAGTATTTATGGTGAGAGTCAGTTTGGGGAGCATGAGAGGAGGAATGCTACGTGGCAGGATGAGATACGTGATGACGTGGTTCAACGCGGAGGTACTTTTTGGTTTTGGTATGAGATAAGTCACGTGGGATTTTGGACCGCACGTTTTTTTGCACGCACATCGGAATCCAGAAACGACAAAATAGAGTGTTCTTGTTTCTTACATTTCGTGGCAAGTACCATCACTCGGTGAAGTGCCATTGGAGAATCGGATCCCTGTTTGCTGTCTGATCCAAACAAGGGGCTGACGTATGCGCTTATTGAGGGAAAAAAAAAAAAAAAAAGGGGATTCCGTTCATAAAAAAGGTCATCCAGCGCTAACACATTTCATATAAGATATGTCTAATTTATCTTTTATTTAAATTATATTTTATGATTAATGGGATATCACATTAATAATAGTCAACTACCATTTAATGGGTCACGATTAATGAAATCTTATTAATGAGATTTTCAAATAAATTTCAAAATAACACAAATAAATTTTAAAAAAAGCAATAAATTTCAAAAGAATGCAGATAAATTTGAAAAGACACAAATAAATTTCAAAAGATATAAATAAATTTCAAAAGATGAAAATCAATTTCAAGAAATCCAAATAAATTTCAAAAAAATATAAATAAATTTCAAAAGACTCAAATAAATTTCAAAAGACGTAAATAAAATTTAAAAATATAAATAAATTAAAAAACATACAAATACATTTGCCAAAACTAAGATAACCCAATTTTCCAAATTAGCGAATAATGTGGCAAAAAACTCAAGTATTTTTTTGCCAAAAACTCAGTTAAATTTACTTCAAAAAATATAAATAAATTTCAAAAGACACAACTAAAATTCAAAAACACAAATAGATCCAAGAAAATATAAATAAATTTGCCAAAAACACAGAAAGATTAGTTCAAAAACTTACTTAATTTTTTTTAAAATGGAGATAAATTTGTCATAAACTCACCTTTATTTTTCAAAAACTCAAATAAATTTGCCAAAAACTTAGATAAATTTGTTTATAACTAAGATAGATTTGTTCCAGAACTCAGATAAATAGCTAAAAGCTTGGATAGATTTGTCCAGAACTCAGATAAATTTGTCCAGAACTTAGATAAATTTGTTCCAAAAGTCAGATAAATAGTCAAAAACTCAAATAGATTTGTCCAGAACTCAAATAAATTTGTTTTAAAAGTCAAATAAATAGCCAAAAACTCAGATAGATTTATCCAAAATTCAAATAAATTTGAAAAAAAATACAAAATTCAAATAAATTTAACTTTGACTGGAATGAGGATGGACTTCTGGAACAGGCCAGGTTGAACCTGACCTAGAACCAACCCGCCCAAACCGACCCGAACACAACCTCGAACTATACCCAAATCAGTCTTCTTCCCCAAAGAGAACTGAAGGCTCGATCTCACACTGAGGTCAAAGTCGATCTCTGTTTGGAAATAAGGAACAAAAGCTACATGGTTTGGGAGTTGTAGAGGATCGGTTCTTGCCACCATTCTTTTCACAATATGGTTGTCTCGGTCAAAGAAAGAGTTTTTTGTCCTTTTGTGGCATAAAGTGACGAAGTGGGTTGGAACCTCTTTTGTTTCAAAGACTGTGATCGGAGAAAAGAGTTTGGACTTGTTGGCTGGTTCGGATTGTGGCTGGTGGCAAAGAAGCAGACCGGACGCCGAAATCGCAGCGCCACCGTCGCCGGAGAAGACCCCACAAGCAGTCGCTGCGCAAGTCGTTGTTCGCTGCCGGACTCCAGACTCGTGCAGAACAGGTTCGAAGAAGATGAAGACCCTGCGTTGGGTCGATTTCAGGCCTGTTTTGTGATTTGAAGCAGCTGTCGCCCTTTGCCATATTCGTCGGAACTTGACCGGAGGAGGATCGTCGTCGTTGCAGAAAGTCTCCGGTTGCTGGGGAGGAAAAAGCCGCAGATCTGAATTGGATCGATTCTGTTACAAGACTGTAATAAACCGAGTGAGAGAAGAAGGAACCCAGATCTCTGGGTCAGTTTTGGGTCGTTTTCAATCCGTCGATCACAAACGCAACACAATCCAATTCTAGAAACCCTAGGCTCTCTCAATGTCCGGATTGAAGAAGAAGAAGAAGAAGAGGGAGAATGGAAGATTTAAAATTTCAAAATTAAAAATTTTATGCCTAATCAGTTAAAAGGGCAAATCAGTCATAAAAATGTATGAGGTAGCGTGTCTAGGGACCTCTCTCCATGAGGTGACGTGTTAGGGACCTCTCACTGAAATATGTTCAGGTTGCATGGACTACATGCATTAGAAGAAAAGTTGATGGATTGGAAGCCTTACAAGTCCTATATGAGGGACCTTTCGTTAATTATATCTAAAAAAAATGTGTTATCTTTAAAAACCAGCTTCATCTAATAAGTACAAAAATAATGTGTCACCCCCTAGCTAATTGGTCTAAATAGGGGAGCCAAATCCTTCTTTGGACTCAAATTGGAATTTACAAAAAAAGATATCTTATGTGAAATAAGCAGGGAGAAATATCTCATGTGAAATGGAATGTAATAGGGTTTGACTCATGATGTCCAGCCTAAGTATATGAACATCTATTTTTTGGGGCTGGAACCCAAGTCAAAGCCTCCATACAAGCAGGAAGGCAGTCTGTACAAGCGGAAAAGAAGCTCACACAAGCAAAAAATTATAGGTATCTAAGGTTTTAACCTTGGACACAACTTGTGAGAACTGTTGAGTGAGGCAAGTGGCATTTCTCAACATTTAAAAAGCATGATGTTTAGATGTTGAGTATGGTCCATGGGATGTTGGTCTAGGCCCAGGTGTAGTGGCAAACTTAGAATTTCTCCTTTGACGGGGGATGGAACTAAACCGCTAGTCTGATTTTGGGTGCAAACCAAAAATTTTCATGTGGATTTTGGGGCGGACCCATGAGTTTAATGTGGGTTTTAGAAGCCGGCTAAGACTTTCATTTGTGTTTTAAAAGCCAACTTAGGTCTGACAGGCACATCCACCAAAATTGGAATGTAGGTTTGCCCCGACCCAGGTGTACATAAATTATCTAGGTTTTACATAAAATGCCTCTATGTTTTTAGAGAACTCTAAAAAGGCCCTTTTATTTCGTATATTTTTACTAAAACCTCTGTGGTCTTCTGGTGGACCAAATAATTGTTAGTTTTTATTTTCTTTTTTACAAGTGGCAAAATTAATTTTATTCTAAGCTCAGCAAATATTGCTAACTCAACTCTAAGTTAGGTAGGCCTCTCCTGGATGCAAAATGACCAAGGACGGCAACATAGAAAATCTACAATGTGATTAGAAATCATATAATCTTAAACCAATCAAGTGATCTTAGTATTTATTTGATTATACATTATATAAACTTCTTGTTAAAAAAATTCAATGATGAGTGTAAAATAGTGTGAGACGGGAAAGACTCAAATCAAGGGCCCTGATTTGTGTGAATGGAATAGAATTGACCAAAGTTGGATCCGCTCGATGAAAGCTCAAATGAAAGCATTGGTGAAAAAGGGTACTGTTTTAGCAAAATCATCTTTTGAGTCATTTGATTAAGTCCTTCTCAGATGTAAATAGGTCAAAAAAATTAAGGAGTATAGTTACTTTCTATGTGGTTTGGTTGTTAATCAAAGAAGGTTTTAAAAATACAAAGTCTAGGAGCCTGTTGAATTGTATGAAAATGTAGGAAGGAGCCTTTTTCTCCATTCAGAAAACTATTATTTGAATTAGTTTCGGGTGTAAGGAGTACAGGCCTTTACACCTTTGCATGTGGCCCAGTATAATAAAAGTGGCTTTTAGCGATGGAAAAAAATAACTATTGCTACTATTTTTTTTTTCTGCCGCTCAATTCTTTTTTTCGTTGTTTCCGTTTCTTAAAGTGTTGCATTCCCTTGACAGTCCATCTCAAAGAAAATACAGCACTTTTAGCGACAAAAATCTTCACCAGTGAAGGAGATGTTTAGCGGTAGAAAAACTAACGTTAAAGCTATTTTTTCCTGCCACTAAAAGTCATTTTTTTGTAGTGGGCCCTTTTATAATTTCACCAGCTAGACTCTCATTTCTCTTCTTCCTTTGAAAATTTATTTAAAACTGCTAGAAGAAAATCTCAAACAATTGGCCCCACTACTTATTAACATCATAAACGTACCACAGCTATGCACACAAATCCCTAGCATGAAACATTTAGAAGAACCTTTTTGGATCAATTTGTCTGGTTAGAGGAATTGAGGGAGGGCTCGTATGTCTAAGGAGAATTATGAATTCTTTGTTTGTAGTCCTTGTAGTTGTTTATAAAATGCTCAAGTATAATTCAGCATTCAAAAAGTTTGGATTTTGTGAATTTCAAAGGCCAAAGCTGTCTTTTAGGAATTGGGTTTTTAGAATTCTAACATTTAAAGGTGGAATTCAAAGTGATCTACAAAAATGATATAAATTATCTGGCATCAGCATTAGAAATTCCCAATACTTGCAATTTTCGTCAAAATACCTCTAAACAAATAAGCCCTCAGCAATTATCATTTCACTTTTGTCGCAGATTTGTACATCATAATCTCTTTCAAGTACACCAGTCAAAGGGTGCATTTGAGGATGTGAAAATAATTGAGGGGTGCCTCTGTTACTGTGAAAAACTAGGATTTATTTGTACGTGTCATAAAGTATAGGGGTGTATTTGAAAATTTTATTTTTATCTATTACATAAATTTTAGTATTTTTAATATTATATTTTCCTATATTATAATATCTTTTATTTTTCGTAATAACTTTGTTTCAATAATATGAGGGAGCTCAAAATCTGGGAAAACTCACGTTTATTTATAACTTTGTTGTTATAACTCAATAATATTAGTCCCAAATACAGATTGAGTTCTTCTGTTGGGCATCAAAAAATGCTATGACTTCCAATGAAAACAGACCACATTCGTTGATATATGTATTTCTTTCTTCCAAACAATTTAAAGATCTGTGTTATTTTATTTTTATTTTTATTTTTATTTTTTTGCAAAAAGATCATATATATTTTTTATAATGACATTCAAAATTAAATCAAAAACCTTCCAGGTGCTTAATATATTATAATTCTTATAAATATCTATTAAGTCCATAGAAAGGACCCATATTGACCCCACTTGCCAAAGAGCAGCCCAACCAATCCCCAAAGAGTGAGAGAGACAAACACTCTATTTTGTTGTTACTCACAGCGAGTTCATATGGTTTACCTACCACTGCCTGAATACACAAAGACACTTAGGCCTGATTCTTTGATGAAATTCTATCATCATGGAATTTCTCTCTAGAAAATTCCAAAACTCTCATACATATGTAATTGCTGGATGCTCCCTTCTACTTCAGAATTAAAAAATTCCACAAAAAAGGACAGGGGTTGGAATTTATGAATTCTCAAAGGTCATTTGAGACCTTTTTAGGTGGCTGGAATTTTGAAATGCTTGTAAAGAAATGTGGCATTTGCAAATGTTAGGGGATAAATGTCACATTATGTCCTAAAAGCTTCAACATTGCAAATTCTTATCAGAAATTCTACTAAAGAAACAAGCCTTGGAGTAGAGCCGGAGTCATTCCCATATGATATTACAACGTTTCTCTTCATCCTTGCTTAAAAAGTGCATTAGAGATTTATTGAAAGTGATCTAAACGAATTGGCCCCACAACTATTAACTTTATAAATGTACAATAGCCACTCCTTGTCCTAAAACTTGTATAAATCCCTACCATAAACACATTTAGAAGAATTTGTTGTATTAAAGGCCTACCTATTTAGAAGAATTTAGAGAATCTTTCGCCGAGGGAGGATTATGAATCCTCATAATGTTGTGTTTGTAGTTGTTTGCAAAGTGTTCAAGTACAATCGAGCATTAAGGAAGCTAGTGTTCTGAAAACTCCAAAGGTCTAAAGTGAATTTTCAGAGATTGATTTCGTGAATCTAACAATCATTGAGAGAATTCCAATAAATTAAGTGGCACAAATGTGGAAAATTCCTGACAGTTCCAATTCGTCATAAATACCTCATAACAAATAGGCACTAAGGAAAATTTTCTTTTCACTTGCCTCATGGATTTGTAGATCATAATATCTTTTAGCACAAATCAAAGGGTGTATTTGAGGATGTGGAAATAGTCGAGGGGTGCCTCAACTATTGTGAAAAAATAAGATTGATTTTAAATATCATCAAGTATAAGGGTGTATTTGCAACAGTCTCTTTCTTTTCTAAAGTCTTATATTTTATAAATAATTTTTATCATTTTTCCTATATTATAAATATTCATTTTTTATAATAATTTTTATTGATAACCTGAGGAACTCCAAAATTTGAAAACCCTCTTGTTCATAACTTTGTCGTTAATAACTTGATAATGTTATTCGTGAGAATAGTTCCAAATACAGAATGGAGTGTTTTTTTTTTTTTTTATTATATTGGGCATCACAAAAATGCCACGACTTCCAATGACAACATGCAACATTAGTTGGAATGTATATTTCTCTTTTCCCAAGTTCAAATATTCGTGCCTTTTTATTTAAAATTTACATCATGAACATCATCATCATCATCATCATCATCATATTAATGGCAATGATCTTATGCTATCATAATTATAGTGTTGAAGGCCATAGGCCACTTAATTTGACTTGGGGAGGCCCGCTATGCTTGATGAAGGACATTCATATCTCACATCACCCTTAATGTAAGAAATGAATCAAATCTCACTCCAACTAAAGTTTAGATCGATTCTAGTTTAGAAACAATAACTATGCACTTTACACATTATCAATCTAGAGGCATACGTCACTCCAACTGGGATGAAATTTAGGTTCTAACATAAGAAGCATGGCGTGCAATTTGAGCAGGTTGAATCACACATAGATGGGCTCCAAACTAGTTAAATAAAGTTTACGTTCCATATTCAATACAACATGGGATAGTTTATGCTAAATAAATAACTTAAAGTGTATAATGATCCTTAATGTCATATAATCATTCATATATTAATTTCTTTTATAACTAATTTCTCTTAATGCGTAATAACAATAATACTCTAACTTAATTGCCTAAACCGTTATATCCGGTGATCTAAATATACCTTAGAATACTCTATTTAAAATATATATATATATATATATATGATCAAAATGTGTTTAGTCAGCCTTCATAGTTTATAGTTAAAAGTAAAATATATCGGTATTTTTTCCTCTCTGATAAGTACAAAACTCACACGCTTACACACTAAAACAAGTCCCCAACCAAGAACCCCGGTTCCTCGTTGCCCATTACCACCGAACCATCAATTGATATTTGAGCATTTAAAAATGTCTAATTTTCTCCTTCTAAGAAGATGCTTTCTCATTTTTCTTCTACTAAGAAGAGAAACTCCTTAGAAAACAAGAAGAAAAGAAGCTATCTTCAGTCTTCTCCTATTACAAAAAAATAAGAAATTATATATATAACCTTTTACTTCTCTTTCTATAAAACAGAAAGCAACTCAAGATGGGAAAGGACTCTTTAACATATTATACATGTGTAAAAGGCCGATTGACCAACAAAATAGTTAATTACTTGTACATAAAAGTCCATAACAATTATAATCAATGCAAATTGAGCAGTCGTACTTTGAAAGAGGATGTTCTCCTAGGCACGTGCAATCCATCCTTTGATACTATGTTGTCATCCCACGCAATCCAACTACATTTCCTCACTAAAAGATAAAAAGAACTCTATTTCCACATATAAAAAGTCAAAAATATTTCATTCCAAACAACTAAAAATAAAATACCATCATAACTCATTTATGATGGTATTCATTCTTTTTATTTCACTTCACTCCACTTTATTTTAAAAGCAAATTACCAAAAGGGCCCTCAGGTACGTGCAATCCACCCATTGATACTGTCGTCATCCTGTGAACCGACATTGGATGCAATTTTACAATCATTGAACGTTCGCTTACCATTAGATTGGATTTCAGAATAATCTATTGTTAAAATATTATTTAACTTTAAAGCTATTAAATCAAAGAATGAAATAATTTAGTAAATTGATTTTAGTCATTAAATCCAAAATTAAGATAATCTGACTATGAATGTCGTCTTTTCCATGACCATTATCTTGAATAGGACCTTCCCATCCAGGCACAGATAAGCAAACATTTAGGTGGGCCCAAGGAGCTGGATGAGCTGGACCGGCAGTGAACAAATACTCAATCCACTGGTAGAAGTTCCCCAGGTATGTACGACATGAATTATTATTATAAAATCCTTTCAGGGTCAAAGAATATCAACACATGGAAGTGGAAGATGACGCAGGAGCACACATAATATCGATTGCGAAATTCACTCAGACAAGCGTGTCTGTGGGAAGAGTCAAAAACCTGTAAGAAGAAAAGAAGACTTTGACCACATATATGTGTGGGTTAAGTAGAAGTCAGTTCAACACAATTTTTGAAAAGTCAAAACTTTGAGATAATGATATGTTTCTTTGGATCTAATTGAAAATGATCAGATCAGGTCCGGTCCCCAGCTGTTATTCAGCTGGCTTGGACCATTAATAAGGAAAAACTAAATTGGGTTGATGAGATAGGCCCAAGAGATGTGACGTCAGGCTTGTGATTTTGATTTTGAACTTATACTTCCATCCAATAATAAAACAAAACCTACCAAGACACCAACCCATGGTTAGCAAAGGAAGCTTCTTAGGACGCGTCGTTGACTTGATTTTGCAAACATGGAAGAGAATGTACAGAGCTTTCAAATCATCTCTTTGGTCTTCAGGTGAAATGAGAAGACGAATCATGAGTTCATCGATCTCTCGTCGTCACGGCATACAAATGAAAGAAAAGCTTTTAAATTTAGGTGACTTCGGATCCTTCAAAGATGAGGGATTTACTGTTCGAATAAAAAGGTCCTTTTGGCGAACTAGGTTGTTTGGAAAGCCAAATGACGAAGCATCTACCAAAAGTCAGTAGTATCATGTTACCATTTCATGTAAGAAGATGAAATAGCTAGCTGTTAAGAGCCATAAAGCCATGCATAATATTCAACTGTACTGTGAGAATCTTCCCGTTGGGTTGGAAAGTCATTTTGATGTGTGCGTAATCTAGAAAAAATCACTTTATCTATAGGAGAATAGAAGGACAACTTAGTTGTAAGTGTAGAAAATATAACTCACAAGATTAAAGGGAATTCACAGGACTTATCCAAATGACTGTGGAAAGCTAGCCGCTTCAGAGACCTGAAAGGGAAGAAAGAACAGTTAAAAGACCCTAGCTGTGGGCAGCACAGGGCTCTCCGATGCTCCAGTTAGTGCAAGAACTGAACTGAGGTTGAAGAAGAAGAGGTGCCGAGTCAGAATAAGAGTGCATGAGTATATGTTTTTGTCAACGTACCTTGGTTGGAGCAGGTTCATTCTATATAAGAGGAGAGTCTCTAGATATTTGGTAGTGGGCCTGATGATTTAACTGCTGAAGTCTCATCAGCTCACAAAGTAATAATTGAGGATCCATTATAGCCCACAATGCCTTAAATGATGGTCCGATCAGCCCATATTGCATTTAATGTTAGTCACATTGGGCCTGATCTTGTTTTGACTTATTAGCGGCAGAGGGTCCCATTGGACCTTTCCTTGGGCCTCACCCTGATGTGGCTGTAGCCACTAGATGCTGTTTTGTCAGAGATCTGATAAGAATTCTGGACGGCTGGGATGATGTATCTGTCCCACTGGCGCGTGCTCATGTCCTGCCATGTGTCCGAAGATGAGAGATGGCTGTTGGCGCCTGTCTCGGTTGACAGTTCGTCATATGGCTGCGGCCGAGATGCGAGACTGAGGCCAGGGCATGCGACCGAAATCATAGCGGGCTTAGGTCAGGGTTGACCGAGGTGATAATACTCGTCTCGGCTAGCACATTAGCGTCCGAGCCGGAATGCACGTAGCTGAGATTATTGCTGGAGTTAGCGTAATCTTGGTGTCTTAAGAATTGCCCCACACAATTGCCCTTAGCTTCTGACTCTTAAAAGTCCCGGAATCTTTAGGGTCGGAAGTTATAATGATGAAGATCAGACAGAGATCTTCGCCTTAATGACGGCCGCTGACGTTTGGTCTTCATCCAGTTTCCTTTCGTCTGCCCAAGGCAATAAATGTTGTGCCTTAATCATTGCGGAAAACAAGCTGGCCATGACACGCGTCATTATCTGGTTCGCTTCGCCATTAAACAGAAAGCGCTTTGCCGCCTTTCGATGCGACGTTTTCAAATTTCGAAAACGGCGCCTTAAGGTGGCGCTTCTTTCTCTATAAATAGTGGTGTCGTCTTCTTCTTCTTGACCTCTTGTTTTCGAAGGAAATCCCCAGAGCCTTTCAAAGCAAAAGCAGTTGCAGTGACGCGCAGGAAAAATCCTAAACAGAGAACGATTCCTTGTCTGAGTCTACTCCCTGTCCGTAAGTTCCGTTCTATTTGGTTCATTTCCGCTTTCTTCTAGGGGTTTTTTTTTTTGTGGGGGGTTCCTCTTTTTTTCTGACTTTAGACTTTTCTGCCTCTAGGCTTTTCTGCCTTTAGAAATGGACATCTACAATGACTGGTTAGAGAACCCTGCGGCCATAGAAGGGCTGAAAAGGGCTTACGATATACCAGACGATGTCCTAGTCAAGCGGGCGGACCCTGCAGATTACGCACTCCGCTCGTGCTCGGATGGTTGGATGCCCATCCCACTGATAGCCGTAATCGAGGGGGGAGTTAGGTTCCCTTTAGACTCTCTGCTTAGGGCCTGCCTTAGCGCCTGGTCTATTAGTCCCTACCAACTGATGCCCAACGGTTATAAGATCATCATGGGCACGGCTGTGCTTAATAAAAGGTTAGACATCGACTTCGGCGTTCATGACATCGAGGATGTATATGATATCTGCAAGTCCCGAGAGGGTAGTTATTACCTCCGAGTCAAGCCCAGCCGAGAGAGCTTCGTTACGGCGCTTGAAGACTCAAATAAATATGCCGGGGACGACCTCTAGTGCGTTTCGGGGAACTGGGAGTTCGGCTTCGGGGCAGACAGAGTATACAGGTACCCACGTCGCCTTGGGGCCGTTCCAAGTAAATATCTTTCTTTTAGATTGATCTTTTCTCTTGATTTTTTCTTTGCCGTACTGATGTTCTTGAATGTTTGTGCAGCTGCTCGAGAGAAGAAATAACTTGCCAGGCAAGCCGGCTGGAAGAAAAACGAGGAGTGGCACCGAAAGATCACAAGGTGCACAGATTTCTCGAGCAGATCGGCTTGGGCGCTCCTAGGCTACGAACCGAAGTACCGCGGCTATTATAAAAGAGCCGAGCTACCTGAATAGTTGCCCCAAGAAGATAGTCAGGGGATAAGCGAGACCGAGGCTGAGGGAGGCCGATCTGTGGCCGTAATCAAAGAGGGAGGTCCTTCCCAAGTTACGACCGACACAGCTAGCCGGCCCGCGTCTGGTGCTGAGGCGTCGACTTCCGAGCTGGAGTCCAGCGGCACCACTCTAAGGAGAAGACCTCGCCGTTCTTCGCCGAATCCGGAAGAGGAGGAAGGAGAGGTCATGCCTCGTATCCCGACGTTCGTGGATCTGGAGGCGCCGGCACTTGGGGATGATACCGAGTCTCCCCCACCCATAGTCTTGGACGCCGCCGGGATCTCTGCTCACCAGCCTGTCCTATCCTCGGCTGGTGTGGAAGAGGAAGGCCCGGCTTTACACTCTAGTCCAAAGACTCAACCATCTCCCACTGAGATTGAGTGAAGTGAGAGTCATTCGAGAAAGAGGCCGAGGGACGAGGGCACCAGTTCGAGTGGAGTATTGCCCCCAGTCGAGCCGGTACCTTGGGAGCCGAGCTTTTTGCTAGAGCCGGGAAGGCTCATGACGGTGGAGGATTGCATCCATAAGAGGCCCAATTCCCTCATGCTCGAGACGCTCGGCCACGCCTGTGCGCTTCCGCGAGACATGGGTCGCCTGGAGAAGATGAGCGACCCCAAGCTGCCGTAGTCGCTGATGCACTCCTGCTTTCAGGTAAGATTTCCTTTGACTTTCTACTTTTTCATCAAGTGTTTCATTTCAGCTATTGTTTTCTAATTGTTTCTCTTGTCTTTAACAGACGCTGGAGAAATCGATGGTGGTCATCAATAGATTCAATAAGCAGAGTCCTCTGGTCGCCAAGCTCGATGAGGAGAGGAGGGAATTAGAGGAAGCTTTGGGAGCCAGCACTTCAAAGGCGGAGGCGCTGAAGGCCGAACTTGAGGCTAAACTAGGGGATGCCGTTGCCGAGATCGAGACAGAAAAGAAAACGGTGGCAGATCTCAAAACTTCGGTAGAAAAACTGAAGGGTGGCCTACAGGTTGAAACGAGGAGAGCGAACGAAGCCGAGGCCAAGGCCGCGACAGAGAGCAACGCCGCTTTTGCGGACGCGATAAACTAGGCGACAGCCCATTACAAGGCTAAGGTTTTTCGCATCAGGAACAGAACCTGGGAGAAGGTGTGGCGCGCCGCCTTGAGGGAAGTGGGAATTCCAGAGGGTCATCCATCCTTTGTGAATCTGCCGGATTGCCCCGACCCGTCGGCTCCCGTGGTCAACGTTTCAATAGAGGCTCCTGAGGTTGATGTCAATGCTCCCGCTAGCTCCGACCCCCAATAAAGGCTCCGATGTATTCTAGTAATGATGTAACCCTTTTTCTTTTTGCTTCTTTTTTTTAAAATGTACTTTGAGATGTAATGACAATATATTAATACAATTGAACTTTTGTTGACACTGGATCTTGTCCTTTCTTTTTGTCATGTTTTTGTGTCTATTTTCGTACAAGTATATGAGTTCGGCTTCATTTTTTTTCTGGACTGTAAGGAGTGGCTGAGCTTGATAGTAGTCTGAGCTGGAAACATATGGTCGAGACAGTCTTGACAATCTATGTATTCGGCCACAACGACTTCATGCCTGGGCGATACATACCGACCCTAGGACAATCTCATTAATGGCCGTAATGGCTTCATGCCTGGGTGGTATAGACCGACCCAAGGCAGTCTCATCAGTGGCCGTAATGACTTCATGCCTGAGCGGTATAGACCGACCCAAGGCAATCTCATCAGTGGCCACAATGGCTTCATGCCTGGGCAGTATAGACCGACCCAAGGCAGTCTCATAAGTGGCCGTAATGGCTTCATGCCTGGGCAGTATAGACTTCATGCCTGGGCGGTATAGACCGACCCAAGGCAGTCTCACCAAGGGCCGTAATGGCTTCATGCCTGGGCAGTGTAGACCGACCCAAGGCAATCTCATCAGTGGCCGTAATGGCTTCATGCCTAGGCGGTGTAGACCGACCCAAGGCAATCTCATCAGTGGCCGTAATGGCTTCATGCCTAGGCGGTGTAGACCGACCCAAGGCAATCTCATCAGTGGCCGTAATGACTTCATGCCTGGGCGGTATAGACCAACCCAAGGCAATCTCATCAGTGGCCGTAATGGCTTCATGCCTGGGCGGTGTAGACCGACCCAAGGCAGTCTCATCAACGGCCGTAATGGCTTCATGCCTGGGCGGTGTAGACCGACCCAAGGCAATCTCAACAGTGGCATTGTCGCCGAGCTGCCGATAGTCGCTACTGAGTTATATAGTTGAATTGAGAACCAAGAATAAAACCGCTTTTATTGATCTTGAAAATTGAGTACAGACTAAAAATAGAACTTCTTAAGGTGCAATGCGTTCCAAGGCCGTGGCAACTGTCGACCATTCATGTCTTTAAGTCTGTAGGCTAATTGTCCGGCGATAGAAATTACTTTGAATGGTCCGTGCCAATTTGGTGCCAGCTTGCCTTGATTTGGGTCTTTATCGCCTGAGAGTGTTTTCTTTAGAACTAGCTCGCCAACTAAGAACATTCTCTCCCTGACCTTCTGATTGTAGCCTTTTGCCAGCTGCTACTGATAGACGGCCAACCGGATGGCTGCTGCTTCTCTGCGTTCGTCTGTTAGATCCAACTCCCGAGCCAGATTTATTTCATTTTGGCCTTAGTCAAGTAATTCGGATCTCAGAGTGGGGAGGCCGATCTCAAGAGGGATGACCGCCTCCATCGTATAGGCAAGGGAGAAGGGCGTCGCCGAGGTGGAGCGCCTCAGAGTCGTTTTGTAGGCCCATAGGACGCTTGGAAGTTCCTCTACCCATCTTCCTTTAGCTCGGTTTAGTCGCTTCTTCAGCCCATCGAGCACTACCTTGTTAGAAATTTTTGCTTGACCATTGCTTTGCGGGTACGCCGGGGTAGAATAGTGGCTCCTGATGCCGCGCTCTTGGCAAAAATTCTTGAAGAAAGTGGAATCAAACTGGGTCTCGTTGTCCGAGACCAAAGCTCTCGGAATGCCGAACCTCGTAATGATGTTTTTCCACACGAAATTGTTAGAGTCTTGTTCGGTGATGGAAGACAATGGTTATGCCTCTATCCACTTGGTGAAGAAGTTGGTGGCTACAATCAGCCACCTCCTATTCCCCGGAGCTCGGTGAAGTAGTCCCACGATGTCCAGCCCCCATTGGGCAAAGGGCCATGGGCTGGAGAGCGGACTCAAGTCTTGCGCTGGTTGATGGAGGGAGTGAGAGAATTTTTGGCACTTCTTGCACTTTTTGGCATATAACCGCGCATCCTTCTGCATATATGGCCACCAGTAGCCCTGCCTGATAGCCCGATATGCTAGTGATCTTCCTCCGATATGGCTTCCACAGATCCCTTCGTGTAAGATCCCGGTCCCACTAAATATATTTATTATTATTTTATTTAGAATTTTATTATTATTTTAATTGAATGTATTTTAGTTATTTAAGTGGTTAGGATTAAGTGGGGCACACGTTAGATTAGATGCGTGGATTGGTGAGTTGGGTTAATGGGTAGATGACCTGAACCGTAGTTTTGACCCAATAACTTAAGCCCAAAGAATATTCCCTTTTAACCTAATCCCTAGTTTTAATAACGACACGTCTTTATCTCTCCCAACTTATCTCTGCAACTCCTCCCGTAACTTCTTCTTCTTCTTCCTCTTTCAACTTCCCAAGCCATTGCAGTTTTAGGATCCAACCACCGGAATTCAGATCGGAGGATACCATCATTCTTGGTTCTACTTTCTTATCTCAAGTAACCTTCTCCTCAGATCATTAGGAGCAGATCTGTATTTTTAGGTTATCTTCTTAATCTTTTTAATGTTAGGATTTGGGTAGGAATACCATAGATCTGTTCATCTGAACATTTTTATCACATCTTCTTTGTCAGATTGGTATTAGGATTGTGATCGAGTGCCCCGGTAATCTCGGATTGGATATTGGTTAGGATCTATTGCATTTTCTTCAACCCCGGTGAAAGGCAAGTATCTAAACATAATTTGTGAATTTAATACATGTGTTTCTCTTTGATTCCAGTTTGGTGCATATAGAAACCCTTTTGATGCCCCTTTTGATGATGTTAATTATTTTTGTGATGAGATCGGAGATCAGAGATCATCCATGGATTTTCTTATTATTTTTTTTAGCATTACTGTCGGCCCAAAGAGGATCAGATCTGTCACACAATTCCCAGACACAAATTGTCTTGTTACTTTGTATTGGTTGTGGGCCCAAGCAGACCCCATTGATGATTGATCAAGACCGCAGATTTGGTAGTGGACCCACGGGCGACCATAGGGATGGAGGACCCGTGTGAGGTGGGCCCTATCTGGTCCACCATCCAACGACCCAAAGGTGACTGACGACATGAAAAAAAAGAAAAGAGAGAAATTCCGTTTTTGGGCTGTGGGGCCCAGGTGGGCCATCGATCGCAGATCAGATCCCTACATCTTTTAGAGGGGGTTTGGGCGACCCTGTTGGGGAGGGCTAATAGTGGACCTTTGATTAGTGGGCTGCCATCCGAAGTGCACAGAGCTGGGATGCTGGACTACTCCATTACAGGAATCGTCCTGTGATGAGAAGAAAAGGAAGGTGGTGATGACGTGGCTGGTTAAGTGAAAAAGGATGATGGGAGGTGACATGTGTGGAAATTGAGATAAAGATGGTAATGTGGGTTACCATGGGGATGAGAGAAATTAGGTGATGACAGCACATGCATTACATGCCTTTTTGTTTTAACATATGGCCCTTTACATTTTTGAATTTAGAAAAAAAAAACCCTTTGTAGCTTTAATGAACCCATTTGACTCTTAAAATTTATATTCTTGGTCATACACTAAGATGAGACCCTAAGCCTTCTAAAATTATAAACTAAGGTCATTTATCTTTATCAACTTGCAAATTAAATATTAAATGTTATATTTGATTTTAATGTGTCAAAATTATAATTTTGGACCTTATTAATTAGATCATTAGACCGAGTAAATACCGTTCGGGCAAACGGTATCTTACTAACGTGGGGTTTAATGCCTGGTATGACCTCGGGCAAATCCTAATGAATTCGAGTTCAACTCATTTCTATTGGAAAACCCTTAACTGGGTCTATGCACCATTAATGGAGAAGGGATGCGTTGATCTTATGTTTATTAGAGATTCCCGTGGTTGTTGGGTGCGAAACCTTATGTTGACCTTAGGACCGATTTGTATCTATGTCTTAACCTTCGCATGCATATATATATATATATGTTGGTTTAGGATGTGTATTCCTTTAGATGCGTACCCTATTGTGTTATGGACAATAAAGTGGCTTGGCAAATTTTATATAACGATTCGATTATGGTATGGATTGTGAAATGGCCAGCACTTTACTTTAACTTAGGACTCTTATGTCAGAGTTTTATCATTCAGGTCTATTATGCTTATATGTTTATGTTTATGTGGGTCATTTGTGGACGACTACAGATCGATATGTGGACAATTGATCACCGATGTGTCCGGATCACTTATAATCCGCTTTGAATGTGAACATGTTATCCTGATTTGTTTTATTTGATCGGTTTATGACCACTGATGATGTGGACGAGCTTTCCCGATTTATTTAGGGCTGACCACCCACAATGGGGACACTTGTCTTCGTGTGAATTATATTGCTCCATTTGTTTTATTTGGATTTATGTCATACATTCATTCATGTTATATCCTTGTCTTTATTCCTATATGATCTCACTTATCTTTACTCATCTCGTTATCGTATTTAATTTCGAATTATGATTATGCACTTGCTATTTACTTTGTGATATTTGGTGCATAGGCACCGAGCCCTACTTTACCGAGGAGACGGAGGAGGATCAAACGTTTCAAACATTTGAGCCAACTGATGAACCCGAGTGGAATGCCGGAGATGGCTTCGAAGCCGTCTGAGCTTGCATTAGAGCTCGCATTAGAAAGAACGTCATCTTAGTAACTCTTTAGAGGAACTTCTTTTAATGATAAACTTTTCCTTCGTAATTGTTTGATTTATTCCGCAACTTTAATTATTAATGTTCATTTGATTTTCGTGTTGGATCTCATTTATATACTTTGAATACTAATTGAGTAAAGCTTCCGTTGCATTTAATGAAATTTATTGACTCACCACGGTTTGTTATGTGGGTCCACTTTTGGAAGCTTGTGTTATATTAAACACAGGAATTTTAATTTAAATTTTAATTTTTTCATGTTTTTCCCAATTCTTATTTTGGGGACGTGACACTTCGTGTATTTCATAGAGGAAATCTTCGACTCTGCTTGGGTGAACGCACTGGAGGTATGGGCCTGTGAATGACTTCTTGTAGAGCTTGCCTTCAGGAGTCAACCAGAACCGGGATGCCTTGAACCTGATTCGGTGAGCCTTAGTTTCATCCTCGGGAAGCTAGTTGTTTTTGAGGTAAAAGACGATTGGGTCCATCCAACTCGAGCCGAGATCAAGGCATAGGATTTCCCATGGTGAGTGGAGCTCTATACTGGGCCTTGCCAACAACCCTACTTCGAGGTTCTTTTCTTTCCTGCTTCAACAGCAAAGGCTAAACTAGCAAGCGCATCGGCGTGAGAATTGGACTCTCTGCCTATCTGTTTGATCTCGGCTGTCTAGAACTAAGAGAGGAGCTTTTTTGCAAAGGCTAGGTAAGTAGCCATCCTGTCGTCGCGAGCTTGGTAATCTCCAGTCAGCTGGTTTGTCACCAGCTGTGAATCACTGAAGACTAATAGCTGTTGAGCTCCGAGGATTTTGGCGCTGTTTAGTCCTGTTATTAGGGCTTCATACGCAGCTTCATTATTTGACGCCTTGAAATCCAGGGTTAAAGCCTGCTCGATGACCAGTCCTTCTGGAGGACGACGCCTGCGCCAGCTCTTCTAGAAGTTGAGGATCCGTCGACGAAGACTTTCCAGACCGAGGCAAGGAATTGACTCTGAGCTTGTTCATCAGTCTCTGTGAGTGCTTCCTTAAGTCCTCTGCCCCCCAGTTCGGTGCCGGGCTGGGTTGGTGCCGAACTTGGAGAGACGAATTCCACGATGAAATCTGCCACAATTTGGGCTTTGATCGCCGTCCTGGGTTGGTATTGAATATCATACTGTTCCAGTTCAACAACCCATTTGGAAATTCTTTTTGAAAAGTCAGATTTTTTGTAGGATAGATTTTAGTGGATGCTCCGTAACAACCACGATGACATGAGTTTGAAAATAATGGGAGAGCTTACGAGAGGCATTGACAAGCGCTAATGCCAGCTTCTCTAATTGTAAATATCGGGTCTCGGCATCAAGGAGGGTTTTGCTCGTATAATAGACTGGTTTTTGAAGTTTATCTTCCTATCTGATGAGGACTGAGCTTACCGCATGATCCAAGACCGCCAAATATAGGTACAATATTTCTCCTTGTTTCATAGCTCCCTTAGTCATGGTGTTAAGGAAGACTTTTACAAACGTTTCCCACAGACGGCGCCAATTGTAAGTGCAGAAAATGTAACTCACAAGATTAAGGGGAGCCTCACAGGACTTATCCCATCGGACCTTTCCTTGGGCCTCACCCTGATGTGGTTATAGCCACTGGATGTCTTTTTTTCAGAGATCTGATAAGGATTCTGGACAGTCGGGACGATGTATCTGTCCCACTGGCGCGTGTTCATGTCCTACCACATGTCCGAGGATGGGAGATGGCTGTCAGCGCTTGTCTCAATTGGCAGTTCGTAGTATGGCACACTGCCGAAATCATAGCGGGCTTAGGTCAGGGTCTACCAAGGTGATAATACTCGTCTCGGCTAGCACATTAGCGTCCGAGCCAGAATGCACGTAGCCGAGATTATTGCTGGAGTTAGCATAATCTTGGTGTCTTAAGAATTGCCCCACACACTAGTAATGGGGAGTCCCCTTCTCACCCAACTGCCTCGCGTTCAATTGTTGGGTCATTTTTCTTATACGTGCAAGCAGTTCTTTCTTCTACTTACATATGTAGGTGATCTTCTCAACTGTGTGTGCTGTTATTTACCTCAACATCATTTGGGTCCTTCAATGACCAAGCCACCTAATTGGCTGGTTAAAAAATAAATTCACTTCAGTTAGAGAGATAGAATTGGCCCCTGATAAGTCCCTAAAATTGAATATCCATTATCATCATTTTATGTAGAATTTGGAGTTATTTAGGAAAAAATGTATGGAATTTGATAAAATCATGCACCATGGTGTTCAAAGTTGATTTCATGTGAAAATTGATTTAAATATTAGAAATTGCATGTTTTTATTGAAATTATTCTTTTTAGATTATCGGATTATCCTCTTGAATTTCTTTAAATCTACACATAAACATATGTATTTTCTTTGCACCATTGGATCGCACACGAAAATCTGATTCAAAATGTTGTATTTGCATGTATTCATACATGTCAAAATGGGTCTCATGCATGGCATGATAGTTTTATCTTTTTATCTTTTTCTTTTTTTCATGATAGTTTTCTACATAGCAATAATTTAAGTATTTTCTTTTGTAGGAAATTCAAGAAAAAGGCCCAATTTCATATGTGTGTTTTCTAAACCATACATATTTTCTTATGTATTGTTGGTTATTGATCATATGTATCCCTGTTTAGTTTTCTAATTTCTGGTTTTTTTTTTTAGAAATCTAATTTCTTAATTTAGGTCTTTCAAACAGAGTTGAATTTCTAAATATAGGTAGCTCTTATCCATATTTTTCCATCCAAAGGCGTTCCATGGTTGTCATGTATAATAGTGGGCCACTAGGAGAAGCATTTATTGAAAAGAAAAAAGTCCTCGACAGTTTTTAACACTCCTCATATATATGGAATAATTCTCCAAAATGGCCCAGTTTAAAAACACCCCGTTTTTTCGACTCTCTTTTTTTTTTGTCATGGGGCCCACCTTGAGTCAATCTAGTCTCCCCCCCCCCCCCCCCCCCCCCACACACACACACACACACTCACTCATCCAACTTTTCATCGCTATTGGATTGAAATCATAAGAAAATGATGCACAGAAACTATTAAATGTTAGAATAATGGATCAAAGGGTTACGATGATCTTATGAAGTCCAAAATTTTCATATAGGTAGATCTCATACAAATCTTTCTATCCAATGGACCTTCATGATCATCATGCATCCCGGTGGGTCCTACTAGGGAGGAGCATTTCTCTCCTAAAAAATGCCCAAGCGTATGTATATATGTGTATAATTCTATATGGGGATATTCATATGCATCCTTCTCTCACCATATGGTGAAGGACAAACTTAATGGGGCCCAACCTAGGGACCCACTGATCATAGGACTAGTGGGGGATGGAGAGAGATATCTTAAATGGGCCCATATATCAAGTTTGAGGTCAATCCAATGCCTCTAACCCCTTTATCAATGGTCCAAAAATCTAACGACTTTATGTTAAAGGGAAAAAATTGACGCTTGATCCAACGGTCCAGTCCATTTGGATAGGTGAAAACTCGATGGATCTAGTGTACTTAAGGGCCTCACATGTGTGTAGATGGTTTGGATGTATCATAAAGTCGGCCTCACTATGTTGTCCTCACCGTAATATGGTGAGGATGCACATGAATATTTCCCATATATATTTATATTCAATATATATACGTCCCTCACCGTATTATGGTGAAGAAAACTTGATGGGGCCCATCTAGGGTCCCACTGATCATGGGAGGGGGGTGTGTGGGGGTGGGGAAGCGACAACTTAGATGGGCCTAAATATCAAGTTTGGGGTCAATCTCATGCCACAAACCCCTTCATCTATGGCCCATATGTTTAACAACGTTATATTAAAGAAAAAAATTGAACATTGATCCAATAATTTAGTTCATTTGAATTGATGAAAACTTGATCAATCAAGTGTAATTTAGGAGGTCTTATATGTGCAGATGGTTCGAATGGATCATAAAGTTTGCCCCATTATGTTGCCCTCACCGAAATACAGTGAGAGATGTACGCATAAGAATATTTCCCATATATATGTATATATATGGAAATTCTAAAAAAACACCTCACTTTAAAGACGCCCTTTTTTCTGCCCCTCTTGTTTTTGTCATGGGGCCCATGTTAAGTCAATCTAGTATTTTGACACACACTACCCCCACTCCCCAACAATTGTAAGGAAATATATATTTTGTTTAGAAATTACTGAAAAATCACCTTAGATGTTCGATGCACAAAAAAGGCTCTCATAATTCCTTTATAATAGTAATGGCCCTTCCACCAATTTTCAACTTTGTTTGAGCGGTCACACATTTCAATTGAGCGACGACATCGTCACTTGTCTCCTCTTCCTCTTTCACCATCTCTTGCACTCCATTTATCGCCCTCACATCTCTTCCTCTTACACACAACCTCTCATCTTTATCTTCTGGCACAACAATCTACTGAGCTCACCACCTCCAACCATCACAGTCAACTCATCACTCCATAACCTCTCTCTCTTTTCCACATAACTGACAAATTTGCAAACCTCGTCAACCATCCATTCACACGAGTCCAACGCCATCTTCACCAAGCCAAACATCCGAACACCACACCTACAACTAAACTTACAACAAATCATCCCGTCTCTCATTCATCCCTCTGTTCTTCTAACCAAATACGACACATCCATCATGCCTCTCACCTTTCAAGACACCAAAATCAACAACTCATCTCCTCTCGTCCAATGTAAAGCCACCTGCCCTAGATTTCATCTTCAACATCTTTTTTGACGGAACCAAACGTGATCCTACCATCACCCTCATGGTTCTTCAAACCTCACTTGTATCAACCAAACACTTCAGGAAGAACATCTCTTCGTTGAGGAGAGATAAAGATAGATGGTATCGAAGGCACAGGTGAGAGGGCGAGAAATGGAGTGAGGGAGTGATGGACCCGATTCTTTCCTCTCTCCCGCTGCCTCCGCCCTGGGTCTTTCGGGGTACGGCGGAGGGGAAGAGAAAAAAGTAAAGGGTATCAACATCTTTCTTTCTTTTTGTACGGGTATGCCAATTTCACTTTTCTACTTGGAATTTAGAAACGGTAATCCGAAGATCCACCTTCACAAGTAGAAAGGGGAAATGAAACTTTTTCTAGTTTCCCATTGCACACATATTTTAAGAAAAGAGACAAAGGTTTTTTTTTTATATGCCGTGAAAGGCGATTTCATTTGTTTGCCGTAAAAGGCGATTTTGCCGTAAAAGGCGATTTACAAATCTTATCTATTATGAAAGACAAGAATTTTGATTTTTGTCTCTAAAAGAAAAATAAAGTACAATAGAAATCAAGAAAAGGAATTTGACTTCTCATTCGATTGTGGGGACACGTTCAGATCGACGGTCGCGAGTCATGTATGGGCTCCTCCATCGTCCATGCAGATGAGAATACGATGCTTGGATTCTTGGCTTGGCTTTTTAACCTCAGATTTTTAAAGGACAAAGACCAAGAGAAGGTCTTATATCCGATAAAAAGCTAAGTAAACGGGCTGAAAAGCCACGTTTTAGCCATGTTGGTAGAAGAAGGGAGGTCCTTGGGGGGGTGGCCCCCCAAGGGTGCTTCAATCACCTTTTGGTGGTCTTTGCAGCAAAATTGCAGGGCCTCTGGATTTTCTGGGCAATTCTCCGGACTTCGGGTGAATTTCTCTAGCGATTTCTCTGGATTTTTTTCCGTCTTTCGTCTATGTTTTTCCCTTTGGAATGCCCTCCTATTTATAGGCCTTTGGTAGCCATTTAGGAGGGTTTATGAGCCTTGAATGCATTAATGCTCATAATGGGAAGAGTTACAAGTTTTAAAGTATTTGTTTTGTAACTCCTTTCTCTTTGAATCTGATTGGCCGATGGAGAATAATGAGCTTTTAATTGCCTTTAATCCCTATCATTGGAGGAGTTTCATGGCTTTAATGCCATAAATCCTTTGACTTGTAACTCCCATTTGCTTGCTTTTGATTGGGCCGTCCAAAATAATGAGTTAATGACCGCATTAACTTGTCATAAAATGGGTCATTTAACCTCATTAATTGGTCGCCAAGTCGCCTGAAGAGTCGCGGGCCGCGCCGCGTCTTTTGGAATTCTTCTTGCGATGACCGCCGGTGGATCCACATGTTGTTTGATGTCGGATGGCGATGCAATTTCAGATATTGATTAATGTCAACGTGCCGGCAACATCTGTCCTGTCGATTTCACGATCGGGCGGGCAGAAAGTGTGCTTTCTTTGTCGGCCGGTTGGCGATTTCGAGGCATCTAATGATCATCCAATGATTTCGGCGGCGAATCCGTGATGTTGACGAAGATCGACTGATTTCATGCACGAAAAATCAGATTTTCGAAAAATCGCAGGGGCCAATCAACTCGAAACGCGAAAAGGACCTGAAAAAGGGGTCTTCCGGTGATTTTCTGGTCGCCGGAATTCCATGGTCGCCGGCGACCATGGGCCTTGGGCCCATTTCTCGGCCGCCGTTCGGTCACCTTTTCTTCGCCGTTTTTCGATCTTTTTTCATTCTTTTTTCTTCTGTATTTTTCCTGACCTTTCCCCTCATTTATTGGCCTGATTCTCTTGAAGAAAACCCGACGAGAAGCCACGCAAATCGGAGCACAAAGTTTCCTATTTTTCTAGAAAGTCGAAGACTTTGTTGTGCGGTATTGCCGATTTTTTGTCAAGCATTGAAACTAGGCCAAACGATGTCGGAATGACTTGAAATTTGACGTGGAGCTTCTTGAACAGTAGATAGGACCAACCATAGGCTTTGGTTTGAGTTTTGAAGCCGTTCGGGGTCCCGCAAATGCTTGCCTTAACTTCACCATGAGAGAAATGCCGAGTTTTGACCTGTGGTCAACCGATGTCCGATTGACCTGAAATTTGACAGGGAGCCTCCTGAGTAGTAAGTAAGACCAACCATGGGCTTTGGTTTGAGTTTTGAAGCCTTTTGGGGTCCCGCAAATGCTCGCCTTGATTTCACCTCGAGGAAAATGCCGAGCTTTGAAACTAGGCCAAACGATGTCCGTTTGACCTAAAACTTGACAGGGGACCTATTGGAGTCATTTTGAGATGATCCATTAGCTCCAATTTGGATGCCATGATTCCGGGGTGCTCCGCCGCTGGTAGGCCTATTTTTGCTTCCCGAGAGTTGATGAAGGGTCAAACGTCGTCCGTTTGACTTGAAATTTAGCAGGGGGCCTTTGGGAGGTATTTTGAGACCATCCGTAGGCTCTGATCGAAGTTTTGAAGTCTTCGACACTGTCGCTGCCGGAAGCCCCTGTCTGGCTGTCGGAGGAGTGAAGTTAGGCCAAATGACGTCGAAATGGCCCGAAACTTCATGTGTACCCCTCTTTTGGCTGTTTTGAAGGATCTTGCAGTTTTTGTTTGATTCTGATAAGATCTGGTGCTTGAAGTGGCGCCTTCCTATTTATGGCAGGATGTGACTCCATGTAGCTTTTGGTGTTGAAGGGACATAGTGACATTTTTGGTGTCAACAGGGAGATGGAGAAGAGAAGGAATTGAAGCAGAGGAAGAAAGAAGGGGAAGAAGAAGAGACGAGCAATAAAATCGTCGCTTTCTCAAATAAGGGTGAAAATTGGTGGGAGGGCCTTTACTATTACAAAGTAACTATGAGAGTGTTTTTTTTATTTTTTTTATTTTTTTTTGTGCACTGGACGTCTAAGGTGGTATTTCTGTTAATTTCCTCCTTTTTTTCTTTTTGAGGAATCGATGGGAAAATGTGGGTGTTATGGAAACTTAAAGAGTAATGGTTGTATTAGCCCGTGTTTGGCATCTTTGTTATTTCAAACCTCTATTTGTCTAAATGTCAAAGGAAAAAGATTTGATAAAATAAGAGTTGCTTAGCACACATTTCTCCCCTACACCCATGTTAGAGAAGTAGAGGCAAATCCTCTTAAAATGAAAGGCCCCATTTATAGGCTTGTGAAAATAAGAGCTTTAGCCTCTTTTCTTATGGTTCTATTTTGGATGACTTTATGGGAAAAAAGAGTTGAGATAACAAAAAGGGCCTTTTGACAATGGAATAAAGACAATGGAGTAAAGAAAGTTAAGAGTACCAGTTGTATTAGGAAACATGGGCATTTACCAAAAAATCCAATTAAAAAAGGAAACCACAATTGAGGACCCCAAATTTTTATAATATTAGAGGAGGAGGACCTCCCTCCAAAATTCTCTTTTTTTCGTCAGTTTTTGTCCATCATTCGTTAATGTCAATAAAACTCATAATCTCCAAATCGATAGAAAAAAAAAAAACAAATGAGAAGAAGAAGAAAGAAGATGAAAATAATAAAACTTGAGGAGATTGTCTCTATCACCCAATCTATCATGTCCTTTTAATGGTCATTTTGTAAACTCAAGCAGTCAATTTGAGTTTACAAATTGACCATTAAAAGGTCACTAAATGAGTAACATAAAATTATAAAATAACCCACTTGTCACACTAGACATGCGTATGTAGCTCCCATTAGTGGTCTTCATTACCATCTTTAGATCCTCTATTGCCTTATCAATGCTCTATAAAGTCTTCACTCCCATTTTATCTATCACAAGGCCGATGATTAACTTCATAAGAAAACTCAATTCATCTTCGCCCCACTTCAACTCTAAACATCAATGGAAAAAAAGGGGACACTCTACAAAAAAAAAAAAAAAAAAAGTTGAAGAAAATATTACTCAGGCATTCAAACGAGCAAATGGAAGGGTGTTTCAACTATAGACATCAATGAGAAAAGGGTACTCTCCACATAACGAAGTTTAAGAAAATACCACTTAGGTATTCTAAAAAAACATATGGAAGGCAACATACCTTTAGTTTCCATCATCTCAAGGACATCACCTACTTCATCCCTCTTCTTTCTCAAACAATCAATCTAATCCCATTTTCACCTTTCCTCATTTAAAGGAATAAAAACTTAGAATAAAAAAACTTATAGAGATTAGAGAGAGACTCACACATCAATGTAGCAACAAATAATGAGTGATGAGGAATTTATATAAATTTGAGGATTTTACCTGAAAAATCACTTTAAGTGGCCAATGCACCATATCAAACACTTTAGCAAACCATGCACCAAATAGGGCATTTCGCCTCAAAATCCTTTTTTTTTTTACCACGTTTTTCAAGGTTGACATCTACCCTCAATTTATGTGTTGAAGGTCGCCATCGACCTTGAGCAGAGGCCTTATTAGGGATCGAAACCTTATTATTTCCTATTATTCCTTCTTTCTTCTCCTCCTAATGATGGACTCGATTCTTCCCTCTCTCCCGCTGCCTCCGCCCCGGGTCTTTCGGGGTACGGCGGAGGGGAGGAGAAGAAAAGATAAGGGTATCAACATCTTTTTTTCTTTTTGTACGGGTATGCCAATTTCACTTTTCTACTTGGAATTTAGAAACGGTGATCCCAAGATCCACCTTCACAAGTAGAAAGGGGAAATGAAACTTTTTCTAGTTTCTATCGCACACATATTTTAAGAAAAGAGACAAAGGTTTTTTTTGAATGCCGTGAAATGCGATTTCATTTGTTGCCGTGAAAGGCGATTTTGCCGTGAAAGGCGATTTACAAGTCTTATCCATTATGAAAGACAAGAGTTGTGATTTTTGTCTCTAAAAGAAAAATAAAGTACAATAGAAATCAAGAAAAGGAATCTGACTTCTCATTCGATTGTGGGGACACATTCAGATCGACGGTCGCGAGTCATGTATGGGCTCCTCCATCGTCCATGCAGATGAGAACACGATGCTTGGATTCTTGGCTTGGCTTTCTAACCTCAGATTTTTAAAGGACAAAGACCAAGAGAAGGTCTTATATCCGATAAAAAGCTAAGTAAACGGGCTGAAAAGCCACGTTTTAGCCATGTTGGTAGAAGAAGGGAGGTCCTTGTGGGGATGGCCTCCCAAGGGTGCTTCAATCACCTTTTGGTGGTCTTTGCAGCAGAGTTGCAGGGCCTCTGGATTTTTTTGTCTTCGTCGGGGGGAGAGTGAGAGCTAGATCCTTTCCCTTTGGAATGCCCTCCTATTTATAGGCCTTTGGTAGCCATTTAGGAGGGTTTATGAGCATTGAATGCATTAATACTCATAATGGGAGGAGTTACAAGTTTTTAAATTACTTGTTTTGTAACTCCTTTTTCCTTGAATCTGATTGGCCGATGGAGAATAATGAGCCTTTAATTGCCTTTAATCCCCATCATGGGAAGAGTTTCATGGCTTTAATACCATAAATCCTTTGACTTGTAACTCCCCTTTGCTTGCTTTTGATTGGGCCGTCCAAAATAATGAGTTAATGACCGCATTAACTTGTCATAAAACGGATCATTTAACCTCATTAATTGGTTGCCAAGTCGCTCGAAGAGTCGCGGGACGGGCCGCGTCTTTTGGAATTCTTCTTGCGATGACCACCGGTGGATCCACATGTTGTTTGATGTCGGATGGCGATGCAATTTCAGACATTGATTAATGTCAATGTGCCGGCAACATCTGTCCTGTCGATTTCACGATCGGGCGGGCAGAAAGTGTGCTTTCTTTGTCGGTCAGTTGGCGATTTCGAGGCATCTAATGATCATCCAATGATTTCGGCGGCGAATCCGTGATGTTGACGAAGGTCGACGAATTTCATGCACGAAAAATCAGATTTTGGAAAAATCACAGGGGCCAATCAACTCGAAACGCGAAAAGGACCCGAAAAAGGGTATTCTGGCGAATTTTTGGGTCGCCGGAATTTCCATGGTCGCCGGCGACCATGGGCCGGCGACCCTGGGCCATGGTCGCCGGCGACCATGGGCCAAGGTCGCCGGCGACCATGGGCCTTGGGCCCGTTTTTTGGCTGCCTTTCGGTCGCCGTTTCTTCGCCGTTTTTCGATCTTTTTTCACTCTTTTTTCTTCTGTATTTTTCTTGACATTTCCCCTCATTTATTGGCCTGATTCTCTTGAAGAAAACCCGACGAGAAGCCACGCAAATCGGAGCACAAAGTTTCCTATTTTTCTGGAAAGCCGAAGACTTTGTTGTGCGGTTTTGCCGATTTTTTGTCAAGCATTGAAACTAGGCCAAACGATGTCGGAATGACCTGAAATTTGACGTGGAGCTTTTCTGTCAAGCCTTTTGAGGTCCCGCAAACGCTTGCCTTAATTTCGCCATGAGAGAAATGCCGAGCTTTGACTTGTGGTCAACCGATGTCCGATTGACCTGAAATTTGACAGGGAGCCTCCTGAGTAGTAAGTAAGACCAACCATGGGCTTTGGTTTGAGTTTTGAAGCCTTTTGGGGTCCCGCAAATGCTCGCCTTGATTTCACCTCGAGGAAAATGCCGAGCTTTGAAACTAGGCCAAACGATGTCCGTTTGACCTAAAACTTGACAGGGGACCTATTGGAGTCATTTTGAGATGATCCATTAGCTCCAATTTGGATGCCATGATTCCGGGGTGCTCCGCTGCCGGTAGGCCTGTTTTTTCTTCCTGAGAGTTGATGAAGGGTCAAACGTCGTCCGTTTGACTTGAAATTTGGCATGGGGCCTTTTGGGGGTATTTTGAGACCATCCGTAGGCTCTGATCGAAGTTTTGAAGTCTTCGACACTATCGCTGCCGGGAGCTCCTGCCTGGCTGTCGGAGGAGTGAAGTTAGGCCAAATGATGTCGAAATGGCCCGAAACTTCATGTGTACCCTTCTTTTGGCTGCTTTGAAGGATCTTGTAGTTTTTGTTTGATTCTGACAAGATCTGGTGCTTGAAGTGGCGCCTTCCTATTTATGGCAGGATGTGGCTCCATGTAGCTTTTGGTGTTGAAGGGACATAGTGACATTTTTGGTGTCAACAAATGCCCCCTCGAGGTACAACGACAAGGTGTGCAGCTCTAGCAGTACAAGTGTGCCTTGAAGAGAATTTGAAGGAGATCTTCTTGCTTGACCAAGAGTCTTGAGCGTTTTTCTTTTGATGGGGTTGCTTTTTGAGCTTCCAAGGGATTTCGCGGTAATGAGAGTGGTCATGTACCGTCTCAAGGCAATGATTTTGAAATGACATTTGGATATGGGTTTTTGGTTTTGGGTTTTCCCTTTTAACCTTGTGAACCTAAAGGCTTTATGTGGCACATTAGGTGGTTAAGAAGGTTTTTTTGGTTTTTTGACCTTGTGACCTAACAGGCTGTATGTGGCGAGTTAGGGGGTCGGGATTTTGGTTTTTGGTTTCGGCCTTGTGACCTAACAAGCTGTATGTGGCAAGTTAGGGGACCATGGTTTGGTTTTTGGTCACTCTTTGGGACAATTTTGGGTCCATTGGAGTGGTTTGGTTTTTTGTGGAATGTCAATTTCAAGATTGTGGCTTGATTTGGTGCATGGGGTTGGATGGTTGGGTTTCTTTTGGAAGCTTATGAAGCTCGGAATTTTTTGTATGGTCCAATCAACTCAAGAGAGGCATGGAACCATTTTTGTATGCTCTTAGTAAGAGAAATTTTGACTAAAAGCCACTTTTAGTGCCTAGGTGGTCAAACCTGGCTCATATGGGCTAACCCATGGGACCTTAAGCTTTTTAAAAATGGCTTAGATCTCATGTGGTGTCATTTTGTAAAGAATATCTAAAAATATCCCTTTTGTGTAGAGAATATCTAAAAATATCCTTACTTGGAGAGAATTTTTCAAGTTTCCTTGATTTTGGGAGAGATTTTCTCAAAGTTTCTCTCTTCGGGAGAAAGTTTCTCAAATCCTCTTTCTTTTTGGAGAGAATTTCTCAAGAATCTCCTCTTTAGGAGAGAATATCTCAAATCTCCCTTTCTTTTAGGAAGTTTGCTAATTTTTAGCACTTACCTCCTTGCTTTTCTCCTCCTTTCCTCTTTTGGTTTGCTTTTTCTATAAAAGCAATGGAGATGGGTTTTATTTCTCTTGTTGCTTTCTTTTTGCAAAAACCTTCAAGAGTGCCCCAAGATAAAGAGTTTCCCAAGGATCTTCAAGTTTCTTCTCCTTCTTCTCCATGGCTTCAAGTAGGTCTTCTTTTTCCAAGAAAAACCCCATGTAGATGTAGGAAAGTTCCTTTCTTTTTTTTTTCTTCTTCTTTTCTTTTCTTTTCTTTTTTTTTTCTTTTTTTTTTTCACGTGTTTTCTTTTCCTCTTTTTTTTTTTCTGTTTTTTTTTTCACGTGCTTTCTTTCTTTTTTTTTTTTTGTGCACGTTCTGCTCTTTTTTTTTTTTTTTGTTTCTTCCCCTCTTTTTTTTTTTTTTTTTTTTTCGCCCCTTTTTTTTGTGCTGTACGGACCTGGCCGTACAGCCACGTGGCCTGTGGGCCACGTGCCATGGGCCAACCCCTTTTTCTCTCTGTTTTTTTTTTTGAAGAGGTTTTTTTTTGTTCTTTTTTTTTTTTTTCACCATGATATGAGGTTTATGCAATTCAAGATGATCATGCATTTTTTCTTCTCTCTCTCTCTTTTTTTTTAAATGCATCAAGATAAAAGGCTAGAATTTCTAGGTCAAGTCAACATGGATTTTGACTTAGACGAAGTTTGATTGGTTTTGACCAAATTGGGTTGGAATTGGTCAAACTTTTGTCAAAGTTTTCCTAGCATCTAATGCATGATGGTTTTATGCATGATTTTTGGTAAATGGAATTGAGAGCATGATGATGCATACCTCGAATTTTCTTGCAAGTCTTGGGATTTTTGGAGCTTGCAACAATGTTGAGCCCACTTCTCCAGTCTCGCAGAATTTCGAGGAGCTTTGCAAGTTTTGGGATTTTGAGCTCGCAGCAATGTTGAGCTCTTTTCTGATCTTGCGGAAATTTGAGAAGAAAGGCTTGATCTCGCAGCAATGTTTGAATTCAAGTCTTCTTCAAGAACCCTTCACTGATTATGAGCTCGCAGCAATGTTGAGCTCATCTTCAAGCTTCCTTTCTTTTCGGGGTGCCTCCCTTTTCTTCGAAATTGCCCCGGAACCATGCCAAAATTTCGCTAGGATTTTTTTTAGCAAAATTCTGTCATTTGGTGTTTGATTTCTTCCTTTCTGACTTTTGCAGGTGGTTCCTCCAGAACGAACAAGGGTAAGGGCCTTGTTACTGATGCACCTCGCCGATCTGCCAGATCTTCCAATGCGGCCGTTCAACAGGCGTGGGAAGAGGTTGGCGGGAATCTCCGAAGAAAGACTCAGGAGCATGAGCGATGGCAACTTCTTTGGGAGGAATTCCCCCGTGCTGAAGATGGATCGCGGTTTTCTGCTGCATTTTACGGCGGCATCTTGAAGAAGCGTGGCCTGGAAGCTTTGGAGGCTGAGGCCAAGAGTCTGCTCGAGGACCTTAGTCTTTGGTTGAAGACTATGATGGACTGAGCTTTTGACAAATTTTCTTCTTTCATTTTTTTTTTTGGTACCTCCATGTATAAACATTTTGGCACTCTATTTTTTTTTGTATCCCCTTGTTCTACTTAAATTCTTTTTGTTGAAAATAAGCAAAAGTTGAATGGGAATGTTTGTTTGAAAATCTTGATCAAAAGGTTATCATTTTGTGAAAATCTTTTGTCAAAAGTGTTGTTTTGGCATGAAAGCCAGATTTTGTGGCACAAAGCCTGGTTTTTGATGGCTTGAAAGCTGAAAATTTTGAGGTGGCATGAAAGCCGATTTTGGTGGCGTGAAAGCCAAATTTTGGTGGCGTGAAAGCCGATGTGGCATGGAAGCCGATTTTTGTTTTTGGCGTAAAAGCCGATGTGGCATGGAAGCCGATTTTTGTTTTTGGCGTAAAAGCCGGATTTTGGCACGAGAGCCGATTTTTTTGGCGTAAAAGCCGGATTTTGGCATGAGAGCCGATTTTTTGTTTTTGGCGTAAAAGCCGGATTTTGGCATGAGAGCCGATTTTTTGTTTTTTGCGCGTAAAAGCCGGATTTTGGCATGAGAGCCGATTTTTTTGGTGTAAAAGCCGGATTTTTTGAAAACCAAGTTTTGTTTTGTTGGCATGAGAGCCAGATTTTGTTTTGATTTTTGGCGTGAAAGCCGATTTTTGGCGTGGAAGCCGAGTTTTTTGGGGTAAAAGCCGAGTTTTTGGCGTAAAAGCCAGATTTTTGGCGTAAAAGCCAGGTTTTTGGTTTTCAAAAATGCAAGTATCGACTAAGAGTCGCCTCCCTGCTGAATGGTATTGCAAGTATCGATGGAATGTCGCTTCCTTGCTCATTCGGTTGCGAGTATCGGTGGAATGTCGCTTCCTTGCGAAGTTGGGTGCAAGTATCGACTAAGCGTCGCTTCCCTGCTTTTTCTTCAAAAATTTTGTTTTGCGGGTATCGATGGAATGTCGCCTCCCCACGATTTTTGAAATTTGAGGTTTTTTCGAACCTTTGTTTTTCTTTTGAAATTTGGGTTGTGGATATCAACTGGAATGTTGCGTCTCCACGATTTTTGAAATTTTGCAAGTATCAACGAGGTGTTGCTTCCTTGCGGTTTTGAGGTTTTGGAAGTATCGAATGGGGTTCGCATCCTTCCAATGGGTTTTTGCGAGTATCGACTTGACACCGCTTTCCCGATTTTTTGTTTTTAGACACGAGGGTCGTAAATTTTGACCTAAAACCATTTTTGGCGGTAAAAGGTAAGGCGGACTAGGGTGGAAATTCCTAAGTCCTGATTTTTGTTTCAAACCAAGAATTTTGGGTTCAAGGATCGAAAATTTTGGTTAAGTTTGGGAAGAGGCTCCTAAACTTAGATTTTTGGATTTTGATTTTCTTTTGAACAATGAAACGATGAAAGTAAGCATTGTTTTGAAAGTTCAACATAAAGGTGAAAATTCCAAAAGGAGTGGGTTTGTCGAGCAAGTACCTAGAAATAGGCTTTGGCCTTGTAGGCGTCGCTCTGACCCAGTGGAGGAAGTCTTCAAGGGTTGTACCGCTTCAAGAACTTGTCGTTGATGGGCAGCATACATCTATCACCTTCCATGTTTAGAAGTGCGTATGCGCCATTGGAGAAGACTTGGTCGATGACGAAGGGTCCTTCCCATTTTGGTTCAAATTTGCCTTTGGATTTGTAAGCGAAAACCATCGGCCTTTTTACCGTAAGAACCAAGTCACCCTTTTTGTGGGCGCGTTGCCTAACCTTTTTGTCGAAAGATCCAGCCATGCGTGCTTGGTAGAGCTCAATGATTTGGAATGCCTCGAGCCGTCTCTCATCGAGATTGTCCAGCTCTTGGAGTCTTAATTTGACATTGCTTTCTTGCGTCATTTCATTTTGTAGAGATACCCTTAAGGAAGGAATTTGTACCTCTAAAGGGACAACAGCTTCGCATCCATAGACCAAGGAGAATGGCGTGCTATGGGTCGGTCCTCGAACGGTGGTTCGGTAGGCCCACAAAGCTTCGGATAGTTTGTCGCCCCAGTCTCTTTTGTGGCTAGAGACCATTTTCTTGAAAATTTTGCAGAGTGTCTTGTTGAAGGCCTCTGCCAGTCCATTCGCCGCCGGATTGTACGGAGTTGAAGGACAGCTTTGGATTTTGTATTTGTCGCAGAACCTGTAGAATCTATGATCACGGAATTGTGGTCCGTTATCATGGACGAATCTTTTAGGTATGCCGAAGCGACAAATGATGTTGGTGCGCAAGAACTGAAGGACTGATGAGGTCTTCATTTCATTGAGCGCAAAAGCTTCTGACCACTTGGAGAAATAATCCGTAGCGGCGAAGATGAAGCGATGACCTTTGCTTGACGGAGGGGAGACAGGACCTACGATGTCCATACCCCAAGCTTCGAAAGGCCATGAAATTGCTGTAGGATGTAGCCATTCTGGAGGCATGTGGACATAGTCTCCATGAACTTGACATTGTTGGCAGCGTTTAGCAAATTGCATTGCGTCAGCTACCATCGTAGGCCAATAATAACCTAACCTTTTTATCTGATCGTAGAGCTTTGGACCAGCCTGATGAGCTCCACAAAGACCAGCATGCACCTCTTTGAGAGTTTCTTTAGCTTCTTGTTGTGATAAGCAGCGTAGAAGTACTCCATTGTAGGATTTTCTGTAGAGCATCTTTGAAGGAATGTCCAGATGAAAGTTTGGGGTTCGTCTTTGAACACTCACCCGTTCTTTTGGATCTTCAGGCAGGATTCCGAACATAATAAAATCAACGAACGGATCCCTCCAGTCGCCGATCGGAGGTCTGAGGATGGAGATCCGACTTCCAACCAGTTGGTGGCACTCAGCAACTGCTTGGTGTGTATTGAGGGGAGGGAGAATCCTTCTCTCACACATTGTAACTTGCATGCGTTCTCCTTCTTGGACCGCCATAGAGGCGGCGAGTCCAGCCAGGGCATCTGCACGGATGTTTTCGCCTCTACGAATGTGGGTGATATGACAGATGTTAAATTTTTGCCGAAGTGATTGCGCCTTGTTGTAGTAAGGCAACAGATCAGGCTTCCTGATTTCAAATTTCTGATTCATCTGGTTGACGATCAGTTGAGAATCCCCGAAGGCTTCTAGCACTGTGATGCCGGATTCGAGGGCGAGTTCCAATCCTACAATCAGGGCTTGGTACTCAGCTGCATTGTTTGAACATGGTTCCAGTAGCGAGAAGGCGTGTGGAATCATGTATTTGTCGGGACTAACAAAGAGGATGCCAATCCCTGAAATTTGATTTCCTTTTTCACTTGTCCTGGTTGCACCGTCGAAGTACATATCCCAGGAAGCATTTGATAAGGAAGCCTCCACGTTGTAGACTGACTCGTCTGGGAGATCATCCCTGAGTGGAGAGTCTTCAGGCAACGGATGCTCTGCAAGAAAGTCTGCCAGAGCTTGACCTTTGATTGCCTTTTGTGGTACATACCTAATATCAAATTGTGACAGGAGGATAGACCATTTTGCCAGTCGGGCATTGAGGGAACCTGCTTTTGTGACAAGGACCTTCAGGAGGTTGATCCTCGAGATCAGGTATACTGTGTTGGACAGCAGATAGTGACGTAGCTTTTGTACAGCAAACATCACTGCAAGACATTCTTTTTCGACTGGAGAGTAGCGATGCTCTGCACCTACCAGCATGCGGCTGAGATAGTATAGAGCAGCTTCTTTTCCCTCGTGATTTCCTTGTGCAAGTAGAGCTCCCAAAGAGTGGTCGAGGGCTCTTGTGTACAAGATAAATGGTTTTCCAGTTGTGGGGGCAGCCAGTACTGGAGGTTTGGTCAGGTATGACTTGATGTCTTGGAACGCGGTTTCGCATTCAGCATCCCAGACAAAGTCCACGCCCTTTTTCATTAGGCGGGAGAATGGACGGCATTTCCCTGACAGGTTGGAGATGAACCGTCGAATGTATGCCAGTCTTCCTTGAAGCCCTTTTAACTGTCTCAGGGTTTTTGGGGATGGCATTTCTAGGATAGCCTTGACTTTGATAGGGTCAAGCTCTATTCCCGCTTTCCGAACTACGAATCCGAGGAACTTACCCGATGATACACCGAAGAAGCATTTTAGGGGATTCATTCGCAGTTTGTGCCTGCGTAGTTGGAGGAAGACTTCTCGAAGATCTTTGAGATGGTCTTCTTTTCTTTTGCTTTTGACGGCGAGGTCATCAACGTAGCATTCGACCGTCTTGTGCTGCATATCTTGGAATATCTTCATCATAGCCCTTTGATATGTCGCACCAGCATTTTTCAGACCAAATGGCATTACAGTGTAACAATACACGCCAAATGGGGTCCGAAATGATGTATGTCTTTCATCTTCAGGATGCATTTTTATCTGATTGTACCCAGAGAAACCATCCATGAATGTCATCCGCTCGAATCCACAGGTGTTGTCGATCATTACCTCCGGTATGGGGAGCGGAAATTCATCTTTAGGACATGCATTGTTCAGGTCTCTATAATCAATATAGACCCTAATCTGCCCATTTTTCTTTGTCACTGGGACGATGTTGGCCAACCATTCAGGATGCTGTTCCTCGCGGATGAAGTCAACGTTTTTGAGTTTCTGAACTTCTTGTTCAATTTTGTCCATTATGTCAGGACGAAATCTTCTTTGGCCTTGTTTGACAGGCTTGATATCTTTTTGTAGATTGAGTTTGTGAACTACTATTTTGGGGTCTAAACCAGGCATTTCAGCGTAAGACCATGCAAAACAATCAACAAACTCATGAAGAAAAGCGATATACTCGGGTAACTCATCATCCTTTATATTCTTGCTTATGAATACAGGACGTGGGCTATCTGACGTTCCCAAGTCTATCTTTTGAACAGAATCTTCTGTTGGAAGACTTGAAGGTGGTTCCTCCATAATATTTTCGGAGGCTGCCAACTCAACAAGACCTTCCGGAGTTTCAAAGGTATTCTCAGACCAAGGCTGTGCTTCTGACCATGGGTCTTCTTGATCGGCACTCTTCTCAAGACTTGCTATGAGATGGTCCCAATCGCCTGTTGAAACTGGATCGAAGTATGGCACTTCTTTTGGAGATGATGGTTCTTCTGGACCAGAAGACTGTGCATTTGTATCATCGGACAATTTCTCTTCTTCATCAGAGAAATCGTACCAATTGGAGGAGCTTCCTGGATCCTTGACGGGTAACTCTTCAATGAGATATCCAGGGAGATCAATATCTTCACAGACACGAGATGTTGAGGCTTCGTCGGCAAGACGACTTTGTAGCCTTTGGGTCAACTGTCTCATGGGAGCATCAGGGTCGTAGCCCAGTCCGTATGAAGACTTTTCTATATGACGATAGAGTTTCCAATCCTCCTGCTGGCCTTTTGTCAGGGTGGGCTCCAATGGTACGAGAATACCGTGGCCACCTCCCAAGCCGATTGGATTTTGAGCGTCATAGCCCATTTTCTTCATGATAGCTTGCGCCATTGGACTATACAAGGATAGTTGTGGCATACCTTCGTTTTGGAAAGGCTCAAGCGAAGAGTTTGATGAAGAAGCCGCCGTCCTGTGGAAAAAGATCGGCTTTTCTTTTGGTGAGGTTGTCGGAACAACGAAGGAAGCTGATGCTGGATCGCCTATGCCAGCAGGTGTCTCCAATGGAGTGAGAGCAGGTTGAGCTTGCTGAGTATCAGCTTGGCTTGACGACGTGTCGTCTTCTGTCTCTGAATCCGAATTTGTGTCTTGCATAATAGACACAAAGGAGATGACAAACTTGCCCCCAGGCTTTTGTTTGGTCTTCTTTGCCTTGGTAGTTATCACTAGCGGCTTTGAAGACTTGAGGGAGACAACAAAAGGAGATTGATTGATCTCCTCGGTTTTGCTGGATGGTTGATTTTCTTCCGGTGATTGCCGAGGAGCCTTGCCTTTATCTTTCTGGAGACTTTCGGCAAAGGATGCTATTTCTTTCTCCTTTTCTTCGTTTTCATCTTTGTACATCTGCGAGTCTGCAAAACGGACTTCTTTGCCTTTGAAAGGCTTTTTGTCCGCAAATACCCGATGTACCAAGCCGTCGTTGCCAACAAACTTGATGCACTGATGAAGAGTTGAAGGAACAACACCACTTTCGTGTATCCAGGGGCGTCCGAGAAGGATGTTGTAGCATGAGGGGGTCTTTATTGCATATACAGTGACTTCAGAGATAAGATCACCGATTTGCAACTTGAACCTAATCTTGCCGATAGGCCTCTGAGCGCTTCCATCGTATCCAAAGATGGGTCTTTATTGCATATACAGTGACTTCAGAGATAAGATCACCGATTTGCAACTTGAACCTAATCTTGCTGATAGGCCTCTGAGCGCTTCCATCGTATCCAAAGATAGACACGGATGTATGACTCAGCTTGCTAGGCGGGATGCCCAGCTCTTCGAGTGCCGAAATAGAGATGAGGTTGAGGGCAGAACCCGGATCGATCTGTACTCTGTGTATCGGCATCTCTTTGATGTACCCTGTAAAGTATAAGGGCCGATTGTGCTTTGTTTCGCCTAGTAGGAGGTCTTCCTTTGTGAAGGCGATAGTTGCACTTGCTGCTTTTTGAACTGAGAGGCAATCATTGCAAGATCCCTCAGTCTTCTTCTTTTCTCCTTTTGAGGAGGTATTTGATTTTTTAACCCTATAGTCCATTTCAATTTGTAGGACTTGTGGGGCATGCTTGTCGACATCCACATTCAGTCTTTGCAGTTCTGAAATGAGACTATCACGAGTTTGGGGAGACATTCGTAATAAGTCTAGGATGTGCAGACGTGCAGGTATGTGTCTAAAGTGCTCAATCAAGTCATACTTGAAAGCCTCCTTAGGGCCTGCATTTTCATTAATGTTGCCACTTGGGGCGCTTACATTCTGTCCCGAAGGATTTACATAAGAAGAAGAAGTTAGATTGTAGTTTTTGTGGTAATCCCGGCCAGAGCGGGTACCTTTACCAACTTCGAGAGCTTCTGGAGACGGTTCTTCATTCGGAAGTCCACCCTCGGGATTGAGGGGCTGATCCTTTTCATTTGCTGAAGATGCTTCCGTGTCAACCTTACTATCCTCAGTGATTGCATTGCATGGGGCATTTTCCGGGAACAAGTCCTGAACAGCGTCCAGCAATTTGTCTTCTTTGTTTACAATTTCATTGGTAGAGACGTCTTCAAGGTAGTCAGCCAGAAGAGGTCTGTACTCTGATGTGACAGTCTCGGAAGACGAAGGTTGAGAAGATGCCATCTCCGAGATAGTAATATCAGAGGATATACTACCTGATGTAGTATGGGAGTTTGTGGCCTCTGATGGACCCGATTCCTTCCCTCTCTCTCGCTGCCTCCGCTCCGGGTCTTTCGGGGTGCGGCGGAGGGGTGGAGAAGAAAAGATAAAGGGTTTCAACATCTTTCTCTTTTTTTTGTACGGGTATGCCAATTTCACTTTTCTACTTGGAATTTAGGAATGGTAATCCGAAGATCCACCTTCACAAGTAGAAAGGGGAAATGAAACTTTTTCTAGTTTTCCATTGCACACATATTTTAAGAAAAGAGACAAAGGGTTTTTTTGAATGCCGTGAAAGGCGATTTTGCCGTAAAAGGCGATTTACAAGTCTCATCCATTATGAAAGACAAGAATTGTGATTTTTGTCTCTAAAAGAAAAATAAAGTACAATAAAAATCAAGAAAAGGAATCTGACTCCTCATTCGATTGTGGGGGACACGTTCAGATCGACGGTCGCGAGTCATGTATGGGCTCCTCCATCGTCCATGCAGATGAGAACACGATGCTTGGATTCTTGGCTCGGCTTTCTAACCTCAGATTTTTAAAGGACAAAGACTAAGAGAAGGTCTTATGTCCGATAAAAAGCTAAGTAAACGGGCTGAAAAGCCACGTTTTAGCCATGTTGGTAGAAGAAGGGATGTCCTTGGGGGGGTGGCCCCCCAAGGGTGCTTCAATCACCTTGTAGTGGCTCTTGCAGCAGAGTTTCTTTTCTTCAAATTGGCAGAGGTTCTTCTGATTTCTCTGGATTTTCCGGGATTTTCCGAGCAATTTTTCTTCCTTGTCTCTCTTTGGAAAAGCCCTCCTATTTATAGGCTTTTGGTGGCCATTAGGAGGGTTTATGAGCATTTAATACATTAATGCTCATAATGGGAGGAGTTACAAGTTTTAAATGATTTGTTTTGTAACTCCTTTTTCCTTGAATTTGATTGGTCGATGGAGATTAATGAGCCTTTGATTGCATTTAATCTCCATCATGGGAGGAGTTTCGTGGCTTTAATGCCATAAATCATTGGATTTGTAACTCCCATTTGCTTGCTTTTGATTGGGCCGTTCAAAAATAATGAGTTAATGACCGCATTAACTTGTCATAAAATGGGTCATTTATTCTCATTAATTGGCCGCCAAGTCGCTTGAAGAGTCGCGGGCCGCGCAGTGTCTTTTGGAATTCTTCTCGCGATGATCGCCGATGGATCCACACATTGTTTGATGTCGGATGGCGATGAAATTTCAGACATTGATTGATCTCAATGTGCCGGCAACATCCGTCCTGTCGATTTCACGATCGGGCGGGCAGAAAGTGTACTTTCTTTGACGATTTTGAGGCGTCGAATGATCATCCAATGATTTCGGCGGTGAATCCGTGATTTTAATAAAGATTGACGGATTTCAATGCACGAAAAATCAGATTTTGGAAAAATCACAGGGGCCAATCAACTCGGATCGCGAAACGGACCCGAAAAAAGTGGGTTTCCGGCGACTTTTGGGTCGCCGGAAATTCCATGGTCGCCGGCGACCATGGGGCTGGCGACCATGGGCCATGGTCGCCGGCGACCATGGGCCAAGGTCGTCGGCGACCATGGGCCTTGGGCCCATTTTTTGGCCGCCTTCCGGTCGCCGTATCTTCGCCGTTTTTCGCTCTTTTTTGATGCTTTTTCTTCCTATATTTTTCTTGACATTTCCCCTCATTTATTGGCCTGTTTTCCTTGGAGAAATCCCGTCGAGAAGCCACGGAAATCGAAGCACAAAGTTTCCTATTTTTCTGGAAAGCCGAAGACTTTGTTGTGCGGTTTTGCCGATTTTTTGTCAAGCATTGAAACTAGGCCAAACGATGTCGGAATGACCTGAAATTCGACGTGGAGCTTCTTGAGCATTTAGATAGGACAAACCATAGGCTTTG
>QPKB01000002.1:30367107-30385338 GCA_003546025.1 Camphora micrantha | reverse complement strand
GTGTACAATGTTCTTTATAATCGACCGCCATGATTTGTAGACATACTGCATTCGAATCTGATCAGGTGTAATGCAAAAATCGGAGATTCTCTGCAATAGCTCTTGGTGAAGATTGTCACAACCCGAGCCCGAGATCGGATTACTCAGGGCTAACCCCGGGTCTCAAGATCATCATGCTTACTCTCGTAGACTCCGAATTAACCAAAGTTAAGACGAAATCCACAAATGATCAATCATACGTACCAGTCAAATGTACATTTTTGCGGAATACACATATATACATTGACAATTGAGGAATATATACAAGTACTTTACATTGAAAGTAAATTTCAATATACACATTTCATTTTCTATCAAAACCATCAACTGCACATTTAAATACAATGCAGGTGGCATCTACATACTATTCAAAATGAATACACAAAAGTGTTTGTCAAAACATTTCCAAAATGTTCTATTCATTCGCACTCCGATCACGTCCATTCAATTAGACCTCCCGGAGGTATCAGATGGGCCTCCTCCTCTGGCGGCACGGCCTCTGCATGACCGGCACGGACAACTAGGCCTGTAATGCCATCAATAACACCGTGAACACGACGGTTCAACAATGTATACACAGATCTATGATAGTTCATGCTATCTTTCATAATAATCTGTTCAATTCGACAGCTAACCAATTTACAGCAGTTATCAATTCTGGACAATTCAGTTCTACAACAGTACTTATGCATGTGAGTCAATTATGTCCAGTAATATCAATTACTAGATTGGCAACTACAATAATATTTGTTTTGCTTCAGTTCAGTTCTTCCATAAGGAAGCAGTCATTTCAGTCCAGTCTTTCATTTATTCACATTCAATTCATTGATTACATTAAGTACTTATCAGGTGACTTATCAAATGGGACTTTCCAGTCCAATGTGTGTCTTTTCATTAGATGACTTATCAATTCAGGAACTTTTCAGTCTATGTTGTGGCTTTTCATTCAATAAAGTGTGGGATCTACTACTGTCTTGATCAAAGATCACTGGCATCACCACCGAGCTCCGGAACATCCCATCCATCTACTGCAGTAGGATTGGTCATTAATTCATTGTTACAATTGGTAACTTGTTCATTATTCATTAATTCATTTAGTATCCATTTCAGCTCAATAATGAGCTTAAGAAACTACTATGTAGTGTCAAACTCATATATCAAATCAAATCAGTGCCTTTATCCAAGTCTAATTCAATTTTAATCAATTATCTAAACCAACCAATTGAGTGAAACGTTCGTTATCAATGTACGTGTTATTGTCTATGACATCACTTTGATTGAATTTGTACATTAAGATAACCTTAGCTAACACTTATGAAGGTTTAGATATCACTAACACTAGCCTTATTGATTAGGCTTTCATTTTAGAAAAATCAAACTTCAATCTGAAATTTCCCTCAAGTTTGGTCACCTTGGCAGTTACCTAGCGGTTAACCGCATTCTGGAAGGCGGCTAACAGAATTACATTCGGTCAGCTTTCCATAACCTTGCAATTTCTGATACAGTTTCTCAACGCGGTCACCTTGGCGGTCGCCTACTCGACTAGCCGCATTTTTGAACTCAACTAGCCAAATCCATTTCGGTTACCCAGCGGTTAGCTTTTCAAAAGCTTGTCTTCTAATGGAAATCACTGAACTAAATTCAGTCAGCTTGTTGTCACCTTGCGGCTAGCCGAATTCATAAATTCGGCTAACCGAAATCTAGCAGTCAACTCACGATCAAGTTTCCAGAAGCTGACATTTTCTGAGAAAATCACTCAGATGAGTTCGATCAGCTAGCGGTAGCCAAACTACTCCCAGAACTTCACATTTTCTAAAGTTAAAACTCTAAATTTGAACTCCTTGAGTTCAAATCACTTCAATAACAAACCAAATCATAAGAGGTGCATATACTTGCCTTTGTTTGAAGATCAATAGACAAAAGCCCCTTGCTTAGCTTGATTTGAGGTGGAAACTTCTCAACTTGAAGCTTCTTTTCAACCTAAACCATTCATCAATTCACAAGTAGAGCTTCCATGAGCTATTTGTGTTACAACCCAAGCCTAAGTACTCAATAAAACTTGAAAAACTCTAAAAGAGACTAACTAATTACTTGTAGTCTTTGTGGAGAGAATTTTGGGACTTTCTCACAAGCTTTATCTCCAAGAAAACTCAAGAAGAAGATGAAGAAGATGAAGTGGATTGAGTCCTCTTCAAAACCATGTGAAAACCCTCCACTCTTGATGCTTGATGGAGAGAAAATGGAAAGGAGAAGAAGAAAGGGAAGGAGAGGAAGTGCCAACGGCTGGAATGAGTTGAATGAACTCATTTGAGTTCATCTTATCCTTTATAAGCCCACTTTTGCATTTAGGCCCTTTTCTTTCTAACTCATTTCAATTTGAATCAAACGAAGGGTCATTTGATCCGATTCTCGTCGAATGACTTCAAGTCTATTACGACAGTTAACGTACTCTTCAAGATACACATGTTGGTATCAAGAGTTTCCGTATTCGACAAAATACGCGGAAATTCGTATTTACGAGAAAGTCCTTAGTTTCCTTGTTTGAATCTAAACTCCATTCAATTCATTCAATCTCATTCATTATCAGTTCATTAAGCCTAAATTATTCATTTAGGCTAATTCAATTCTATTTGGTCATAAACCATCATTAGCTTAATTAAGCATATTTAATTAGCTTAATTTCCAATCAATTAGAGTTAATCTCAATTAAAACAGGACGGGGCCTAACAAAGATGGACCTAGTTGGCCATTATAAGAATTATAAAGATGAAAACAGATGACCTGATTAGAATAAACACATATAGGAAGAGAAGACAACAGATGAATAGACACGGGGAAGGGGAAAAGGTCGAAAAAAATTCGGAGTTAGGGTTGACATGACGAGTTCTAAAAAGGATCAAAGGAGAAGTAGATTCATTATCCCACATGTACGTCCGTAACTCCACCGTTTGGCCCAGTCTCCCAGATAGTTGTAATTTGGGCCGTTCAAGATTTAATCAAGTTATCAATGTGAGGGTGGGACTCACTACTATTAAAGTGAGATTTGAGGATATCTTATTAGTGGGGATGGCATTCATGTTAAACAGACTCCATTGTCAGTGTATGGGTTCCACAGTGGACTTCTGGATTTCATGTGACCCGAGAAGAGGTAATAGACACTTGGGTCTTGTTCTTGTTGGTTTCAAACATTAAGGATTTCTTGTCTTGAAGCATTTGGAAAATCACAAATGCTAATTGCTCTAATGGAATTCAGAAATTCCCTTGGCCTAGTGGCCTAGTGGCATTCAAAGTGCTTGATATTTGAAAATTTTACATTGCAAAAGTGTCAATTAAAATATTGAAACACTAGCTTAAGAAATTCTCCTCAATCAAATAAGTCATTAATAATTCTAGGGGGATGCCGAGATACTAGTTAGGAATAAGGTTGGAAAACTCGTGACTCAGAATTCGACTCATCTAGTGCAAAAGATTCAAATGGAGTCAACGCAGAGATTCGAGAGCGTCGTTTTTTAAAAATAATTTCAAAAATATTTAAAAATGAATCAAATACTTAAAAAATATGAATATACATTTATTTACATCCATTCATGAGAATTAACTCAACTTAATAATTATATATGTATATCCAAGAAAAATATTATAATAAAAAAATAATAAAAAATATATTGCATATTACATACTTTGTTAGTCCAAATATCGAATGTAAAAGATCAAATATAAACTCAAATTACATTTCAGTTATCATTTTAAATTACTGATTCCAAACCTTATGCATAATCACTTAAAATAAGCGTTAATTACTTAAATATGATCTACCTTTCAAATGGTTCAAAATGTAATTTTTATAATGCAGGGTATCTCCCGTCTAACTCAGGAGCCTTTGGCCCTAAGTACAAGGGAAACTTGATTCTAGAGAGCCGATAACTAATCCTCGGGGGGCACATACAAACCCTCCTATACACATGCACCTGGTAAATCTATAGAAGGTGGCTAGAGTCCTTGCCAACTGAGCTACTACTTGTTGATTCAAAATGCAAACAACTTAATAAAATGAGGTAACTCAGCCAAGTTTCCCCTATATTTGACTCGGTCTTTTGTCAAAACAAAATGACTCTATGAGAGTCGAGAGTCAACTTGAGGAGTTTTCCAACCTTGCAAAGAAGCAGAGTGGATTAATTTCAATTTTCAATAATCTATAAATCCTTGTATTCTTTAAAAAAATTATAAATTCTCTGTGGATAATTGCTCTTAGAAAAGACTCTACATAAGCATTTAAGGCCGTTCCATGCACAGATCGCACATGTTAAATATCATTCAAATTGAATATTTAATTAAAATAATATTGTCAATTCTGCACTTGAGCTATCAACAATATTGCAAATTTGGAGTTTGATTATTTCTGGGTATCCAACCATCCATACTGGACAGGTCCCACGAGTATTATCTAGGGTCTCAAAGTAGCAGCTAAAAAAATAAAAAAGCATGTCATCTTTGTTGTAATTAGAAAGTTTGTGACTACAATTAAAATGTCAGTTTTTATTTCTTTTTATGCCAAGCATAAAGAGATCAATTTCTTTACATATGTCAAAATAGAGTGACTATTATTGGTGTCAATAGAGTTTGGAATGTTCAAGGGTATAGACAAATACAATAGACCCTTTCTATGGATCTCTGATTGCATTCAGGTCTAGTTCCAACCAGGTCCATGATGAGAGTCATAGTTGAGCCACTCAACAATAGAAAACTCATGAGGCATATGCAATGATGAAATTTTAACGGCCTGGCCCAACAACAGCAAGCCTGAGCATGGTTTTATCACATAGTTTAAGTTAAGCACCATATTAGTCCAAGCCAAAAACTTGACATATCAATGGATAAACTTTTTTAGTAAAGTAAAAATCTTAAATGGCAAGAAAAGGAAAAAAAAATTAAACTGATAAGAAAAAATTGAAAATCTTCTTTTTGTAATTTCATTTTAGCTTCAAATGTAAATAGACTGAACAAATAGAATATGAAGATAGTGGTCAGAATGAATTTTCAATACATTTGAAAAAGAACCAGCATAATTAGCCCTTCGGATTCAAGGGCTGTAGAAACCAACTTGAACTCCAAATTCATTGAAAATGACTTATTAGCCTCGCAATTATTCTATCAAGGCTTAATATATTACAGGGGTGCCCCTGAAATTCTCAATGGGATCTTTACCAGACCCAAACATACCCGTATCTAACTTCTGGCACTTCCCATTCTTATGGCTGTGCTTCTGTTCATATCTTTAAATCCTCAATTCAGATTATCTGAACTGTGTCATGCACTGTACTTTTGTCGAATGATCAATGACCATGGGTTCAGTCCATACTACAAGAGCAGAAACCACTCCTAAATCCTAATACAAGTGCAAAAAGGTATGGCTGATAAGTATGGTTAAGACATAATAGACTAGATAAGAAGTTGTCATTACCAGTGTAGTGTAAAAATAAAACTAACACAACCAGATTCATCCAAATAGAGAGATCTCTCCATTGAATCAACAATACAGCTGCAGTAGCATGATAGAAAGGGAATAGCAAGATAAAACCTTAAGAAGCAGTCAAATAAAAACCAGAAAACAGTCCAAAATTACCCAACAGATCGTCATTTGCGTACCATTAGCACCTGCTGTAAGCGTGTAACCCCAGCAGTCCAGCATGGATCAGTGCTCTTGCAGTGTGCATAAGTTCAACAATGAGACCCGCAATCAGAAATGAGTCCTTGTCTTTATCAATAAAAGTGGAGGATGCAGAGAAGCCAATTATGTAAGGCAAAAACTCAACGTCTGGCTATATGAAAAATCCCGTGGGTCCTAATTATCCCACTCTTAAGTCTGCAAGTTCTGGCCTCACTCGTCATTGCGCCACTGGAAATCCCAAGCAAACAATGGAATAGGAAACATACACAAATGGTATATCTTACAAACTTTCATCTTTAATCGAACACTACACTTCCCTGCCAGTTATGGATTACAACAATTTTCACATAGAAGCAATGACAATACCATTTTGGTGTGTTTGGTAGATTTCTTATTTCAATTAATAAAGTTGTATGATGAAAGTATAAGCACCAAGAAATTAGGATCAAGAAAATTGCCTCACAAACTGGTTAAATCTTATTTGTGGATTCATTGAATCAAAGAAACAAAAAAATAAAATAAACACATCAGTGTCACCTGCCAAAGCATTTCAGTATAGAGGATGTAAGAGTTGAAGAAAGGAACTTTAATCCAGCCTAACCTCCCGTGAAGTATGAAAGGAGATAAATAGGAAGTCCCAGAGCCTTAACAAATTAAAAATAATATTTATATTGTCGAATTGGGTTAAAGTTTATGGAATCCTTAGACCTGTGTATGCTTCCTTGATGTTGTAGTAGAGAATATTTCACCGATGTTCAGTAGGACTATTGTTAACAGAATCTGCAAATGTCCATAAATCAGGTAAAAAAATATTTACCCCTAGTGCGATAGTGAAACAGACACACCTAATATCCTCTAGACTGCTACCTGGCAAGCATAGTTGAATGGAAAGAACAGAGCTACAAAGCATGATAAATAAACAATTTTACAGTTATAGACTGATGGCGGCAAAAAGAAAAAATCAGGGAAGGAGACACATCAAGATTAATCAGGATATACAGCAGCTGTAATATAGAGAATAGCAGAGAGAAGAGCCCACCATACTGGAAAGAACTACTAATGTGAATGGGTATCTTCACTCCATAAAAGAACAACAATATATGAAAACAACTGAAGGACACACAAGCTGAATCAATGTACTAGTTTGAAAACAACTGAAGGACACACAAGCTGAATCAATGTACTAGTTTTTTCAGTGGCTTGGTGAACAATTTATATGACTGCAATGAACAAATAGACATGCGTCTAGGGGAGCAATGGTTGGGTGAGGGTCAGATCAATTTTATCTCTGTGTATTGATCACAATGGAAATGCAACCCTGGCAGTTGAAATACAATAATTCAGGTTCGGATAGAGTTGGTGGGAGTATGGACTTGACCCAAAACCATCCTATTTAACTATCAGTTTGGAAATGTAAACCCAAACAGACTTACTGGGTAGGGTTTACATTGGATAAGAGATTGCCACCCCTACATGCATCATGATGACAAGTAAAGAATAGGCGAAAAGACAACCTATCACCATGAGAATGAAGGTCCCTGAGATGCCAATCAACGCACACTCCCTGCCAACCAACGCACCCTCCTTGCTCATAATCAAAGAGGGTAACACTTACCACATGTTTCCAAACACTTACCGCCAAGATTGTAGTGCGATTTGGACAAAGTGCATTGGTGTCTTCACCTTCAATGTCATAGAACATAAATTTCCTCAAGGAAAATATCCAACACAAATCTAGATTAGTATTCTCTGCTCCTTCAATTTGTCAATAATTATCTATTTGCCATCCTTAATTGAAGAATTCAATTTGATTTTCTTCTTAAAATCATTCATTTCATGAGTATATTTTAATTTTTAACTAATTAGCTAGTAGTCCTACAGACTCTAGATACAGGCAGTCAGTATCGTGGCTAACTGGCCTGAAATTGACCCAAACCCACCAATTTACATGCAGCATGACTATCATTCTACCAGATTCAAGCAAAGAAGTCTTGGAGAGGGAAATGCTAATGAGGTTTGGTAAGCTCAAACATGGCAATTTCAACTGAAATTGTCAGCCTTCAGACCTTTAAGGCTCTAGCTTAGAGGGGCCGTTGGAAGACCAAGTATTGTGTAATATTGAACACTTGTTAGAGAAAAACGTTTGAGATAGTTTGTTTGGGCATGTCCAACACAAGTCGGGAATAGCGCCGGTAAATAAAAGTTTCGCCATGCAGGTTGATGGCCCACCAAGGGAAAGAGGTAAGCCGAATAGGACGTGGATGAAGGTGGTAAAAATAGATATGAAGAATTGCAATTTATCTGAGGATTAGGCTTGGGATAAATTGGAACGGAGAAACATAATTCATGTAGCCGACTCCAATATAGTCGGGACAAGGCTTTGATGACGACGACGACGACTCCAACGACGACGACTCCGACTCAATGAGGGAATGAATGGCCTTACTAATAGTTGAAGACAACTGCTTGAATTTGCATTTTTCTTCTAGTAGTTGAACTTGATTACCATCACCATCATCGTATTCTCCTCATCCCATCTAACAGGTGGACTTAACAAGGTTAAAAAGAGCACATATTCATAGTGACTTTCTTTTGAAAATTTAATTAAAAATTCTAAGATAAGGAAAGTGAATGTAAACTATGGACTTCATCTAGCAATTCCAAAACTCTTTTACTCGAACACACACAAAATTGAGGAGTTTCTTGACCTAAATCAAGGGCTATGTTGATTTAAATGGCTATCTTAAGTTACCTTCTAATCTATATGTAAGTTCTACCCATATATGTCATAGATAATAGAAAGAACGATATTTAGTTATTTGGCCGAGTCACTTCCTTACTTGACCTAATTAATTTTAAACACTGCGTTGGTGAAAGAATTTGTTAAGTGCGGCTCTTATGAGTATGAAATATCTATTAGCTGTTGCTCATCCATTCAACAATGGGTGCTGGCTTTTTTTATATTATCACGCATCCAATTTCTACCTCTACACTTGCCAATGTTAGATTAAAGATTTCTAAGCATCTAAATTCTTCCACCACCATTGCAAATGAGTAACTAGTGGCTAATTTAGTTGCTTAAATTGAAAATGACAACCATCCAGCAGAAACTTTGGTCCATACCTTTACCAATTGCTCCAGTAGAAATCCAGTCGTGTCCAGTCAATTGGTGTCCCAGTAATGCTTCATATCAACTGATCATCAATCGTGGAATTTGAAAATAGCACTAAGCCGAGGTACTCGTCACCAAGCCAACTTCCTGCTGACATCAATACCCAAACCCAATCAGAATCCACACAACTGCACAAGTCAGAACCCTTATTATACCTGGGTGTCATAACAACCCACAATATAAAAACCCACATGACCCATGCCCTGTATCCTAGCATTCAAATGCAACTAATCGAGAATGGTGAGTAGGTTAGTATGTTGTATTTCTAGATTGATTTGAAATCTATTTGTTTCGTAAAATTACAGTTGGACTTGATATTGCAAATTGCAATAAACACCGATACCCAGGTACTTGTACAAGGCCAACGTATCCATATCATACCAATATGACACTTATAATGGTACCCGATACTTTTAGGGACCAAGTTTAACATATCTTACTTATAAAGTCCTTCATTTCATACAGGTCTTTTAATATTTTCACTTCTCACCGTAAAAATGATAAAAAGAGATGAAAGCAATGATAATATCATTTATTCAAAAGTGGTCTAAAGAAATAATTAGAACACCCATATCCATATTCGTGTTCTATATTTTTAAAAGTGAGGAGTTATATCCTTAATCTCTGTATCAGTGTCCGTATCCATATCTTTGGGCATCATAGAATGAACATCATCACTGCACATTCTTGCTGGCAAAACACCCTCTGCAAGTAGATAAATGGCCAGTAATCAAGGCACATAAGCATGCCTTCATCTTAGCAACTCTCTGTAATCGCAAAAGATGCCCAGGAAAGGTTATTAATTAATGTATAAAAGTAAAAAAGTGCAGCACTATTCTAAACTTTGCTTGGGAAAATAGAAGCCTAAAATAATTTATTATTACTCAATCCCATTCTCTTTACACATTCCCTGTCTCCAACCTGTTAGCCATGAGCCCATTCAGAAGTCTAGTGTAGCTCTCACTGAGTTAAACTCAGCCCACTGTAACTACTCTAGTGACACCTGTCAGTCACAACAACATTCAGTTGGTTAAAGACCGTTGATTGTAGGTAAAGGATGGGATGATTCCTTCCTATATATATATGTATATATATATATATATTCTACTGTGAAATGTATAATGAAAACTGAGCTTTCTTCTTCAGCAAGTTTCCTCCTCTTCTTCTTCTTCATCTTCTTCTTCTTCTTCTTAATCAGTTCTTCTTCTACTTCTATCTTCTGCAACTCTTCAGCAAGATGAATCTGTTATGGTATCAGACCTGAAGACTAACGTCAGACGATCCTACTACACCGGTTTTCTTTTCTCTGCAATTTCTGATTCTGGCGGAGTATCTTGGAGCCGTTGCCTCTGGAGAGATAGATCTGTTGATCGATTTGATCATTCTCTTTTTGATTGATCTGCTTCTTTGTGCTCTATTACGTTCTATTCAGATCTGTTGATTTGTTGGCGAATTTTTTTTTTTTCTCTTTGAGATCTGTTACGACCTGTTGTGATCTGTTCAGATCTGTTGCGATTCTTTAAGATCTGTTGTATTTGTTCAGTTCTTGAATTTCTTTGTGTTTGTTTCATGACTACAATCATGTCTGCATCATCTTCTATCACTCACAATTCCACATTCTTGATTTCCAACATCAGTAGCTTGATCTCTGTGAAATTAGATGCCCAAAACTATCTCTTGTGGAAATCACAGTTCTTGCCTGTATTGCGAGCAAGTGGAATGCTCTGTTTTGTCGATGGCTCTTCGCCTTGTCCATCACAGTTTCTAGTTGATTCCGATGGCACCACGTCTGATGAAATCAATCTGGCATTTTCTGCCTGGATTCAACAAGATCAACAAGTCTTGTGCTGGCTCAATGCTACACTAACTGAATCAGTCCTGGCTCATGTTGTTGGCCTTCAATCTACTCGTGAAGTGTGGCTTGCTCTGTGACTCCTTCCTCTGTTCTTGGTCCCTTTCGCTCTCCTGTCTCTTCTTCTCTTCTTGGTCCAGCACCACACATTTGCCCTTTTCCTGTCTCTGTTCCCATTTCTTCCTCTCCTCCTCATTCCCCACCATCCTCTCCCCTTGTGGCCATGCCAAATCCACCATCTACTCCATCAGTTCTCATCCCACACACCCCTGTTATCCCATCCACTATTCCAAACCAACCAGCACCACAATCTACTACCACCCAGCCACCTGCTCCTCCACCAAGTGTTCCTTCTTCTAATGACAATCATATGGTAACTCGGTCGAAGTCGGGTATCAGCAAAGAGAAGGTCTTTCTCACTACAAAACATCCAGTACAACTTCCTTCTGATCCCTACTATGAGAGCATCGAACCATCTTCCTTCACTGAAGCTTCTAAATCCCCATTCTGGCGTGCTGCTATGTCTGAGGAATTTTCGGCTCTTCAGCACCAAGGCACCTGGTCACTAGTTCCACCATCATCTGATAAGCACGTTGTTGGGTGTAAATGGGTTTTCAAACTAAAGCATCACCCTGATGGCTCTGTCTCTAGGCATAAAGCTCGTCTTGTTGCCAAAGGATTTCATCAACAACATGGCTTGGACTACACAGAGACTTTCAGCCCTATAGTTAAGCAGTCTACCATTCATATTATTCTGACTCTTGCTGTGCATTATCGATGGCATCTCCAGCAGCTTGATGTTACAAATGCATTTCTCCATGGCATTCTTCATGAAGACATTTACATGGTTCAGCCCCCTGGGTTTATTGATCATGTTTTTCCAAACCACATTTGCAAGCTGCACAAATCGTTATATGGACTGAAGCAAGCGCCGCGAGCTTGGTTTGAGCGATTTTCTTCTTATCTTCTTAGTCTGGGTTTTATGGCCACTTATGCTGACCCTTCTCTGTTCATTCGTCATCGGCCCAATTCCATCACTGTTATTCTTCTTTATGTTGATGATCTTATAATCACAGGAAATGACACACCTTATATCTCCAAACTGATTTCTCAGCTTGATCTCATATTTGAGATGAAGGATCTGGGCCGTCTTCACCATTTTTTGGGTGTTGAAGTCTTATCTACTCCAGCTGGTTTGTTTTTGTCTCAGACTAAGTATGTCAAGGATCTCCTGCAGCGCACCTCCATGCTTGAGTGTAAGGCTGTTGGCTCTCCCTGCTGCTCCAAAGACTCTGTCCGGGCTGGTTCGTCCTCTGTCTTAGCTGATCCTACACTCTATCGGCGCATTGCTGGCGCACTTCAATATCTCACTCTCACTTGTCCTGATATTGCTTTTGCCGTTAATCAAGCCTGCCAGCACATGCGTCAGCTGACTGAACATCATTTTCAGTCCTTAAAACGCATCTTGCGCTATTTAAAGGGCTCCTTGCTGTGTAGGCTTCACATTCAGCGCGGACGTCTTCAACTTATTGCCTTTTCGGATTCAGATTGGGCAGGGGACTCTACTGATCATCGCTCCACCACTGGTTTCTGTGTTTATCTTGGCCCCACTCCTATTTCTTGGTCTACCAAGAAGCAAAGTACTGTTGCCCGCGCCTCCACTGAAGCTGAATATCGCTCCTTAGCTCACACTACAGCTGAGTTATCCTGGGTTCGGTCCTTGCTCAAAGATCTACGAGTTTGTCTTTCTACACCTGTCCCTCCATCTGGTGTGATAACATTTCTGCCATTGCTTTGGCTTCCAATCCGGTGTTTCATGCTCGCACCAAGCATGTTGAAGTTGATTATCACTTCATCCGGGAAAAGGTACTTCGCAAGGACATCTCTGTTCGTCATGTTTCCACTAAGGATAATGTCGCAGACATTTTCACCAAAGCCATTCCTCCGAAGAGCTTTCACCTTCTCCGCTCCAAGCTGCTTGTCTCTGATAGACCCATCAGCTTGAGGGGGGATGTTAGCCATAAGCCCATTCAGAAGTCTAGTGTAGCTCTCACTGAGTTAAACTCAGCCCACTGTAACTACTCTAGTGACACCTGTCAGTCACAACAACATTCAGTTGGTTAAAGACCGTTGATTGTAGGTAAAGGATGGGATGATTCCTTCCTATATATATATATATATATATATGTATTCTACTGTGAAATGTATAATGAAAACTGAGCTTTCTTCTTCACCAAGTTTCCTCTTCTTCTTCTTCTTCTTCATCTTCTTCTTCTTCTTCTTAATCAGTTCTTCTTCTACTTCTATCTTCTGCAACTCTTCAGCAAGATGAATCTGTTACAACCCACTACAGCCTTATGGTTTCTACAATCTTCCCAGCAAGTAAAAAGCAACTTCTTTCTTGTCCCATTGTCTGCACCTTTGCATAAGAATTTTTTTTGGATTTTCTATAATTGTTTCACAACTAAAGCATCCAAAATGAAATTGTAAAGAAAGAAGTAAGAAAAAGGTAAATCGGTAAGAGTAGCACTAATGAGGGTGAATAGTCTTGCGTTAGATGAAGAAATGAAACAAAGGAAAAGGCAGCAACCTTTTTCAGAAAAAGAAAGAACAAAACTTTATGCAAAGACTTGAATTTTGTCACCATCTATTAAGATTTTGGCTAACACAAGAACTAACACATATTGATCCAAACGCACCACCTCCCAAGGAATTTATAATCCAATATAAGTAAGCCTAGTTATTCATAAAGCTGCAAATTGTATTTGTTTCAACTGGCATTGAAGTTGGATCATTTTGAAATGCATGCCGAATCTTATGTTAACTAGTAACCATGGCATTGATTTGGTTTTAGAGAATATTTTGTTGTGACTTAAATGTTTTGACTTTGGTTTTAGGGCACTGTTCACCTGGGACATGACCACGCTCCAGGGGCGTTTGTTGGGAACCTCATTGTGATGGGAAAACTAGTAACCATTGTGTGGTAACCATTTGAAAAGGAAAATCAAATCACAAGTTTTCATTTAAGTTTTGAAAATCCTAAGCCCAAGATGTCTCCAAACTCAAGGAGTACCAATTTTTATTGTATATGACATACGGGACCTCTATTCACTTTGATTGAATTTCTAATCCCGATATTTGTCCCGAACCTCTTGAATTATGATTTACTATCCCCGAAAATACTGAATTTGTAATTGTAGCATTTTGCTAATCCCGATATGCACTTTCCGTTTTGAATGATATTTATGCCTTTGAGCATCCCGTCTCGCCCGTTTATATAAGTGCATCACATGAATTTTGTACATGTCTTGATTTATGATATTTGATGAGTCGGCACCACTAAGCTTGGATAACCTTGCCGGTCTGATCCACCGACTTGGAAATCCCCCTCCCGTCCCGCCAGCTGCAGTTTGGATCCCGCTACCCGGTTATTACCGTGGTATTGTCCCGATACCGCAGATTGCTATTGTGGTTCTCAATGCCCGGTTCGCTACCGTGGTCATGTCCCGTATTTATTATATGTTTGTATATGTTACTTATGTTGCATCTCCTCACTTCGGTGACTGAGATCAACATCCCGATTTGCTCATGTCACTTCGGTGATAGAGGACATAGCTCCGTGTGGTTGCCATCTTGTTGTTTCCCATATTCCTTAGATACCTTACATGTTTTCCATTGCATTTATGTTCAAATAAATGATCATTCTGTTTTATGAGATTTATTGTTTTAACAGGTTTAAATGTTTTCCAAGGTAATTTAAATTGTTGTCATATCTTTTCACCCATTTGCCAAACCGTCATGTTTGACCCTTGTTTTGGTACTCAGGTCCCGTTGTCGGCTTTCCCGAGGAGCTTGAGGAGGCGGTCGGAGAACCGCAACATTTAGTCAAGTGGCACGCCGATGATGTCGTTTAGACATTCGGGTGCTTAAGCTACGTAACATTTTGGGATAGGAATTAACCATTCTTTTAGGGTATAGATATTTTGTTCACATTGGCCTTTGTTGGCCTCTAATTTTGGGAAAATGTAACTAAATGATTTTGTTATAAACCTTAACTTACTTTTAGGAATTAGCCATTGATCATTGCTTATTTTGATACTGGTATTAAATTTGTATTAATCTTGTTATCTTGGACATGAATGTATGAATTAGATTTGCTACACGCTTCCGCACATTAAAAGAAATATTCATGTTGATATGATATCCTCACCACAGACACCTGTGGGAAATCGCGTGTACGAGTGACATCTCTAAAGGACTCATATACGTTTTCATTAAATTAATTCATAATGTTGACATGGATTGGATTTATCCCTTCATAATGTCACCATCTCACAGTCCCGATCCCGGATTAGGCCCATGGGTTGTGGACCCGGTCGGGGGTCGCGACACCAACCAATTGCAGCTTTAGGATCCAGCCATCAGAATCCAGATCTGAAGATACCATCATTCTTGGTTCGACTTTTTCATCTCAGGCAACCTTCTCCTCAGATCATTAATAGTAGACCTGTACTTTTAGGTTATTTTCTTTAATCTTTCCAATGTTCGGATTTGGGTAGGAATACCTTAGATCTGTTCATCTGAACATTCATATCACATTCTCTTTGTTAGATTGTGATCGAGCGCCCCGATAATCTCGGATTGGGTATTGGTTAGGATCTGTTGCATTTTCTTCAACCCCGGTGAAAGGCAAGTACCTAAACATAATTTGTAAATTTAATACATGTGTTTATCGTTGAGTCCAATTTGGTGCATATATAAAGCCTTTGATGCCCTTTTTATGATGTTAATTGTTTTTGTGATGAAATTAGAGAACAGAGATCATTGCAATTATTTTCTTATTTTTTTTATATCATGACTGTCGACCCGATCTGTCAGAGGTTACTGGATGGAAACCGTGAGGTTCTTTGTTAATGTGTATTGGATGTGGGGCCATGTGGACCCCACTGATGATCGATCAAGACCGTAGATCTGGTAGTGGACCCACGGGCGACCATAGGGATGGTTGACCCGTGTGAGGTGGGCCCTGTCTGGTTCACCATCTAACGACCCAAAGGTGACTGACGGCAAAAAAAAAAAAAAAAAAAAAAAAAAAGGGAGAAATTCCATTTTTGTGGCTGTGGGGCCCAGGTGGGCCACCGATCGCAGATCAGATCCCTACATCTTTTAGAGGGGGCTTGGGCGACCCTGTTGGTAAGGGCTGATAGTGGACCTTTGATTAGTGGGCCGCCATCCGAAGTGCACAGAGCTGGGACGCTGGACTACTCCATTACAAAAATCGTTCTGTGATGAGAAGAAAAGGAAAGGTGGTGATGACGTGGCTGGTTAAGTGAAAAAGGATGATGGGAGGTGACATGTGTGGAAATTGAGATAAAGATGGTAACGTGGGTTACCATGGGGATGAGAGAAATTAGGTGATGACAGCACATGTACTACATGCCTTTTTGTTTTAACTTATGGTCCTTTACATTTTTGAATTTAGAAAAAAACCCTTTGTAGCTTTAATGAACCCATTTGATTCTTAAAATTTATATTCTTGGTAATACACTAAGATGAGACCCTAAGCCTTCTAAAATTATAAACTAAGGTCATTTATCTTTATCAATTTTTAAATTAAATATTAGATGTTATATTTGATTTTAATGTGTCAAAATTATAATTTTGGACCTTATTAATCAGATCATTAGACCGAGTAATTACCGTACGGGCAAACGGTATCTTACTAACGTGGGGTTTAATGCCTGGTATGACCTTGGGCAAATCCTAATGGATTCGAGTTCAACCCATTTTTATTGGAAACCCTTAACTGGGTCTATGCACCATTAATGAAGAAGGGATGTGTTGATCTTATAGTTATCAGAGATTCCCGTGGTTGTTGGGTGCGAAACCTTATGTTTGACCTTAGGATCGATTTGTATCTATGTCTTAACATTCGCATGCATATATATGTTGGTTTAGGATGTGTATTCCTTTAGATGCATACCCTATTGTGTTATGGACTATAAAGTGGCTTGGCAAATTTTATATGACGATTCGATTATGATATGGATTTTGAAATGGCTAGCACTTTACTTGGACTTAGGACTCTTGTATCGGAGCTTTATTATTCAGGTCTATTATGTTTATATGTTTATGTGGGTCATTTGTGGACAACTGCAGATCGATATGTGGACGGTTGATCACCGATGTGTCCGGATCACTTATAATCCACTTTGAATGTGAACAGGTTATCCTGATTTGTTTTATTTGATCGGTTTATGACCACCGACGATGTGGACGGGCTTTCCCGATTTATTTAGGGCTGACCACCCACAACGGGGACACTTGTCTTCGTGTGAATTATATTGCTCCATTTGTTTTATTTGGATTTATATCATACGTTCATTCGTGTTATATCTTTGTTTTTACTCTTATATGATCTCACTTATCTTTACTCATCTCGTTATTGTATTTAATTTCGAGTTATGATTATGTACTTGCTATTTACTTTGTAATATTTGGTGCATAGGTACCGAGCCCTACTTTACCGAGGAAACGGAGGAGGATCAAACGTTTCAAACGTTTGAACCAACTGATGAACCCGAGTGGGATGCCGGAGATGGCTTTGAAGTCGTTTGAGCCAGCACAAGAGAGAACGTCATCTTAGAATTATTTTAAATGAACTCTCTTTTAGTGTTGAGACTTCTTTTAGAAATCATTTAATTTATTTTTCAACTTTAATTATTATTGTTTTATCTGATTTTATGTTGGGTCTCATTTATGAACATTTGCTACCAATTGAATAAAGCTTTCGCTACATTTAATGAAATTTATTTTGACTCACCACGGTTTGTTATGTGGGTCCACTTTTGGAAGCTTCTATTGTATTAAACACAGGAATTTGAATTTTGGTTTTAATTTTTCACGTTTTTCCCAATTCTTATTTTGGGGGCGTGACAGAGTGCATCATACTTACTCCCGTAAACTCCGAATTAACCGAAGTTAAGACAAATCCACAAGGGATAACAATTATATGTACCTGTCAAATGTACATTTTCACGGAATATATACAAGTACTTTACATTAGAAGTAAAGTTTAATATACACATTTCATATCTTATCAAAGTCAACAACTGCATATTCAAATACAATGCAGGTGACATCTATTTACTATTCAAAATGAATATACAAAAGTGTTTATCAAAATATTTCCAAAATATCCTATCCATTGGCACTTCGGTTCAATTCCATTCGAGCAATCCTCCTGGAGGAATCGGATTGGCCTCCTCCTCTGGCGACACGGCCACTGCATGACCGGCACGGGCAACTGGGTCTGTAATGCCATCAATAACAACGTGAACATGATGGTTCAACAATGTATACACAGATCTATGATAGTACATACTATCTTTCATAACAATTTGTTCAATTTAACAATTAACCAATTCTATAGCAGTTATCAATTCTAGACAATTCAATTCAATAACAGTATCTATGCATGTGAGTCAATTAATATCAAGT
>QPKB01000002.1:30349443-30367007 GCA_003546025.1 Camphora micrantha | reverse complement strand
ACAAGTAGTGACATAGCTTTTGTACGACAAATATTACTGCAAGACATTCTTTTTCAACTGGGGAGTAGCGATGCTCTGCACCTACCAACATGCGGCTAAGGTAATATAGAGCGGCTTCTTTTCCCTCGTCGTTTTCTTGTGCGAGTAGAGCACCCAAAGAATATTCGAGAGCTCTTGTGTACAAGATGAATGGTCTTCCAGTTGTGGGGGCAGCCAACACTGGAGGTTTGGTCAAGTATGTCTTGATGTCTTGAAATGCGGCTTCACATTCAGCATCCCAAACAAAATCTACACCTTTCTTCATTAGGCGAGAGAATGGGCGGCACTTCCCTGATAGATTGGAGATGAATCGTCGAATGTATGCCAACCTTCCTTGAAGCCCTTTTAGTTCTCTTAGGGTCCTTGGAGATGGCATTTTTAGGATAGCCTTGACTTTGGTGGGTCAAGTTCTATTTCGGCTTTCCGAACTATGAATCCGAGGAACTTACCTGATGAGACACCGAAGAAGCATTTTAGTGGATTCATCCGCAGTTTGTGTTTGCGAAGTCAGAGGAAGACTTCTCAAAGATCTTTGAGATGTTCTTCTTTTCTTCTGCTTTTGATGGTGAGGTCGTCGACATAACATTCGACCGTCTTGTGCTGCATATCTTGGAATATTTTCATCATAGCCCTCTGATATGTTGCACCTGCATTTTTCAGACCGAATGGCATGACAGTGTAGCAATACACGCCAAATGGAGTCCGAAATGATGTATGTCTTTCATCTTCAGGATGCATCTTTATCTGATTGTAGCTAGAGAATCCATCCATGAAGGTCATTCGCTCAAACCCACAGGTGTTGTCAATCATTACCTCTGGTATGGGAAGCGGGAATTTATCTTTAGGGCATGCATTATTTAGGTACCTATAGTCGATATAGACCCTTATCTGCCCATTTTTCTTTGTGTCGTTGAATTTCGCAAGTGCACGAAATCGTACCAAGTAATATAATGATAAGAAAGATGTCAAACCCACAAGGACTATTTACCTATTAACTATTGAAATTGTTCTAATTCTAAGTTATTTGAAAATCAAGAAAAGTGGTGGATTTTGAATTTGAAAAACAGCAACAAATTAAATTAAATCAACAAATGAAGAATTTACCAAACACTTAAAAAGAGGATTTCACCCAAGAAGAAAACACTAAGGCATCTGACTCACCTAATCAATCCAATTCCAAATCCTAACCATACAATCAATCACTTATCATCCTATTTGACAACGAAATATTCTACTTTATCTAAGACCCTCTCTCGAGTAGAATTAGAATTACTCAACATACGATAACCCGCGATATGTCTATGCAAATTTAAAAGTATTTGAGAACATTAAGATTAATAAGATTTCACATAAAAGCCGCACAAATCAGTTGGCACATTCTTGTCTTTCATTCAATTCATGGCATACATCATACGAAGCTAAACTTCATGCATCATCTCTCGAATTAATATGCACAACAAATCATTCAACTATTGGCCAAATAATTGAAAGCATTAAAATTAATGATGTATACTCAAAAGGAATGATAAATTTATGATCATATAGAAATAAGACTCGAGATTGTCATGGAGAGGTTACATCGTAGCCTTAGAAATAGAAATTAGTTCACATTCTAATCAAAACAAACCATAATAATTCTGAAATTCATAATGAAAATTATACAAAGAAATATGAAAGGGTTAAGAAGGAAACTCTATGTAGATCGAGAATCTCAATCATTGATGAACTCCAATTCTGCAGATTTTCGACCTTCTGCTTGAAGCGTCGTTTCCTCTCTTGATTCCGTCCTCCCCCCTCGGTTCACACTTTATAAGAAAAAAAATAGTCCCATTGTGAATATTCGATCCCCTCTTTATTTCCTTTCAAAACTGAATTCTCCAACTGGCAGTTTTCGTCCTCTGTCTTGACGCCCAACTTTTGCTATCAAAATGCCTTAATTTTAGAAAGTTGTCAACAGAAAAATCAAAGATCTTCATCTTATCTTTCCTCAGCAACTTTAATCAATCAAATTCGATCTCTCTCGCCAAAGTTATACCCGAATTACTGAGGAATGTTCTAGGAATGGCAAGTTTCACTATTAGTGCATTGTGGCGTGATTTACTCCTTGATAACAGACGATTGGAGATAAAATGAAGGGCTCTCTCTTATCTTTTTGTAGCCACCGAGATCTCCCAAAATGGAGTTTTCTAGAAAACGTTATGCGTGTTTTAGTGAGATTGGTTCTGGAATTTCGGGAAAGGATGTTTTCCAACTTCAATCAGCTTCTAAATGGGCTTCCTCATGGTCCAAATTCGAAGTCCAAGTAAGATCAAGATTGGACTAAGGTTTCAACTATCCAAAACTTGTTTTCCATTCCAAAATCCATGGTTTTATGAGTTTATTTTCTCCTACATAAATATAGATGAAAATATGATAAAATAAATAAAATAAAAGGCAAACTAGCATAAAATCAAGATTAAGAGTATGGCAAAAGTCCTGTAAAAATTAAACACATCACTTTGTCACGGGGACGATGTTGGCCAACCATTTAGGATGATGTTCCTTGCGGATGAAGCCAATGTTTTTGAGTTTTTGAACTTCTTGTTCAATTTTATCCATTACGTCTAGACGGAATCTTCTTTGGCCTTGTTTGATAGGCTTGATATCTTTTTGCAAATTGAGTTTGTGGACTACTATCTTGGGGTCTAAGCCAGGCATTTTAGTGTAGGACCATGCAAAACAATCAACGAACCCACGAAGAAAAGAGATATACTCAGGTAACTCATCATCCTTTATATTCATACTTATGAATACAGGACGTGGGTTATCTGGTCTGCTTTTGTCCATGGTTTTTCTTGATCAGTACTCTTCTCAAGACTTGCTATGAGATGACCCCAATCACCTGTTGAAACTAGGTCGAAGTAGGGTACTTCTTTTGGAGACGATGGTTCTTCTAGGTTAGAAAACCGCGCGTCAGTGTCATCGGACAATTCCTCTTCATTGTCAGAGAAATCATACCAATTGGAGGAGACTCCTGGATCCTTGACGGGTAACTCCTCAAAGAGATATCCAGGGAGATCAATGTCTTCATGGACACGAGATGTTGTGGCTTGGTCGGTAGAACGACTTTGCAGCCTTTGTGTCAACTGTCTCATGGGAGTGTCAGGATCATACCCCAACCTGTATGAAGACTTGTCTATATGACGATATAGTTTCCAATCCTCCAGTTGACTTTTGGTCAGGGTGGGTTCCAATGCTATGAGAATACCACGACCATCTCCCAAACCGATTGGATTCTGAGCATCATAGCCTATTTTCTTCGTGATAGCTTGTGCCATTGGACTATACAGGGATAGCTGAGGCATACCTTTGTTCTGGAAAGGTTCAAGCGGAGAATTTGGTGTAGAAGCTTCCGATCTGTGGAAGAAGATTGACTTTTCTTCTGCCATAGTTGCCGGAACGATGAGGAAAGCAGACATAGGGTCTTCTATGTCAGCAGATGTTTCCAATGGAGTGAGAGCAGGCTAAACTTGTTGAGTATCAGCTTGACTTGACAATGTGTCGTCTTCTAGCTCTGAATCCGAATCTGTGTCATGCATGATTGACACAAGGGAGACAACAAACTTGCCCCAAGCCTTTTGTTTTGTCTTCTTTGCTTTGGTGGTGATGACCAAAGGTTTTGAAGATTTAAAAGAGACAACGAAGGGAGAATGACTGCTCTCTTCGGATTTGTCGGAAGGTTTGTTTTCTTCCGATGATTGTTGAGGAGCCTTGCCCTTATCTTTCTGGAGATTTTCGGCAAAGGGTGTTGTTTCTTCCTCCTTTCCTTCTTCTTCATCTTTTTACATCTGAGCATCTGCAAAATGGACGTCTTTGCCTTTGAAGGGCTTTTTATTTGCAAACACTCAATGTATTAAGCCGTCGTTGCCAATGAACCTGATGCAATGATGTAAAGTTGAAGGGACGACACCATTCTCGTGTATCTAGGGACGTTCAAGAAGGATGTTGTAGCGTGAAGGGGTCCTTATTGCGTATACAGTGACTTCAGAGATAAGATCACTGATTTGTAGTTTGAACCTGATTTTGCCGATAGGCCTTTGAGCGCCCCCATCATATCCAATGATGGATACAGATGTGTGACTCAGCTTACTAGGTGGAATGCCCAACTCTTCGAGTGCCGAAGTAGAGATGAGGTTGAGTGTAGAACCTGGGTTGATCTGGACTATGTGAATCGGCATTTCTTTGACGTATCCTGTGAAGTACAAGGGTCAGTTGTGCTTTGTCTCACTTAGCAGGATGTCATCCTTATCGAAGGCAATTGTTGCACTTGTTGCCTTTTGGACCGAGAGGCATTCAATGCTTGATCCCTCAGTTTTCTTCTTTTCTCCCTTTAAGGAAGTACTTGATTTTTTGACCTTATAGTCCATTTCAATTTGTAGGACTTGTGAGGCATGTTTGTCAACATTCGCATTCAGCCTTTGCCGTTCTAAGATGAGACTATCACGAGTTTGTGAAGACATTCATAAAAAGTCAAGGATGTGCAGTCGTACAGGTATGTGTTTGAAGTGCTCGATCAAGTCGTACTTGAAAGTCTCCTTCGTGCCTGCATTTTCATTATTGTTACGACTTGGGGTATTTACAACTTGCTTTCCCGGAGGATTTACATAAGAAGAAGAAGGTTGGTTGTAATTTTTGTGGTAATCCCGGCCAGAGCGGGTGCCTCTACCAACTTCGAGTGCTTCTTGGGAAGGGTCTTCATTTGGAAGATCTTCCTTAGGATCTAAGGGTTGATCTTTGTCATTTACCGAAGATGTGTCTGCAGCAGAGTTGCCATCCTCAATGATTGCGTTGCATGGAGCATTTTCCAGGAACAAGTCCTGAACAACATCCAGTAAATTTTCTTCCTTGTTGAGAAATTTATCGGTCCAGACATTACCTATGAGGTCGAGTATCTGGGACCAGTTGACCAGGTTTACATTGAAGAGGACTTCATCGAGTGGAGTTTCTTCAGGTTGATCGGTCGGAAGAGGTGTGAGTTCTGATGTTACAGTTTCAGGGGATGAAGGCTAAGAAAGTGATATCTCAGTGGAAGTCACCCGAGAAGATGTAGCTCCAGAAGAATACTATCAGGTGTAGTCGGAGAGTATGTGTCTTCGAAAGATGATGCTTCAAAGGCATTATCATCCTGAGCTACTGCATTGCAGGTTGCCTTGGTAGGAGATCCCCAAGAATAGACTGTTGGGAGTTAGGCTCATCATCGGATGCGAGAGGATCATCTATCCAGCAGTTTTCTCCATTTTCAGGAGTTGAGGGAGGAGGTATCTATTGATTTTCAAGGACTTCCGGTCTCGGATTTTGATCGCGAAGATCGTGCTCTTGTTCTATGGCAAGGTGCTGTAAGATTCTCGCATATTCTTCAAGATTAGGCATGAGAGCCAAATCTTCTTCGTCGTCTACTCCTTGTGGTTCAACATGGTTGGGTTCCACTAGAGCGTCGGCGAGTGCTGGATCAACAACATTTTCTTCGACAGCCTCTTGATCTTCTTCATCGTTAGACATGGTTCCCTGTGGTTGTGAGGGATTATACCAGATTACTTGCATAAGGTGAGTTTCAAGAACCCATTCTTCGTTGGAGAGATACTCTCCTGCTTCAAGGGATTCTTCCCATTCGTCGGTGTCACTGGCGGTGTCACTGGACTCGTATCCATTCATGGAGAATCCGACTACCGAATTGCAAGAGTATGATGTCCCCTGCGTAATTTCATTTCTGAGTTGAGGTAGCATGAAGTCACTAAGAGTGAATTTTCGTACCACTTTAGAAGTCTCGGGAATGGACTTTTCTGTTGTCCCCAGTGAAGTGGTAGAGGATGTGTAAGACCCCGACCCAAGCGATCTCAATCAGTGTTGTTTAAGTCATGTGTTAGCTCTATGTGTGTTTAGTGTGTTTTGGTTTAGTTTGGGTTTAGAATAGTTTTGTTATAGCTTTGGGGAATTTTGAATGCTTTTGTGATTAGTGGGGCCCTTTGGGGGTTCTTTTTATGACTTTGCGTTTACTTGGGGGATTATTCGAGATTTCTATGATTGGTTTTTTTTATCTTGTTTTACTAATCTCGTCGATCTCTTCAACTTTCATGTTGATCCCGTTCCCGTCCTATATCCCGAAACCCGACTTCCATTGCATTGAGGGCAAAACAGTGTTTTTTCCACTAAATCTGTACCCAATATTTGGTATTTCCGAAACCCGCGAAACATATACTTTTTGGAAACTAGAAATTTCGACGATCATTTCTTCCTTCTTCATCGAATTCATTTGAAGTCCCGAAAGCCATGATTTTGACCCCACAAAGTTTCCTAGTGGTGGAGCCCATTTGCAATTGCTATATAAGAGAACCCATCTCTCTTTCCTTCCCTTTTTCCAACACAACTCTCTCCAACCTAGGGTTTTCATTGTTTCTCTTCTTCTTCTTGCTTTCTATCACAAAATCTCCACCAAACCTTGCACAAATTGAAGAATGGATGTCACCATCCTCTTCCTCTCCTTCAAGGCTCTTCATTGACACCATTTTTGAAGAAAACTCTTCACTCCAAGATCCTCATTGAGCTTGTCTTGACCATTTGGAGAACCCATAGGTAAGCAATCATCTCCATCTTCTAGATTTGTGTTCTTGTGACCTTAGAGGAGCTCCATTTCCATTATTGGAAGCTCTCTCTTCCTATTTCCTTGTTTGACCCATTTTAGCGTTGTGTTGGGGGTTTTTGTAGAGATTGTGGTCTTGTGCTTGGATAGCTTGTTTAGAGCTTGGATTGCTTATTAGAGACCTTGAGGCAAGTGGATGATTTGATATTTTGAGTTTTGAATGGTTTTAATGAAATGTATTGATGATTTCAATATATATTTCATACTATTATTGATTTGCATTGACTTGAAATAAATGTACATTAATGAGTCTTATTAGTTCATTTAATGTTTTGGAAATGTGGTTGTTAGCATTCATTTGTTGCTTGATAGAAGTTTAAATGACTCCTTGTGATTATGGATTGTTTCTCTCCTCTTTGTGGTTGTATGTGAATGAGCAGAAGAAGGGTTGATTGGATGAATACTCATAGGAGTATTGGAGAAGTGTTGAGTGATGATTTGGAGGAGCATTTTAGCTCATCTTATTGCAGGAAGATGAATGAGAATGAAGGGAAAGGGTTTGAAGGAGAAATGGGCTCAAATATGGACATAGTGGGGTATTTCAGCACCTGGTGGTCAGCCAGCGGTCACCTATCGGCTAGCCGCCTAGTGACCGGCTGCTAACCGCCATCCGACCGAACCATTGCGGTCAGTTTTCCAGAGAGCACATCTTCGCTCAGAACCTGCAGTCAGCCTCACGGTTAGATAGCGGCTAACCGCCGAACCCACTGGCGGCTAACCACCAACTAACCGTGCTGTCACAGTTACTTTTCCCGAGAGCATGATTTCTTCTCAGAAATTCATGGTTGGCCTCATGGTTATCCAGCGGCTAGCAGTTGAACCCATCGGCGGCTAACCTCTAGCTAACCTCTATCTGACCGAAATTCCAAAAAAAATCTGAAATAAAGAGAAACGAAGAGGATTTCGTCCCAATCATTTGTGCACCCTTTTAGAGAATGACGGGGACTGTTCAACCAGAGATATGTATGGACTCCGTTTGAGAAAGAATACATAACACAAAGATTCATTTGAAGCCTTAAGAAAATCCTAAGGTGTATAAAGAGCCCGGAATGTCTCCAAACTCAAGGAGTACCGATTTATATTGAATATGACATATGGGACCTCTATTCACTTTGATCGAATTTCGAATCCCGATACTTGTCCCGAACTTCATGAATTATGATTATCATTCCCGAAAATACTGAATTTGCAACTCTAGCAGTTTGCTCGTCCCGATATGCACTTCCCGTTTGAAATGATATTTGTGCCTTCGAGCACCCCGTCCCGCCCGTTTACATAAGTGCATCATGTTAATTTTGTACATGCCTTGTTTTATGTGATTTGACCCATGAGTCGGCACCACTAAGCTTGGATAACCTTGTTGGTCTAATCCACCGACTTGGGGATCCCCTTCTTGTCCCGCCAGCTGCAGTTTGGATCCCGCTACCCTGTTATTACCATGGTCTTGTCCCGATGCCATAGATTGCTACTGTGGTTCCTGATGCCCGATTCGCTACCGTGGTCATGTCCCGTATTATTATTATGTATATGTATATGTTACTTATGTTGCATCTCCTCACTTCGGTGACTGAGGTCAACATCCCGATCTGCTCATGTCACTTCAGTGATAGAGGACTTAACTTCGTGTGGTTGCTGTATTGCTTGTTTCCCGTTTTCCTTGGATACCTTACATGTTTTATATTGCATTTATGTTTCGAATAAATGATCATCCTGTTTTATGAGATTTATTGTTTTAACAGGTTTAAATGTTTTCCAAGGTAATTTCTATATTGCCATATCTTTTCACCCACCTGACAAACCGTCTTGTTTGACCCTTTGCTTTGGTACTTAGGTCCTGTTGTCGGTTTCCCCGAGGAGGAGCTTGAGGAGGCGGTCGGTGAACCGCAACGCTTAGTTGAGTGGCACGCCGATGATGTCGTTTAGACATTTGGTTTCGAGTTACGTAACATTTTGGGTTAGGATTAACCATCCTTTTGGGAACGTACTATTTTGTTTATATTGGCCTTTGTTGGCCTCTATTTTTAGGAATTGTAATTAAATGACATTGCTGTAAACTTTAACTTTCCTTTGGGAAATAGCTAATGATCATTGTTCATTTTGATACTGGTGTTAAATATGTTTTAATCTTGTTATCTTGGACATGAATGTATGAATTAGATTTGCTACACGCTTCCGCACTTAAAAGAAATATTCATGTCGATGTGATATCCTCACCGCGGACACCTGTGGGAAATCGCGTGTACGAGTGGCATCTCTTTTGGACTCATATACGTTTTGACTTAAATTAATTCATAGGATTGTATATCATTCATTCATCATCCACATAATCATTAGTCCCGATCCCGGATTAGGCCTGCCCACTCTGGGACCCAGTCCGGGGTCGCGACAGGATGTCTTTGCTTTTTCACGGACTTCTTGTTTTGCCTGAGCTTTCTCCTGTTGTTTGAGCTTGTGGAGATGTCTCCTGGCTTGCCTTCACTGTTGAGCTGTCGACTTTGTTTTGACAACCTCCCAGTTTTCATCTTCCAGGAGATCATGATGCACCCATATGGGTTGTCCGTCTGGTGTAGGGTAATGAACCAGCTCTTGGGACGTTTGAGTCATTTTTATCACCTTGAAGGAAATAGTGACATTCTCCTTTGGTGATTTCGAAGTTTCTCCAAATGACAACATGTTGACGGAGGCAGACCTATAGTTTTTGTCAAAGGTAATGACTCCGTTTTTCCACATTTTGTTGATCTTTTCTCTCACCATGAAGCATTGATTGAGAGGATGCGAGATCATTTGGTGGTATGGACAATACCGGGGATTGTTGGTTTTGCCAACATCTCCTGGTCTTTTGGGCTCAGGTAAAGTGAGTTTGCCATTTGCTAAAAGAGCCGCAAAGATTTTTTTCAACATCTTCGTCGAACGGGTATTTCTTTTCTACTCTCTCTTTGAAGGCATCAGACAGTTCAGGTCTTTTACCTGCAGCTTTGTTTTCAGCTTTCTTTGGCGGTTGAGGAGCTGACTTGGTTTGCACATTGAGGACCTCTTTCTTCTTCTGCTTTGAGGTTGCATTGGTGGTTGGCTCTTTCCTTGACGATTTCTGACTGTTGAGGTCTTTAATCACCGTTTCAGCTTCCATAGATGTTTCTAGGAGCTCACCTAGGTTTTTTGATTTGTTGCCGATGATCATGGAGCAGATCCTTGCTCTCATGTTGTTACGACAGATGTCGACCAGTGACGCTTGTGGCAGTACGTCTAAACATTTGTACGCCATCGCCTTCCACTTGTGAATGAAGTCATACATTGACTCATTCTTTCCCTGTTTTAGGCTGCAGAGTTGTGCCATAGTAACAGGATGATCTTCACCTTTGAAATGAGTTAGGAAGCATCTTTCCAACATGGCCCAGTTTTGAATGGAATCCTCCGGCAGAGTGGAGTACCAATCGAAGGCCGTACCTTTTAGGGTACTTACAAAGAGATGGATCTTGAGGGCATCTTGATCCGTAATAACTCCTGTCAGGATCTTGAAATGGATAACATGCTGTCTAGCTGAATCTTTCCTCATATATGTTTGGAGAGTAAGTTGTTTGAATTTTGCAGGGAACGAAACCAAGTCCATCCATAAAGGATATGGTGGCTTGATCCCATGTTCTTTCAATGTGTCCTCTTCTTTTGCTTTGGCGAGGATATCGTCAACGTCCTTTTTGGTAAGGGCACGTGACTCATTGTTTTCCTCATCAACCTCGTCATTTTGATGATTCGGAGGAGGTTGATTATTTTCTTGACGCTGAAAAGCGAGAAGAAGGTTTTCCATTAGAGTCTCATTCCTCTACTGACCTTGCTCCAATTGTTGGATGCGCTCGGTCGTTTCATCAGGAGGTGGGTTGCGTGGTGGCTTAGAGTTTGTTCATTCTTCGGGATTCAAATGAAGAAATCGTGTCTAGATGGGTTGCGTGGTGGGTTGCGTGGTGACTGAGCTAGGGCTCTTTCTTGAAGAGCTTGAGGAAGGATTACTCGAAGGAGTAGAAGATTCTTCCAGATGTCTTCGTGTCCGGGAGAAGCTGCGAGTCACCGGTCACCGGACATGAAGCTTGGTTGTTGACTTCTAGCGTCTTCTGGTTTTGCCAACCATATGGACAGCAACAACTTGGTCGGGTCTTTCTTTTTCGACCCATTTTTTAGAGACTTGAAGGGTAGAATGCTGGGTTCTTTGCTTCTCTAATCTCTTTTGTCGATATGCCGCACGGCGATGTATACGATGAGCAATTTGAGCTTCAGTCAGTTCTGGCTGGGCTTTGGCGATGAAGGATGTAGTCCCCCATGCGCAGTAGCCGAGCTTGTCTTCTTTGAAGCTAGGCATGGACTGGATCCGGACGTGGTCTTTTGCCTGTCGCAGTGAAGCTTTGAATTTTGCAAGTTTGGCCCCTGTTGAGATGAAGGGTCGAACTACATGAATGTAGGCCTTGGCAGGTTCTCGCAGAGGCCTTGTGATTTATGATTTGATTTTGGGCTTGTAGGAGCAAGCCGGCTCATGCTGTATTGATTTGTTTGTTTGGCGGAGGGTAGGTTTCTCCTCTTTTATGTAAGAGAGAGGGTAGAATCGGTTCTCCTTGAGAGGGGCCAGGTAGGCTGGCTTTGTAGATGTTCGGGACCTCCTTTGCTTTGGTGAAGGTCTCGGGGACTAGGTCTTGGGGCAGATCTAGTTTCTTGTAGGTTGATGCTTTGTGGGAGTGCCACGGGCTTCAGGCTTCTTGGTGTTCGCCCTTGGTGTCATTGCAACGACACGTTGCGGGGCGGTCTTTTGTTTCTTGGAGGGTACAGTTTCTTTTGCGGGGAGTGGGAATGGTCCCAACGACCCGAAGACGATGGTCCTGGGAGTAGAGGTCGACCAAGTATTTTGAGAGTTGCCGAGGAAAATGACGCTTCGGCAGCTGCCAGTGCGCTTGTGAGTGCGCTTGTTTTGCTTCTCTTGGAGCAGAGTTGGTACTTGTTCTCATCGAAGGTGATGGTCAATGAAACTGGCATTATTAGTTTGGAAAACTTCTGAAACAAGACCACATCCCTTAGTAATCACAAGAATATGGTGACCATAAATGGGAAATAACTATAGTTTTGTCTTTTCAAATTGCTCGAGGGAACATGGCCCAGCCCAAGCAAGATGAAGAGGACAAAAAGTCATAGAGGGTGCAATTGTTCTAAATGCAAGTATGATAGGCTTAGGGTGAGCGTTCTGAGTGACAGCTAGAAGCAATTGTAGACCTTAATTCAAATTACTGTGAAGCAAGGCTCACTCGAGGTAAGATGATATAAGGTTGGAGATACAAATGTGTCGGTCGCGAGTACGGTAGACCCAAAAGGGCGTACTAGCATCGTTAGGCACAAATGTTGTAAATCGCATCCTTGAAAAGGACATAAGATGGGATTTTCTTTTTGAAAGGTCAAGATTGGATCCATAAAGGAGAGCAAATGGTACTCCAATCCGAACAAATGCTCAAACAATTCTGCGAGCACTGAGTCTGAAAGGGAAGGAACCAGAATTTCTCGAATTTGAACCCAAAAGTGACGGATTTTTTTTTTTTTTTGAAAGGTCAAGATTGAATTCATGAAAGAGAGCAAATGGTGTTCCAATCTGAACATAGGCTCAAACATTTCTGCGAGCACTAAATCCGAAAAGGAATGAACCAAGATTTCTCAAATCTGAACTCAAAAATGACGGATGTTTTTTTTTTTTTTTTGTTTTGAAGAGATTATTTTTTAAGATTTTTTTAAGGGTACACATTGTTAGGGATTTTGTATATTGCAATTTGATGGATGCATTATCATTTTAATCATCATTTGAATTTCCACACATGCATTGATTTAGAAAATGTTGAAATCTTGATTTACACATGCATTGTTTTTTAGACTTGTAGAACTATTAATTTACGCATGTTTTGTTTTTAATCTTGGATGCATTTAATTTGAAAAAGAAGTTTTATGAATCAAGCTAGCCTATGTTTTAAATCTTTCAAATCATTTTAGGCTTTTATGTTTCATGATTTTAAAAGAACTTAGATTGAATTAAAATCATGTTTCAAAGCTTGATTTAATGGCCCAAAAGTCCCCTCAAAGAAATACTTTGAAATATGTTATTTTGGGAATTTTGGTCCCTGGGCCCAGGTCTACCTGCAGTGTGCTCGATAGACCGAGCCCATGGACCCGGTAGACCGAGCCCATGGACCCGGTCGACCGCGCACACTGCGGGTCAACCGAGAAAAGAGCCGTTGGCCTCTTTTTCAAACGGTCAGATTTTTTACCGTTAAGCCCAGGTCGACCGGGGTACAGCGTAGGTTGACCGGGGACACGCCAGAACTCATTTTTTGAGTATAAAATGAGGTTCATTCCCCTGAAAAAGTTGTTGATCAAAAAGAAGATAAAAGAGCCTTCCTTGAGGCGTTTGGAGGCAAGAAAAAGGGGAATGAATTAAGCGAGACCAATGGGTCATTAGTAAAGCTAAAGCTTGGATTAATGAAGTTAAATCTCTAAGTAACCTTTACTTTTTGTTAATCATATGTTATATGCTTTGTTTAAATTATTGGTAAATGATTTTTAGCATGATAACTATGATGTGTTGAATCCATTCTTCATTTAATCTTTGATCTAAGTTGGATTGGATTCTTCATCCTTGATTTCAAACCAAGTTTATTTTAAAACTTTATAAAACATGTTCCATTCTTCATTTATTCTTTGATCTAAGTTGGATTGGATTCTTCATCCTTGATTTCAAACCAAGTTTGTTTTAAAATTTTATAAAACATGTTTTGTCAAATCCTTTGATTTCTTTTATAACATGTTTCATTTACTTGGTTGAATCATATTGTTGTTTTCATTCATTTGAACCTTAGTTAAGCTTTTGTTTTTGAAAACAACATTGCACATGCATCACATGTTTAGACATAATTAATTTCATACAACTTGTGAGCTTTTGATTTTCATATCATCAACAAGTTAGTATTTTGTACATGTAATTTGCATTTCACTTCAATCAAATCTTTGTGTGCTTTAAACTTTAAAATGCATTAAGCATACTTAATTGATCCTTCATTTTAACTTGATTGAAGTTATCACACACATACTTCATGAGCATTCATCTTAGCATTTCATAGAGTGTTGTGTGAGTTGAATTAAACTTTCTTATCCGCCTATTTTAGAGGCAATTAAATTGAGCTTAAATTGTAATATCTTAAAGTGTTTGTGTAGACACTTATTTGAGAAATCATCTCTTGTAAAGGTTATTGCTTAGCCTAGAAAAGCACATTGATAGGTTGTTATTTAGCTTAGAAAAACAACATTGTTAGGTTTTTGCTTAGCTTTGGAAAGCATATTGTAAAGGTTATTGCTTAGCCTTTTGAAAAGCATAAATAGTGGAAATCCGGTGGGGTGTTGGATCACAAGCCGGTAGTGGATGTAGGCATTGAGGCTGAACCACTATAAATCCTTGTGTAGTGGTGTTTGCTTTGTGGTGATTGTTTTGTTTAAGCTTCTGCATATTTTTTGTTAATCATCACATGTGAGTAGTTATTTGTTAAGAAATTAAAATTGGCCATAATTAGTCATTAAGTGTAGATCACCCTATTCACACCCCCCCCCCTCTAGGGTTAGGATCCCGGACTTTCAATTGGTATCAGAGCCTCGTGCTCTATTTTAGGAACAAGTGTTTTAGAACTCTTGATTAGGTGTAAAAACCTAGAGTCAAAACCCTAGTGTTGTGCTTTCATGAAATTCATTAGAATGGATTCCACTATGTTAGGTTGTATAGATTCATGTGTAGATTCTTCTAGACCCCTCCTTCTTCCATTTATTGGAGATTCAAACCTTCAAATTAATGAATCTCAATTTGACTTAAAAGAAGAAGAAAATGATGAAAATGAAGATGACCTTCAACAAGCTTATGATTGTCCTTAAAGCTTGATAAGAATAATAAAAGATTTATGGAAGAATCTAAAAGACTAAACAAAGAATTAGTTTCTTCAAAAGATGAACTTAGAGAGAAAGAAGAATTAATAAATTGTGTAGAATCTAAGTTCATGATCTCTTTACATAACCTATCTAATGTTCAAGATGAACTAAATGAATTAAAGATAGGATGTGATGAACTAAATAAGGAAAACTTAGAGCTAAGAGATCAATTAAAAAGGCAAGATAAAGACATTAACAATCTAGAATCCAAGTTGATTATTTCTAAGGAAAATTTATCTAATGCTCAAAATAAGATAAAAACTCTAGAACTTAGATCTAATGTTATTAATGAACTTTAACTTGAGTTAAAACTTGCCCATGAAGAACTAAATAAATTTAAGGGAATTGAAAATGAACTAACAAAAGTTAAAAATGAAAAATTCAACCCTTAAAAACCAAGTCACTCAACTTGAAAGCTACAAACAAAAGTATGAGTGCAAATTTACCAAAAGTGAAGAAAAATTTGAAAAGTTATTAAAATTGGGTAAATCACAAAGAGATATGACGGGTCTTGGTTACAATAGGAATATTTCACATGACCCTAAATTCACCAACACTTTTGTGAAAGGTGAGTCCTCATTTTCTAGCACTCATACTTCCTTGCCCATGTCTAAATGTAATTATTGTGGCATTGAAGGGCATTTTAGGTTTGAGTGCAAACTAAGAAGAAGCCATGTGTCTAAACCCATCTGTGAACCCAAGAAAGTAGAATCAAAAGCTATGAAGGGTAAGACACTAAAAATCAAAGAAGACTCCAAGAAGATTAAACAAGTTAAATCAATTAAAAAGGAGTCTCCTAAGATAGATTCTAAAAAGGTTAAACAAGTTAAACCAAGTATAAAAGAATCTATAAACAAAAAGCTTCTCAACCTATCTCCCTTAAATCAACCCATGAAAGAACTTTTGAAGAAAATAGCAAAGTTAAATTTAAATTTCAAAAGTCAAATAAAGGGAGAAAATAAGAAGAAAAGAAATCAATCCCCTAAGAAGAAGAATCACCAACCTCAAAAGACTATTCACCAACCTAAGCTAAATTTAGTTAAATCTAAACATAATGATGATAAGTCTAAATTGAAAATTTATCAAGTCAAATCTCCTATAGTTGGTGAGACTTTTAAACTAGACCTCAAAGATCAACCCTCTCAAGACCTTAGGTGGATTCCTAAAGTTGTATACTTAGTCAAACCTTAAGGCCTTGAACCTCCTTGACCAACCTATCCTTTTTAGTTAAATCTTTTTGTTGGTCATGATCATTTGCATTTATGTTCTTTCAATAGTTACACTTTCTTAAATGCACTGTTTGCTCGTGATCAATTGATTTTGTTTTCATGTACTTCTCTAGTTACATATCATGGTTTTCAAAATCATTTGATTATGTTTTCCTCATGATAGATTTGCTTCTTACTCTCATATAGTTATATCTTGTATTGCATTTCTACATGATCAATTGATTATGATTTCAAAAGCTTTCATAGCTAGATCTTTCATAATCAATTGATATTGCAAAATCATTTGTTTGAATGTCTTATTTGTTTTGAAAAACAAATGATTTGAAACATTTTGGATTTTCCATGTTTTTCTAAGTTATACTTTCTAATGGAAAATTATTGTCTTACGAAATCCATCCTTTGTGCTTTCTAGTTATTATTAAATGGATGGTAATGTTGTTGATTCATGTGTATTTTTCTTATTGGTATCATTCTTTATACAAGTCTCAACTTCATAATAGTGTGCTTAATCATATGAACCTCTTTGAAATCCATTCCTTGTATTTTATAGTTATATCTATTGTTTGATGGATATCTTAGATGTTGAATTCATATGATTTTGACACTTTGTAAATTGCATATTCTTTTAAGTTATATCTTTTTATGCAATTTCTTATGTTCATCACTATGCTCATTAGTTTTATCTTTAAAAGTGATGAATATTCATGTATGATGCTTGATTTTGTATATGTCACATTCCATTAGCATCATAATTTCCATGTTTGAATTTCATTTCACTCATCTTGCTCTTTATAGTCATATTTTATGATTGAATGAAATGTTTTCAAAACTTTCATAGCATATGATATTCATAAGTTATATTGATTAATGCTATGTTTAGTAATCTCCATAACTTCATGGATAGCTCTAATTTGGATGAACCCTAATAGGTATATTCCTTAACTCCATTTTAGAGTGATTATTTTAATAGTCATATCCTTCAATCTCAATGGATATATTTGTTTTATATATATTTCAAGGTATCCATGATAGTTTATCCTTTTGACCTTGCTTTTTAATTATCCTATAGCTTACCCGTCAATTGGTATTTTTATAATGGTAATTTGATCATATTGAGCTCAATGGTTAAACTTGTATCTAATCATTCTCTTGAAGTTAACCCTCAATTGGTTAAACCATCTTCTTCTTGCTCCAAATAGTTAAATATTTGTCAAAAGTTCGACAAAAGGAGAGAATGGATTGAGGGGGAGTGTAAACCTTCATAGGAAGTATTAATTTTGATCAAATTTACCCTTGTATTGGCTCTATACCCTTTTAGATTGCTATTCATACATGATGGCCTGTTTTGAATTTCATTTTCGATTTTTTTTGTTAACAGGTGCTACTCAAAGGTATTTTCTTTGTTTCATGTGTGTAGGATCCTTTGCAATTTAATGTCAAAGGGGGAGAGAGTGTTCAAGTTGTCTAAACGGGGAGAGAATGCATATCTTGCCAAAAGGGAGAGAGTGCATGGTCAAAGGGGGAGAGTGAAAGAAGAGAAAGCTTGGGAGCTAAAAGAAGATGCTTGGCCAACGGAAGAAAGATGAAAAGAAAGCTTGAAGAATGATCAAGCTCCAAGCATCAAGGAGAATAAA
>QPKB01000002.1:30184076-30348443 GCA_003546025.1 Camphora micrantha | reverse complement strand
CTTTAGTAGTAATGGCATGAAATCACGAAGAGTGAATTTCCTTGCCGGCCTCGAAGTCTCGGAAGGAGACTTTTCTTCTGCCCCCAGTGAAGGGGTAGGGGAAGTTTCTGTCTTTTCAGGAACTTCTTGTTTTGGTTGAGCTTTCTCCTGCTGTTTAAGTTTGCGGAGTTGTCTCCTGGCTTGCCTTCGCTGTCGAGCGGTCGGCTTTGTTTTGACGATCTCCCAGTTTTCATCTTCTAGGAGATCGGGATGTACCCATATGGGCTGTCCATCTGGTGTTGGGCACGGGACTAGCTCTTGGGATGTTTGAGCCATTTTTATCACCTTGAAGGAAGTAGTGACCTTCTTCTTTGGTGACTTTTGTGTTTGTCCATACGACACCATGTTGACGGAGGCAGACCCATAGTTTTTGTCAAAGGTGATGACTCCGTTTTTCCACATCTCGTTGATCTTTTCTCTCACAACGAAGCATTGGTTGAGAGGATGCGAGATCATCTGGTGGTATGGATAGTACCGGGGATCGTTGGTTTTGCCAACATCTCCTGGTCTTTTGGGTTCAGGCAGGGTGAGCTTCCCGTTTGCCAAGAGAGCCTCGAAGATTTCTTCGACATCCTCATCGAACGGGTATTTCTTTTCTACTCGTTCTTTGAAGGCATCAAAGAGTTCGGGTCTCTTACCTGCACCTTTGTTTTCAGCTTTCTTTGGTGGCTGCGGAGTTGACTTGGTTTGCACATTGAGAACCTCCTTTTTCTTTTGCTTCGAGGTTGCAATGGCAGTCGGCTCCTTCTTTGATGATTTCTGACTGCTAAGGTCTTTGATCACTGTTTCAGCCTCCATTGATGCTTCCAGGAGTTCTCCCAGATTCTTTGATTTGTTGCCGATAATCATGGAGCGTATCTTTGCTCTCATGTTGTTACGGCAGATGTCGACCAGCGATGCTTGTGGCAGTACGTCTGAGCATTTGTACGCCATTGCCTTCCATTTGTGAATGTAGTCGTATGTCGACTCATTCTCTCCCTGTTTTAGGCTGCAGAGTTGAGCCATAGTCACAGGATGATCCTCACCTTTGAAGTGAGTTAGGAAGCGTGTCTCCATCATGGCCCAGTTTTGGATAGAGTCCTCCTGAAGAGTGGAGTACCAATCAAAGGCCATACCTTTTAGGGTACTTGCGAAGAGATGGATCTTGAGGGCGTCTTGATCCGCGATGGTTCCCGTCAGGATCTTGAAATGGATGACGTGTTGTCTGGCCGAGCCCTTCCCCGTATATGTTTGGAGAGTGGGCTGTTTGAATTTGGTAGGAAACGATACCGAGTCCATCCATAAGGGATATGGTGGCTTGATTCCGTGTTCCTTTAGTAAATCCTCTTCCTTTGCTTTGGCGAGGATATCGTCAACGTCCTTCTTGGTAAGGGCGCGTGACTCATTTACCTCCTCCTCGTGGTGACTTGGAGGAACTTCATTATTTGGTGGACGTTGGAGGGTAAGAAGTAAGTTCTCCATGAGAGCTTCTATCCTCTGCTGTCCCTGCTCCAGCTGCTGGATGCGTGCGGCTACGTCATCTTGCGGCGGAGGCTGCTCAGCATTTGTGACTAAGACGTTCATCTTTCGAGAGTCGAATGAGGATATTGTCTTGGTGACTGAGCTGGAGCTCATTCTTTTGGATGAAGAGCTCGAAGAGTGATTGCTCCGGTGTCCTTGACTTGAAGGAGTGGGAGAATCTTCTCTATGTCTTCGCGCCCGGGAGACGCTGCGAGTCACCGGTCGCTTGACATGGATTTTTGTTGCTGACTTCTGGCGCCTTCTGGTTTTACCAACCATATGGACAGTAGCAACTTGGTTGGGTGCTTCTTTTTCGACCCATTTTTTAGAGACTTGGAGCGTGGAGTGCTGGGCTCTTTGCTTCTCTAGTCTCTTTTGCCGATACGCCGCGCGGCGACGCATACGACGAGAGATTTGAGCTTCAGTTAGCTCGGGTTGTGCTCTAGCCACGAAGGAGGTGGTCCCTCGCGCGCAGCAGCCGAGCTTGTCCTCTTTGTAATTTAGCAAGGACAGGATCTAGATGCGGTCCTTAGCTTGTCGCAGCGAAGCTTTAAATTTGGCGAGCTCGGCCCCTGTTGAGATGAAGGGCCGAGTTGCAGGAGTACAGGCCTTGACAGGTTCTCGCTGAGGCCTGATGATGCACGACTTGATCCTGGGCTTATAGGAATAAGTCGGCTCGTGCTGGATGGATTTTGTTTGGTGGAGGGCTGGTTTCTCCTCTTTCGTGTACGAGAGAGGGTAGAACCGGTTCTCCTTGAGTGGGGCCAGGTATGCTGGCTTTGCAGATGTTTGGGACCTTCTTTGTTTTGGAGAAGGTCTTGGAGACCAAGTCTTGAGGTAGACCTGGTTTCTTGCAGGCTGAGGTTTCGCGAGGTTGTCGCGGGCTTCAGTCTTCTTGGCGGTTGCCCTTGGTGTCACGGTAGTGACGCGCCCAGGGGCGGTTCTTTGCTTCTTGGCAGGAGTTGTTTCTTCTGCGGGGAGTGGGAAAGGTCCCAGTGACCCGAAGACGATGGACCGGGGAGAGGAGGTCGACCCGGTGTCTTGTGTGTTACCGAAGGAGGTGACACTTCGGCTGCTGGCGAGGCGCTTAGGAGCGCGTTTGTTTTGCTTCTCTTGAAGCATCAGCTGGTACTTGTTCTCGTCGAAGGTGATTGTCAGCGAAGCTGCCATGTTAGTTTTTGAAAAACCTTTTTGAAACAAGACCGGATCCATTAGTAATCACAAGAATGTGGTGATCATAAATGGAAATCAACTATGGTTTTTTCTTTTCAATTTGCTCGAGGGGACAAGGCCCGGCCCAAGCAAGATGAAGAAGGCAAAAAGCCATAGAGTATACAATTGTTCTAAACGCAAGTATGAAAGGCTCAGAGTGAGCGTTCCAGTGACTGCTAGAAGCAATTGTGAACCTTAATTCAGATTACCGAGGAGCGAGGCTCACTCGAGGTAAAATGATATAAGGTTGGGAGTACAAATGTGTCGGTCGCGAATACAGTAGACCCAAGAGGGCGTACTAGCACCGCTAGGCACAGATGTTGTAAATCGCATCCTTGAAATGGACACGAGATGGGATTTTTTGAAAGGTCAAGGTTGGGTTCATAAAAGAGAGCAAATGGCACTCCGATCCGAAAACGTGCTCAACATTTCTGCGAGCACAGAGTCCGAAAGGGAAATAACCAGAATTTCTCGAATCTGGACCCATCAATGACGGAAGTTTTTTTTTTTTTTTTTTGGCAAAGTCGGGATCAGATTCATCAAAGAGAGCAAATGACGTTCCAACCCAAACACGTGCTCAACATTTCTGCGAGCACAGTAATCTGAGGAGGAAGAGGTCAAGATTTCTCGACTTTGAACCCAAACGTGACAGAAGTTTTTTTTTTTTTTTTTTTTTTGAAAGATTTTTTTTTTGAAAGATTGAAAGTCAGTATCGGATTCATCAAAGAGAGCAAATGATGTTCCAATTCAAACACGTGCTCAACATTTCTGCGAGCACAGAGTCTGAAAAGGAAGAGATCAAGATCTCTCAAATTTGAACCAAAAATCGACGAAAATTTTTTTTTTAGGGTTTGAGAATACATCGAGTTCTCACGATTCGTTCTTATGAAACCAATGTTGATAGACCAGCCCCCAGGTAAGGGTAGGATTACTTAATGAACCCGTTTGGAGGACCCTTACCTAGAACAGCCTAGCTGTCTCCAAACTCTGGACAAGGCTTTTCTTAGATCAACCTCGATTAAAGAACGCAATCGGTAAAACTTTCGTGTTCTCAAATGCTTCCCCGTTTTTTTGGTTTTTTTTTTTTTTTTTTAGTGGACTCATCAGAGAGAGCGAATGGTCCGTTTCCAGTCTGAACAGGGGCTCAAACAATTTCTGCGAGCCCTAAGTCAGAAAGGAAAAGAAAACCAAAATTTCTCAAATTTGGATCCAAAAGAAAGAAGAATTTTTTTTTTTTTAAATCTGACAAGTTTGAAATCGGATTTTTTTTTTGATGGATTCATCAGCGAGAGCGAATGGTCCGTTCCCAGTCTGAACAGGGGCTCAAACAATTTCTGCGAGCCCTAAGTCAGAAAGGAAAAGAAAACCAAAATTTCTCAAATTTGGATCCAAAAGAAAGGAGATTTTTTTTTTTTGAAAATCTGACAAGTTTGAAATCAGATTTTTTTTTCATTCTTTTTTATGGAACTCGTCAAAGAGAGCAAACGGTCCCTTTCCCAATCTGAAAACGTGCTCAAACATTTCTGCGGGCACTGAGTCCAAAAGGGAGGAGATCGAGATTTCTCAGATCTGAATTCAAAGAACAAGAGAAGATTTTTTTTTTTTCGAGAAGGAGAAAGATTGGAAACAGACTTAAAGAAAGAAATTTCCAAAACAAAAAAATCCCATCTCATGTTTTTTTTTTTTTTTTTTTGCGAGATTCAACATTGGCCGCCAACTAGAAAGGTGCCAAAGAATCTAAGTTCATGTTCTCAAATGAACGTGTCCCACCGGGTATGCCAGCTTGATGGACCCGATTCTTCCCTCTCTCCCCGCTGCCTCCGCCCCGGGGTCTTTCGGGGTACGGCGGAGGGGAGGAGAAGAAAAGATAAAGGGGAATCAACATCTTTCTTTTTTTTTGTACGGGTATGCCAATTTCACTTTTCTACTTGGAATTTAGAAACGGTGATCCGAAGATCCACCTTCACAAGTAGAAAGGGGAAATGAAACTTTTTCTAGTTTCTATTGCACACATATTTTAAGAAAAGAGACAAAATGGTTTTTTTTTTAATGCCGTGAAAGGCGATTTCATTTGTTGCCGTGAAAGGCGATTTTGCCGTAAAAGGCGATTTACAAGTCTTATCCATTATGAAAGACAAGAATTGTGATTTTTGTCTCTAAAAGAAAAATAAAGTACAATAGAAATCAAGAAAAGGAATCTGACTTCTCATTCGATTGTGGGGACACGTTCAGATCGACGGTCGCGAGTCATGTATGGGCTCCTCCGTCGTCCATGCAGATGAGAACACGATGCTTGGATTCTTGGCTTGGCTTTCTAACCTCAGATTTTTAAAGGACAAAAGACCAAGAGAAGGTCTTATATCCGATAAAAAGCTAAGTAAACGGGCTGAAAAGCCACGTTTTAGCCATGTTGGTAGAAGAAGGGAGGTCCTTGGGGGGGGGCCCCCAAGGGTGCTTCAATCACCTTTTGGTGGTCTTTGCGGCAGAGTTGCAGGGCCTCTGGATTTTTCGGGCAATTCTCTGGATTTTCTTGTCTTCGTCGGGGGGGGAGAGCGAGAGCTAGATCCTTTCCCTTTGGAATGCCCTCCTATTTATAGGCCTTTGGTAGCCATTTAGGAGGGTTTATGAGCATTGAATGCATTAATGCTCATAATGGGAGGAGTTACAAGTTTTTAAATTACTTGTTTTGTAACTCCTTTTTCCTTGAATCTGATTGGCCGATGGAGAATAATGAGCCTTTAATTGCTTTTAATCCCCATCATGGGAGGAGTTTCATGGCTTTAATGCCATAAACCCTTTGACTTGTAACTCCCATTTGCTTGCTTTTGATTGGGCCGTCCAAAATAATGAGTTAATGACCGCATTAACTTGTCATAAAACGGGTCATTTAACCTCATTAATTGGTCGCCAAGTCACTTGAAGAGTCGCGGGCCGCGCCGCGTCTTTTGGAATTCTTCTTGCGATGACCGCCGGTGGATCCACATGTTGTTTGATGTCGAATGGCGATGCAATTTCAGACATTGATTAATATCAACATGCCGGCAACATCTGTCCTGTCGATTTCACGATCGGGCGGGCAGAAAGTGTGCTTTCTTTGTCGGCCGGTTGGCGATTTCGAGGCATCTAATGATCATCCAATGATTTCGGCGGCGAATCCGTGATGTTGATGAAGATCGACGGATTTCATGCACGAAAAATCAGATTTTGGAAAAATCACAGGGGCCAATCAACTCAAAACGCGAAAAGTACCCGAAAAAAGGGGTTTCCGGCGACTTTTGGGTCGCCGGAAATTCCATGGTCGCTGGCGACCATGCACCCATGGTCGCCGGCGACCATGGGCCTTGGGCCCATTTTTTAGCTGCCTTTCGGTCGCCGTTTCTTCGCCGTTTTTCGATCTTTTTTCATTCTTTTTTCTTCTGTATTTTTCCTGACATTTCCCCTCATTTATTGGCCTGATTCTCTTGAAGGAAACCCGACGAGAAGCCACGCAAATCGGAGCACAAAGTTTCCTATTTTTCTGGAAAGCCGAAGACTTTGTTGTGCGGTCTTGCCGATTTTTTGTCAAGCATTGAAACTAGGCCAAACGGTGTCGGAATGACCTGAAATTTGACGTGGAGCTTCTTGAGCAGTAGATAGGACCAACCATAGGCTTTGGTTTGAGTTTTGAAGCCGTTCGGGGTCCCGCAAATGCTTGCCTTAATTTCGCCATGAGAGAAATGCCGAGCTTTGACTTTTGGTCAACCGATGTCCGATTGACCTGAAATTTGACAGAGAGCCTCCTGAGTGGTAAGTAAGACCAACCATGGGCTTTGGTTTGAGTTTTGAAGCCTTTTGGGGTCCCGTAAACGCTCGCCTTGATTTCACCTCGAGGAAAATGCCGAGCTTTGAAACTAGGCCGAACGATGTCCGTTTGACCTGAAATTTGACAGGGGACCTATTGGAGTCATTTTGAGATGATCCATTAGCTCCGATTTGGATGCCATGATTCCGGGGTGCACCACCGCCGATAGGCCTGTTTTTGCTTCCCGAGAGTTGATGAAGGGTCAAACGTCGTCCGTTTGACTTGAAATTTGGCATGGAGCCTTTTGGAGGTATTCTGAGACCATCCGTAGGCTCTGATCGAAGTTTTGAAGTCTTCGACACTGTCGCTGCCGGGAGCCCCTGTCTGGCTGTCGGAGGAGTGAAGTTAGGCCAAATGATATTGAAATGGCCCGAAACTTCATGTGTACCCCTCTTTTGGTTGCTTTGAAGGATCTTGCAGTTTTTGTTTGATTCTGACAAGATCTAGTGTTTGAAGTGGCGCCTTCCTATTTATGGCAGGATGTGGCTCTATGTAGCTTTTGGTGTTGAAGGGACATAGTGACATTTTTGGTGTCAACAGACGTCCAATAGGGAGATTAATATAGATGGCCTCTTTCCCTCTAAGTACTTTCCAATTAGAAATAGGAAACTAAGAGGACCATCCCATAAAATTAGCAACCATCTACCTTAGGTGTGCAACACCTTTTAATATTAGTTTCTAAAAACAATTAGGAAACTTTTACTAAAGGAATCCTTACCCAATGAGGAGTCCAACCTTCCAAGTAAAGATACTTATCAAAGATTGGAAACCTCACACAAGGGACCCCCTTTATGGCTGGCCCACATGATAGATAAATACACCATGGCCCACAAGTCAATAATTTAGCTAGAGATAAATTCATGTATGCCTTGAAAGGCCTATTTGAATTTAAACTCAAAATTATTTTTCCACAAAAATAATTCAACCACATATCATCTATACAAATTAGGAAACCATGCCAATATAGGAAAGTGGCTAGAGAAGGGACCACAAGACATATTTGCCCTTGGCTCCCAAAATGACCAAAATGTCCATACTAACCCCATAGCAACATTAAGATCATTTTAACCCTAACTCATTCCACTAAAGAGTTATGGTTGCACTCCAGGGACAAATATTAAATATAAATTAAGCTCGTCAGGAAATGACATTCATCTTCGACCTACTAAGTGAAATGACCGAAATGCCCCTCTATGTAACATCCATAATAAAGTCAGGTTATCCGATGTACTATCTGTTAGATTGTATGGACTCAATCCATCATATGATGTAAATAAACTGATTAATTTCTTTATTTATCAATACTATCATGCTTTCCTTTCATGAGATGAATGGTGTTTTACTACTTAATGCACTTGACTAATACAAATGACATAAATGGTTCATGAGATGAACCGGGTCCCGTTAGTATATTAGATGTGATATATGTGTCTGGATAAGATCCACACACAGGAGACATTTGTCACAAATCTTATACTTAAACATCTTCACAACCGGTGATGAGACTGGGTATCTCATCTGATAAGGTTGCAGCGCTTTGATCACTATAAAATAGTGTGATTTGTCTCGATCATCAGAATGTAAGATTCTAGATCACGGTGCTGGTACATTGGATGTATTGAAGGACCATGAGAAGCACCTTATGGAATACTGTCTCGAGTTTAAGGTTTGCTCTCATAATTCCCTAGCAATAGGCTCTCAATCCTGAGACATTGATGAACTCAAGTTTCTATCTATTCATTTGCTTTGAGTCACCAATGAGTGAGGCCAACTGTAGGTCAACACCTCGGTGTCTTGGGTATGTGGTAGTAGGACTATGGGAACATCCAATGGTCAAGATGGAATCTATCTATATTATCCCCTTGTGCCAATTAATGGATTTATCATTAGTAAGTGCGCACCCATCTCGATTAAGAGTTAATTGGATGGTACTGATGATCACTGTGATTAATTGGGGCTCAAGGATAATAAGATGTGGATCTAAATTGGTGGGACAGTTTTTAGTCCAATTAATCCATGGATATTGATAGAGGGGCTTAATTGTGGTAATCGGGAAGTTTAGGGTCTTCATTGTAATTTATTCCTAAGACTGGAGTGCAATTGCATTTATATAGTGGTGTTATTTGCAATTAACTGTGGGCCCGGATTGCACATGAGATGTGGGGTCACGTGTCCCAGTTGGAGCCAGCTTTCTATGGAATCCCTAGTGGTCCCCACGCTAGCCCAAGTTATTGGAAAGATACTAATCCTACTAGAACTCTAAGATGAAGGAATTAGGAAGTTACTATTTCTATTTGAAGTGGGACTTCTAATAGTGGTAATAGTAAGGTTACTATTTGGTGTAGAAGTAAGACTTCTATTTCAATTAGTACAAGAGAAGGAGGTTGCTTAATGCTATAAAAGGAGTAACAAAGGGCTGGAATAAACACACTCTTGAAAAACGTGCAGCCCCCTTAGTGTGCAATAGTTGCACATATTCTCTTCTCCTTCTAGTTCTCTTCTAGTTTCCTTGAGAGCTTCTAGTAGTTTTCTTTAGGAGATCCCACCCATCTCCTTTAGAGAAGAGTTCTGATACGGGCCATAGCGTGGAAGGCTAAGAGGGCTTGGAGATCCAAAGTTGTTTTCTTCTCCATCAAAGTACAAGCGGACAGCAAAGGTATAATCTGCTTCTCTAATGTTTTGTAGATTATTTTGCATGGTTTTGCTTGTAATATTGCTGTACATGATATAAGAGTATGAGGGATTGCATCCTGGATATGGTTAATGGCCTTGTGGACGTTTGATCCCTGAGTCAAGTGGGTCAAAAGTTTTGAAATCACATGCACGAGGCCCACCTATTTCCAACACTATCAACCTTCTTGATTATATCTCAACCTTAGAACTTCATATCCTTGACTTAATCATCATCCGGATATCATTCTCTTGGTCCAGGGAGCGACCCACAAGTTCAATATCCATATGGAACATCCATATACTAAGATCTTAGATTTTGATGATTAATTGCATAATTCTACGGGAACGATCACTCCATCACAAGATGGCATAGATTCTTTATTGCATCTGCACGTCCCAACTAATCAAGTCCGAGTACCCAAAACACAGAGCTGTCGACCCATGAACAGGATCTCACCCATAGTGAATTAAAGCACAAGAACTCGACTTCGTTAGTTCATCCACATATGCTCAAGATTAAGAGCACTGGTCACTCAGTAGCATAAGGTGACTTGATCTCTCTTAGTGATAGTACTATTTTAGAGATCACACCTACAATGGTCCTGTTCAATGCATGATACATGCACTAATGAGATAATATCCAGAAAAACCTCCCGTGACTAAGGTAAGTCACCCTGAATGCAGGAGAGTATCTCACTGTAACTTATACCAAGATGAAGTGCCCAACTCCATCTCTCAGTTATGAACCAGTTTATTGTTTCAAGTGTCCATGACTCAGGCCTGTCTGTGTGTAGCCACTACACACCAAAGTCATTTACTAGAAACAATGGACCTTACACAAACATACATATATACATGCAGTAAGAGAGAAGAATAATTCTAATAAATAACCAGTAAATATCCAGTAACAGAGAGTGCTGTCAGTGGTCTTTAGGGCATACACAAATCCCAACATAAGTCGCGTGTTAGTCTTGAACTTGTTTTGTGGATTTTGGTTCAGTTGGTTTAGAATAGCTTTGTCATAGCTTTGGGAATTTTGAGTGCCATTGGAATTAGTGGGGCCCTTTGGGAGTTCCTTTTATGACTTACATGTACTTGGGGGATTACTCGAGATTCTTTTGATTTGATGTTTTATCCCGATTTACTTATTTTGTTAATCCCTTCAACTTTCATGTTGATCCCGATCCCGTCCCGAATCCCGAAACTCAACTTTTCTAGCTTCTTGGGCAAAACAGTATTTTTACACTAAATCTGTATCCAATATTTAATATTCCCGAAACCCGCGAAACATATACTTTTTCGAAAGTAGAAATTTCGACGATCATTTCTTCTTTCTTCGTCGTTTTCATCCGAGGTCTCGAGAACTACTATTTCAGCCCAACAAGATTGCTAGTTAGTGGAGCCCACTTGTGTTGCTTATAAAAGAGAGCTCATCCCCTCCCTTTTTCCCTTTTCCAGCAACTTTCTCTTGTCTAGGGTTTTCTTGCCTCCTTTCTTCTTCTTTTTGGCTTTTCCATCATCAAGACACTACCAAGATTGCACCAACATCAAAAAGGACTTCATCATCTTCTTCACCACTTCAAGGGCTTTCCATTGGTACCATTTTTGAAGAAATCTCTTCTCTCTAAGATCCTCATTTAGCTTGCCTTGCTCATTTAGAGCACCTATTGGTAAGCTCTCTCCCTAATCTTCTAGATTTGTGTTCTTATAGTCCTTGAGAAGCTCCATTTTCATTATTGGGAGCTCTCTCTTCTTATTGCTTGGTTTGACCCATTTTAGGGTTTTTGTTTTGGGGGGTTTTTGTAGAGATTGTGATCTTGGCTTGCAAGTGTGGTTAGGAGCTTGTTTTCCATTGATTAGAGACCCAAGGCAAGTAGATGATTTGATATGTTTAGCTTTGAATGAGTTTTATGAAACGCATTTATGATTTCACCATATATTTTGTGATATTAATTGCTTGTTTAGATTTGAAATAAATACACATTAGTGAATCTTGTTAGCTTGTTTTATCCATGATTTAGATTGCTAATCAGGTTTAAAGAATGTAGAAAAAGGAATGAAGAAAAAGGAATGACCCATTGCACTGCAGAAAACAGAACCTGGGTTCTGTTACGCAGTTCACGCGGTCGACCGGTCGGGGAGCTCTATCGACCGGAGACACGGGGTCAGGTTCTCTTGAACCTGACCAAAATAATATTCCCTCCTTTTTATCTTACAACTGCCGGTCGACCAGCCAAGGGCTCGGTCGACCGGGCATTCATGAGAGGGGTCGACCTGACCTCCTCAGGTCGACCGGGCAAGGGCCAGGTCGACCGGGCCAACTGTGAATCTCTCCTGGGAAGTGATTTTTACCCTATTCTTAATGGACTTAGGTGGAACTTGGTTAACCTTTTTATTGGACTCACTTGACTTATCGTGAGATTGTTTGACCCGACATTCTTTGAGGTTAATCCGGTTGTATCGGGACTTAACTTAATTCAATCTTGAACGGTACGGGACAATGGATACCCCCTTTATAACTATGCACGAGGTTTGTACGTTTGGGTATCGCGAATCCTATCCCCTTCGGTGACTGAGTAGGTTGTACAATGCTTCAGGGTTAACATTGTACTTAGGATCTCTTTTGCGGTTCCATTTGTTTTAAAGTTCATTTAAAAGTTTGAAAATTCCTAAGGTGTATAAAGAGCCCGGAATGTCTTCAAACTCAAGGAGTACCAAGTCATTATTACAATGGACATACGAGGTCCTTACCCACCTGATTTATCTTGAACCTCGACACTTGTCCCGAATTTCTTGAATTATGATTTATCTTGAATCTCGACACTAGTCCCGAATTTCTTGAATTGTGATTTATCATTCCCGAAAGTATTGAAAGTGTATTTTAGCATTTTGCTAGTCCGTTTCTACATGCCCGAATAAAATGATACTTGTGCCTTTGAGCATCCTGTCCTGCCCGTTTACATACATGCACTTGATATGTTTTATACATGTTTCGATTTGTCATTTGACCTATGAGTCGGCACCACTAAGCTTGGCTTTCTTTGCCGGTCTGATCCACCGACTTGGAGACCCCTTCCCGTCCCGCCAGCTGCAGTTTGGATCCCGCTACCCGGTTATTACCGTGGTCTTGTCTCGATGCCCGGTTCGCTACCGTGATCATGTCCCGTATTATATTATGTATATGTAAATGTTACTTATGTTGCATCTCCTCACTTCGGTGACTGAGACAACATCTCGATATGCTCATGTCACTTCGGTGATAGAGGACTTAGCTATGTGTGGTTGCCATCTTGTTTGTTTCCCGTTTCCTTAGATACCTTACACGTTTTATATTGCATATGTATTTGAATAAATGATTCTCGTTTTATGAAACTATTGTTTTGACAGGTTTAAATGTTTTCCAAGGTAATTTCTTTATTGATATGTCTTTTCACCCACCTGCCAAACCGTCGTGTTTGACCGTTTACTTTGGTACTCAGGTCCCGTTATCGGTCTCCCCGAGGAGGAGCATGAGGAGGCGGTCGGAGAACCACATCGTCTAGTCGAGTGGCACGCCGATGATGTCGTCTAGACATTCGGTTGCCCGAGTGACGTAACATTTTGGGTTGAGTCTAACCATTCTTTTGGGAACTTGTTATTTTATTAATATTGGCCTTTGTTGGCCTCTATTTTTGGGGGCAATGTAATTAAACGATATTGTTGTAAACTTTAACTTTCCTTTGGGTTATAGCATTAATGATCATTGCTCATTTTGATACTAGTATTAAATATATGTTAATCTTGTCATCTTGGACATGAATGTATGAAATAGATTTGCTACACGTTTCCGCACATAAAAGAAATATTCATGTTGATGTGATATCCTCACCGCGGACACCTGTGGGAAATCGCATGTATGAGTGGCATTCTTTGGTAGACTCGTATACGTTTTGGGTTTAAATTAATTCATCATCCATCATACACAATCACAATTACCGTCCCGATCCCGGATTTGGCCCGATGGCCCGGTCCGGGGTCACGACAACTGGTATTAATCAATGTGTGAAGTTGCATCGCCATCCAACATCAAACATAATGTGGATCCATCGGCGACCATCGCAAAAAGAATTCCAAAAGACGCAGCACGGCCCACGACTCTTCAAATGCCCTGGCGACCACTTAATGCTGTTCATTGACCCGTTTCATGACAACTTAATAAGGTCATTCACCCATTATTTTGGACGGCCCAATCAGATTCAAGGAAAAAGGAGTTACAAGTCCAAGCAATCATGGCAATAAACCATGAAACTCCCCTCATCATGGAGATTAAAGGTGATTAAATGCCAATCATTCTCCATCGGCCAATCACAAGCCAAGAAAAAGGAGTTACAAAATCAAGAAATAAAAACTTGTAACTCCTCCCATCATGAAGCATCAATGCCATCATTTCTCTTATTATGGGTCATCAATGCCATAAATCACCCCATGGCTAACAAGAGCCTATAAAAATGGGGTCATTCCAAGACACAGACACACATACAGAGATAGAGAGAAACGGATCCATACACACATACACACATGCAAGGGAGAAATTCTAAAGAAGTCATGCTACTCTACTGCAACAAACACCACAAGGTGATCAAAGCCCCTTGGGGGGCCACCCCCCCATGGCAAGGCCCTCTCCCCTTCTATTCAACATGGCCTAGATGCGGCTCTTCAGCCCGTCTACTCATTTTTTTTATTTGGATATAGGACCTCTCCTTAGTCTTTATCCTCTAAAAGTCTGAGGTTAGAGCCAAGCCAAAAGAATCAAAGCATCATGCGTTCTCATCTGCATAGACGATGGCGAAGTCCATACATGACTTGCGACCGTCGATCTGAACGAGTCCCTGCAATCTCCTGAGGAGTGAGAATTCCTTTTCTCACTTTTCTATTGTATTTTTTATTTCTTTTAAAGAGACAAAAAAATCACAATTCTTGTCTTTCATTATTGATGAAATTTGTAAATCGCCTTTCACGGCAAACAAAATGAAATCGCCTCTTACGGCATTAAAAAAAAAAACTTGTCTCTTTTCTTAAATATATGTGCAATGGAAAGTTAGAAAAAAGACTGATTTCCTTTCTACTTGTGAAGGTGGATTTCCGGATCACCACTTCAAATTCCAAGAAGAATAAAAAATCTAGCATTCCGGTGCAAAAAAATGTTGATACCCGCCTTTCTCTTTTTCCCTCCATTCGGCCTTTCGGCGGCCCCAGGGACGGATGGGAGGGGAACGGAAGAAACGGGTCCATCAGGTCGGCATACCCGGTGGGACACGTTCATTTGAAAACGTGATGCCTAGATTCTTTGGCTCCTTTCTAATTGGTGGCCTATATTGGATCTTGCATCTAAAAAAAATGAGATGGGATTTTTTTTTTTGGAAATTTCTATTTTGAGTTTATTTCCACTCTTTCTCATTTCGCAAAAAAAAAATCTGATTTCTCTTTCTTGGATTCAATTTTGAGAAATTTTGATCCTCTCCTCTTCGAACTTGATAGCTCATAGAAATGTTTGTTGCTATTGTTCATATCGGGGAATGGGCTATCTTTTCTCTTTGATGAGTCCGATAGGAATTTTCAAAAAAAAAATCTTATTTCAAACTCTTTAAAAAAAATCAGTTTTCTCTCTTTTGGATTCAAATTTGAGAAACTTTGGTTTCTTTCTTTTAGGACAATGGCTCGCGGAAATTGTTTGTAGCTAGCGTTTGGATTTTAAGAGGCCATTCGCTCTCTTTGATGAGTCCATTAGATATCTTTTAAAAAAAAGTAAAAAAAAAAAAAAACACTAAGGTTGCACCAGTTGCGTTCTTGACTGTTTGAGAAAAGCCTGTCCAGTGTGGAGACAGCTTGACTGTTTGAGGCAAGGGTCCTCCAAACGGGTTCATTAAGTAATCCTACCCTTACATTGGGGTTGATCTATCTACCAAGGTTTCATAAGACCGAATTGGAAACCTATGTGTGAAAGTCCGTGATCCTAACCTTAGAGGGGGGGTGAATATGGTGATCTACACTTAATGATTAATTATGGCCAATTTTAATTTCTTAACAAATAACTAGTCACATGTGATGATTAACAAACAATATGCGGAAGCTTAAACAAAACAATCACCACAAAGCAAACACCACTGCACAAGTATTTATAGTGGTTCGGCCTCAATGCCTACATCCACTACCGGCTTGTGATCCGACACCCCACCGGATTTCCACTATTTATGCTTTTCAAAAGGCTAAGCAATAACCTAACAATGTTGTTTTTCTAGGCTAAACAACAACCTATCAATGTGCTTTTCTAGGCTAAGCAATAACCTTTACAAGAGACGATTTCTCAAATAAGTGTCTACACAAACACTTTAAAAGATTACAATTTAAGCTCAATTTAATTGCCTCTAAAATAGGCGGATAAGAAAGTTTAATTCAACTCACACAACACTCTATGAAATGCTAAGATGAATGCTCATGAAGTGTGTGTGTGTGATAACTTCAATCAAGTTAAAATGAAGGATCAATTAAAGTACGCTTAATGCATTTTAAAGTTTAAAGCACACAAAGATTTGATTGAAGTGAAATGCAAATCACATGTACAAAATACTAACTTGTTGATGATATGAAAATCAAAAGCTCACAAGTTGTATGAAATTAATTATGTCTAAACATGTGATGCATGCGCAATGTTGTTTTTAAAAATAAAAGTTTAACTAAGGTTCAAATGAATGAAAACAACAATATGATTCAACCAAGTAAATGAAACATGTTATAATAGAAATCAAAGGATTTGACAAAACATGTTTTATAAAGTTTTTAAACAAACTTGGTTTGAAATCAAGGATGAAGAATCCAATCCAACTTAGATCAATGATTAAATGAAGAATGGAACATGTTTTTTATAAAGTTTTAAAACAAACTTGGTTTGAAATCAAGGATGAAGAATCCAATCCAACTTAGATCAAAGATTAAATGAAGAATGGATTCAACACATCATAGTTATCATGCTAAAAATCATTTACCAATAATTTAAATAAAGCATATAACATATGATTAACAAAAAGTAAAGCTTACTTAGAGATTTAACTTCATTAATCCAAGCTTTAGCTTTACTAATGACCCATTGGTCTCTCTTAATTCATTCCCCTTTTTCTTGCCTCCAAACACCTCAAGGAAGGCTCTTTTATCTTCTTTTTTATCAACAACTTTTTCAAGGGAATGAACCTCATTTTATACTCAAAAAATGAGTTCTGGCGTGTCCCCAGTCGACCTACACTGTACCCCGGTCGACCTGGGCTTAACGGTCAAAAATCTGACCGTTTGAAAAAGAGGCCCAACGGCTCTTTTCTCGGTTGACCCGCAGTGTGCGCGATCGACTGGGTCCATGGGCTCGGTCTACCGAGCACACTGCAGGTCGACCTGGGCCCAGGGACCAAAATTCCCAAAATAGCATATTTCAAAGTATTTCTTTGAGGGGACTTTTGGGCCATTAAATCAAGCTTGGAAACATGATTTTAATTCAATCTAAGTTCTTTTAAAATCATGAAACATAAAAGCCTAAAATGATTTGAAAGATTTAAAACATAGGCTAGCTTGATTCATAAAACTTCTTTTTCAAATTAAATGCATCCAAGATTAAAAATAAAACATGCATAAATCAGTAGTTCTACAAGTCTAAAAAACAATGCATGTGTAAATCAAGATTTCAACATTTTCTAAATCAATGCATGTGTGAAAATTCAAATGATGATAAAAATGATAATGCATCCATCAAATTGCAATATACAAAATCCCTAACAATCTCCCCCTTTGCAATTTGATGTCAATCCCTTATTCAACACTGATTTTCACACAAAGTCTTCAGCTCCCCCTAGGCTAGACAAGACTTGAAATCTTCTTTGGATGCTTCTTCACTTAGCTTGGGAGCGAGGTCTTTTTCTTTATTCTCCTTGATGCTTGGAGCTTGATCATTCTTCAAGCTTTCTTTTCATCTTTCTTCCATTGGCCAAGCATCTTCTTTTAGCTCCCAAGCTTTCTCTTCTTTCACTCTCCCCCTTTGACCATGCACTCTCTCCCTTTTGGCAAGATATGCATTATCTCCCCGTTTAGACAACTTGAACACTCTCTCCCCCTTTGACATTAAATTGCAAAGGATCCTACACACATGAAACAAAGAAAATACCTTTGAGTAGCACCTGTTAACAAAAGAAATCGAAAATGAAATTCATAACAGGCCATCATGTATGAATAGCAATCTAAAAGGGTATAGAGCCAATACAAGGGTGAATTTGATCAAAACTAATACTTCCTATGAAGGTTTACACCCCCCCTCAATCCATTCTCTCCTTTTGTCAAACTTTTGACAAATATTTAACTATTTGGAGCAAGAAGAAGATGGTTTAACCAATTGAGGGTTAACTTCAAGAGAATGATTAGATACAAGTTTAACTATTGAGCTCAATATGATCAAATTACCTCAAATTACCATTATAAAGATACCAATTGACGGGTAAGCTATAGGATAATTAAAGAGCAAGGTCAAAAGGATAAACTATCATGGATACCTTGAAATATATATAAAACAAATATATCCATTGAGATTGAAGGACATGACTATTAAAATAATCACTCTAAAATGGAGTTAAGGAATATACCTATTAGGGTTCATCCAAATTAGAGCTATCCATGAAGTTATGGGGATTACTAAACATAGCATTAATCAATATAACTTATGAAAATCATATGCTATGAAAGTTTTGAAAACATTTCATTCAATCATAAAATATGACTATAAAGAGCAAGATGAGTGAAATGAAATTCAAACATGGAAATTATGATGCTAATGGAATGTGACATATACAAAATCAAGCATCATACATGAATATTCATCACTTTTAAAGATAAAACTAATGAGCATAGTGATGAACATAAGAAATTGTATAAAAAGATATAACTTAAAAGAACATGCAATTTACAAAGTGTCAAAATCATATGAATTCAACATCTAAGATATCCATCAAACAATAGATATAACTATAAAATACAAGGAATGGATTTCAAAGAGGTTCATATGATTAAGCACACTATTATGAAGTTGAGACATGTATAAAGAATGATACCAATAAGAAAAATACACATGAATCAACAACATAACCATCCATTTAATAATAACTAGAAAGCACAAAGGATGGATTTCGTAAGACAATAATTTTCCATTAGAAAGTATAACTTAGAAAAACATGAAAAATCCAAAATGTTTCAAATCATTTGTTTTTCAAAACAAATAAGACATTCAAACAAATGATTTTGCAATATCAATTGATTATGAAAGATCTAGCTATGAAAGCTTTTGAAATCATAATCAATTGATCATGTAGAAATGCAATACAAGATATAACTATATGAGAGTAAGAAGCAAATCTATCATGAGGAAAACATAATCAAATGATTTTGAAAACCATGATATGTAACTAGAGAAGTAAATGAAAACAAAATCAATTGATCACGAGCAAACATTGCATTTAAGAAAGTGTAACTATTGAAAGAACATAAATGCAAATGATCATGACCAACAAAAAGATTTAACTAAAAAGGATAGGTTGGTCAAGGAGGTTCAAGGCCTTAAGGTTTGAATAAGTATACAACTTTAGGAATCCACCTAAGGTCTTAAGAGGGTTGATCTTTGAGGTCTAGTTTAAAAGTCTCACCAACTATAGGAGATTTGACTTGATAAATTTTCAATTTAGACTTATCATCATTATGTTTAGATTTAACTAAATTTAGCTTAGGTTGGTGAATAGTCTTTTGAGGTTGGTGATTCTTCTTCTTAGGGGATTGATTTCTTTTCTTCTTATTTTCTCCCTCTATTTGACTTTTGAATTTTAAATTTAACTTTGTTATTTTCTTCAAAAGTTCTTTCATGGGTTGATTTAAGGGAGATAGGTTGAGAAGCTTTTTGTTTATAGATTCTTTTATACTTGGTTTAACTTGTTTAACCTTTTTAGAATCTATCTTAGGAGACTCCTTTTTAATTGATTTAATTTGTTTAATCTTCTTGGAGTCTTCTTTGATTTTTAGTGTCTTACCCTTCATAGATTTTGATTCTACTTTCTTGGGTTCACAAAAAGGTTTAGACACATGGCTTCTTCTTAGTTTGCACTCAAACCTAAAATGCCCTTAAATGCCACAATAATTACATTTAGACATGGGCAAGGAAGTATGAGTGCTAGAGAATGAGGACTCACCCTTCACAAAAGTGTTGGTGAATTTAGGGTCATGTGAAATATTCCTATTGTAACCAAGACCCCCTCCTATCTCTTTGTGATTTACCCAATTTTAATAACTTTTCAAAATTTTCTTCACTTTGGGTAAATTTGCACTCATACTTTTGTTTGTAGCTTTCAAGTTGAGTGACTTGGTTTTTAAGGGTTGAATTTTCATTTTTAACTTTTGTTAGTTCATTTTCAATTCCCTTAAATTTATTTAATTCTTCATGGGCAAGTTTTAACTCAAGTTAAAGTTCATTAATAACATTAGATCTAAGTTCTAGAGTTTTTATCTTATTTTGAGCATTAGATAAATTTTCCTTAGAATTAGTCAACTTGGATTCTAGATTGTTAATGTCTTTATCTTGCCTTTTTAATTGATCTCTTAGCTCTAAGTTTTCCATATTTAGTTCATCACATCCTATCTTTAATTCATTTAGTTCAACTTGAACATTAGATAGGTTAATTTAAAGAGATCATGAACTTAGATTCTACACAATTTATTAATTCTTCTTTCTCTCTAAGTTCATCTTTTGAAGAAACTAATTCTTTGTTTAGTCTTTTAGATTCTTCTATAAATCTTTTATTATTCTTATCAAGCTTTAAGGACAATGTATATAATTCATCATAAGCTTGTTGAAGGTCATCTTCATTTTCATCATTTTCTTCTTCTTTTAAGTCAAATTGAGATTCATTAATTTGAAGGTTTGAATCTCCAATAAATGGAAGAAGGAGGGGTCTAGAAGAATCTACACATGAACCTATACAACCTAACATAGTGGAATCCATTCTAATGATTTTCATGAAAACACAATACTAGGGTTTTGACTCTAGGTTTTTACACCTAATCAAGAGTTCTAAAACACTTGATCCTAAAATAGAGCACGAGGCTCTAATACCAATTGAAAGTCCGGGATCCTAACCCTAAAGGGGGGGGGTGAATAGGGTGATCTACACTTAATGACTAATTATGGCCAATTTTAATTTCTTAACAAATAACTAGTCACATGTGATGATTAACAAACAATATGCAGAAGCTTAAACAAAACAATCACCACAAAGCAAACACCACTACACAAGGATTTATAGTGGTTCGGCCTCAATGCCTACATCCACTACCGGCTTGTGATCCAACACCCCACCGGATTTCCACTATTTATGCTTTTCAAAAGGCTAAGCAATAACCTTTACAATATGCTTTCCAAAGCTAAGCAATAACCTAACAATGTTGTTTTTCTAGGCTAAATAACAACCTATCAATGTGCTTTTCTAGGCTAAGCAATAACCTTTACAAGAGATGATTTCTCAAATAAGTGTCTACACAAACACTTTAAGAGATTACAATTTAAGCTCAATTTAATTGCCTCTAAAATAGGCGGATAAGAAAGTTTAATTCAACTCACACAACACTCTTTGAAATGCTAAGATGAATGCTCATGAAGTGTGTGTGTGATAACTTCAATCAAGTTAAAACGAAGGATCAATTAAGTATGCTTAATGCATTTTAAAGTTTAAAGCGCACAAAGATTTGATTGAAGTGAAATGCAAATCACATGTACAAAATACTAACTTGTTGATGATATGAAAATCAAAAGCTCACAAGTTGTATGAAATTAATTATGTCTAAACATGTGATGCATGTGCAATGTTGTTTTCAAAAACAAAAGTTTAACTAAGGTTCAAATGAATGAAAACAACAATATGATTCAACAAAGTAAATGAAACATGTTATAAAAGAAATCAAAGGATTTGACAAAACATGTTTTATAAAGTTTTAAAACAAACTTGGTTTGAAATCAAGGATGAATAATCCAATCCAACTTAGATCAAAGATCAATTGAAGAATGGAACATGTTTTATAAAGTTTTAAAACAAACTTGGTTTGAAATCAAGGATGAAGAATCCAATCCAACTTTGATCAAAGATTAAATGAAGAATGGATTCAACACATCATAGTTATCATGCTAAAAATCATTTACCAATAATTTAAACAAAGTATATAACATATGATTAACAAAAAGTAAAGCTTACTTAGAGATTTAACTTCATTAATCCAAGCTTTAGCTTTACTAATGACCCCTTGGTCTCTCTTAATTCATTCCCCTTTTTCTTGCCTCCAAACGCCTCAAGGAAGGCTCTTTTATCTTCTTTTTGATCAACAACTTTTCAGGGGAATGAACCTCATTTTATACTCAAAAAATGAGTTCTGGCGTGTCCCCAGTCAACCTACACTGTACCCCGGTCGACCTGGGCTTAACGGTCAAAAATCTGACCGTTTGAAAAAGAGGCCCAACGGCTTTTTTCTCAGTTGACCCGTAGTGTGCGCGGTCGACCGGGTCCATGGGCTCGGTCTACCGAGCACACCGCAGGTCGACCTGGGCTCAAGGACCAAAATTTCCAAAATAGCATATTTCAAAGTATTTCTTTGAGGGGACTTTTGGGCCATTAAATCAAGCTTGGAAACATGATTTTAATTCAATCTAAGTTCTTTTAAAATCATGAAACATAAAAGCCTAAAATGATTTGAAAGATTTAAAACATAGGCTAGCTTGATTCATAAAACTTCTTTTTCAAATTAAATGCATCCAAGATTAAAAACAAAAACATGCATAAATCAATAGTTCTACAAGTCTAAAAAACAATGCATGTGTAAATCAAGATTTCAACATTTTCTAAATCAATGCATGTGTGAAAATTCAAATGATGATTAAAATGATAATGCATCCATCAAATTGCAATATACAAAATCCCTAACAATGTGTACCCTTAAAAAAATCTTAAAAAATAATCTCTTCAAAACAGAAAAAAAATCCGTCATTTTTTAGTTCAGATTTGAGAAATCTTGGTTCATTCCTTTTCAGATTTAGTGCTCGCAGAAATGTTTGAGCCTATGTTCAGATTGGAACACCATGTGCTCTCTTTCATGAATTCAATCTTGACCTTTCAAAAAAAAGAAAAAAAAAAACTTCCGTCACTTTTGGGTTCAAATTCGAGAAATTCTGGTTCCTTCCCTTTCGGACTCAATGCTCGCAGAAATGTTTGAGCATGTACCATTTGCTCTCCTTTATGGATCCAATCTTGACCTTTCAAAAAGAAAATCCCATCTTATGTCCTTTTTAAGGATGCGATTTACAACATTTGTGCCTAGCGATGCTAGTACGCCCTTTCGGGTCTACTATACTCGCGACCGACCCATTTGTATCTCCAACCTTATATCATCTTACCTCGAGTGAGCCTTGCTTCTCAGTAATTTGAATTAAGGTCTACAATTGCTTCTGGCAGTCACTCAGGACGCTCACCCTGAGCCTATCATACTTGCATTTAGAACAATTGCACCCTCTATGGCTTTTTGTCCTCTTCATCTTGCTTGGGCTGGGCCATGTTCCCTCGACCAATTTGAAAAGACAAAACTATAGTTATTTCCCATTTATGGTTACCATATTCTTGTGATTACTAAGGGATGTGGTCTTGTTTCAGAAGTTTTCCAAACTAACAATGCCATCTTCATTGACCATCACCTTCGATGAGAACAAGTACCAACTCTGCTCCAAGAGAAGCAAAACAAGCGCACTCACAAGCGCACTGGCAGCTGCCGAAGCTTCATCTTCCTCGGCAACTCTCAAAATACTTGGTTGACCTCTACTCCCCGGACCATCGTCTTCGGGTCGCTGGGACCATTCCCACTCCCCGCAAAAGAAACCATACCCTCCAAGAAACAAAAGACCGCCCCGCAACGTGTCGTTGCAATGACACCAAGGGCGAACACCAAGAAGCCTGAAGCCCGTGGCACTCCCACGAAGCATCAACCTACAAGAAACCAGATCTGCCTCAAGACCTGGTCCCCGAGACCTTCACCAAAGCAAAGGAGGTCCCGAACATCTACAAAGCCAACCTAGCTGGCCCCTCTCAAGGAGAACCGATTCTACCCTCTCTCTTACATAAAAGAGGAGAAACCTACCCTCCGCCAAACAAACAAATCAATACAGCATGAGCCGGCTTGCTCCTACAAGCCCAAAATCAAATCATAAATCACAAGGCCTCTGTGAGAACCTGCCAAGGCCTACATTCATGTAGTTCGACCCTTCATCTCAACAGGGGCCGAACTTGCAAAATTCAAAGCTTCACTGCGACAGGCAAAAGACCACGTTCGGATCCTGTCCATGCCTAGCTTCAAAGAAGACAAGCTCGGCTACTACGCATGGGGGACTACATCCTTCATCGCCAAAGCCCAGCTAGAACTGACTGAAGCTCAAATTGCTCGTCGTATACATCACCGTGTGGCATATCGACAAAAGAGACTAGAGAAGCAAAGAACCCAGCATTCTACCTTTCAAGTCTCTAAAAAATGGGTCAAAAAAGAAAGACCCAACCAAGTTATTGCTGTCCATATGGTTGGCAAAACCAGAAGACGCTAGAAGTCAGCAACCAAGCTTCATGTCCTGCGATCGGTGACTCGCAGCTTCTCCCGGACACGAAGACATCTGGAAGAATCTTTTACTCCTTCGAGTAATCCTTCCTCAAGCTCTTTAAGAAAGAGCCCTAGCTCAGTCACCACACAACCCACCACGCAACCCATCTGGACACGATTTCTTCATTTGAATCCCGAAGAATGAACAAACTCTGAGCCACCACGCAACCCACCTCCTGATGAAACGACCGAGCGCATCCAACAATTAGAGCAAGGTCAGCAGAGGAATGAGACTCTGATGGAAAACCTTCTTCTCGCTTTTCAGCGTCAAGAAAATAATCAACCTCCTCCGAATCATCAAAATGACGAGGTTAATGAGGAAAACAATGAGTCACGCGCCCTTACCAAAAAGGACGTTGACGATATCCTCGCCAAAGCAAAAGAAGAGGACACATTGAAAGAACATGGGATCAAGCCACCATATCCTTATGGATGGACTTGGTTTCGTTCCCTGCAAAATTCAAACAACTTACTCTCCAAACATATATGAGGAAAGATTCAGCCAGACAGCATGTTATCCATTTCAAGATCCTGACGGGAGTTATTACGGATCAAGATGCCCTCAAGATCCATCCCTTTGCAAGTACCCTAAAAGGTACGGCCTTCGATTGGTACTCCACTCTGCCAGAGGATTCCATTCAAAATTGGGCCATGCTGGAAAGACGCTTCCTAACTCATTTAAAAGGTGAAGATCATCCTGTTACTATGGTACAACTCTGCAGCCTAAAACAGGGAAAGAATGAGTCAACATACGACTTCATTCACAAGTGGAAGGCAATGGCGTACAAATGCTTAGACGTACTGCCACAAGCGTCACTGGTCGACATCTGTCGTAACAACATGAGAGAAAGGATCTGCTCCATGATCATCGGCAACAAATCAAAAAACCTAGGTGAGCTCCTAGAAGCATCTATGGAAGCTGAAACGGTGATTAAAGACCTCAACAGTCAGAAATCGTCAAGGAAAGAGCCAACCACCAATGCAACCTCAAAGCAGAAGAAGAAAGAGGTCCTCAATGTGCAAACCAAGTCAGCTCCTCAGTCGCCAAAGAAAGCTGAAAACAAAGCTGCAGGTAAAAGACCTGAACTCTCTGATGCCTTCAAAGAGAGAGTAGAAAAGAAATACCCGTTCGATGAAGATGTTGAAAAAATCTTTGCGGCTCTTTTAGCAAATGGTAAACTCACTTTACCTGAGCCCAAAAGACCAGGAGATGTTGGCAAAACCAACGATCCCCGGTAGTGGTACGAAAATTCACTCTTAGTGACTTCATGCTACCTCAACTCAGAAATGAAATTACGCAGGGGACATCATACTCTTACAATTCGGTAGTCGGATTCTCCATGAATGGATACGAGTCCAGTGACACCGCCAGTGACACCGACGAATGGGAAGAATCCCTTGAAACAGGAGAGTATCTCTCCAACAAAGAATGGGTTCCTGAAACTCACCTTATGCCAGTAATCTAATATAATCCCTCACAACCACAAGGAACCTAGTCTAACGATGAAGAAGATCAAGAGGCTGTCGAAGAAAATGTTGTTGATCCAGCACTCACCGACGCTCTAGTGGAACCCAACCATGTTGAACCACAAGGAGCAGACGACGAAGAAGATTTGGCTCTCATGCCTGATCTTGAAGAACATGCGAGAATCTTGCAGCACCTTGCCATAGAACAAGAGCAAGATCTTCGCGATCAAAATCCGAGACCGGAAGTCCTTGAAAATCTATAGGTACCTCCTCCCTCAACTCCTGAAAATGGAGAAAACTGCTGGATAGATGATCCTCTCGCATCCGATGATGAGCCTGACTCCCAATAGTCTATTCTTGGGGATCTCCTACCAAGGCAACCTGCAATGCAATAGCTCAGGATGATATTGCCTCTGAAGCATCATCTTCCGAAGACACATACTCTCCGACTACACCTGATAGTATTCTTCTGGAGCTACATCTTCTCGGGCAACTTCCACTGAGATATCACTTTCTCAACCTTCATCCCCTGAAACTGTAACATCAGAACTCACACCTCTGCCGACCGATCATCCTGAAGAAACTCCACTCGATGAAGTCCTCTTCAATGTAAACCTGGTCAACTGGTCCCAGATACTCTACCTCATAGGTGATGTCTGGACCGATAAATTTCTCAACAAGGAAGAAAAGTTACTGGATGTTGTTCAGGACTTGTTCCTGGAAAATGCTCCATGCAACGCAATCACTGAGGATGGCGACTCTGCTGCAGACACATCTTCGATAAATGAGAAAGATCAACCCTTAGATCCTAAGGAAGATCTTCCAAATGAAGACCCTTCCCAAGAAGCACTCAAAGTTGGTAGAGGCACCCGCTCTGACCGGGATTACCACAAAAATTACAACCAACCTTCTTCTTCTTATGTAAATCCTTCGGGAAAGCAAGTTGTAAATGCCCCAAGTCGTAACAAAAATGAAAATGCAGGCCCGAAGGAGACTTTCAAGTACGACTTGATCGAGCACTTCAAACACATACCTGCACGACTTCACATCCTTGACTTTTTACGAATGTCTTCACAAACTCGTGATAGTCTCATCTTAGAACGGCAAAGGCTGAATGCGAATGTTGACAAACATGCCTCACAAGTCCTACAAATTGAAGTGGACTATAAGGTCAAAAAATCAAGTACTTCCTCAAAGGGAGAAAAGAAGAAAACTGAGGGATCAAGCATTGAATGCCTCTCAGTCCAAAAGGCAACAAGTGCAACAATTGCCTTCGATAAGGATGACATCCTGCTAAGTGAGACAAAGCACAACGACCCTTGTACTTCACAGGATACGTCAAAGAAATGCCGATTCACAGAGTCCAGATCGACCCAGGTTCTACACTCAACCTCATCTCTACTTCGGCACTCGAAGAGTTGGGCATTCCACCTAGTAAGCTGAGTCACACATTTGTATCCATCATTGGATATGATGGGGGCGATCAAAGGCCTATCGGCAAAATCAGGTTCAAATTGCAAATCAGTGATCTTATCTCTGAAGTCACTGTATAAGCAATAATGACCGCTTCACGCTACAACATCCTTCTTGAATGTCCCTAGATACACGAGAATGGTGTCGTCCCTTCAACTTTACATCATTGCATCAGGTTCATTGGCAACGACGGCTTAATACATTGAGTGTTTGCAAATAAAAAGCCCTTCAAAGGCAAAGACGTCCATTTTGCAGATGCTCAGATGTATAAAGATGAAAAAGAAGGAAAGGAGGAAGAAATAGCACCCTTTGCCGAAAATCTCCAGAAAGATAAGGGCAAGGCTCCTCAACAATCATTGGAAGAAAACAAACCTTCCGACAAATCCGAAGAGAGCAGTCATTCTCCCTTCATTGTCTCTCTTAAATCTTCAAAACCTTTGGTCATCACCACCAAAGCAAAGAAGACAAAACAAAAGGCTTGGGGCAAGTTTGTTGTCTCCCTTGTGTCAATCATGCATGACACAGATTCAGATTCAGAGCTAGAAGATGACACATTGTCAAGTCAAGCTGATACTCAGCAAGTTTAGCCTGCTCTCACTCCATTAGAAACATCTGCTGACATAGAAGACCCTATGTCTGCTTTCCTCATCGTTCCGGCAACTATGGCAGAAGAAAAGTCAATCTTCTTCCACAGATCGGAAGTTTCTACACCAAATTCTCCGCTTGAACCTTTCCAGAACAAAGGTATGCCTCAGCTATCCCTGTATAGTCCAATGGCACAAGCTATCACGAAGAAAATGGGCTATGATGCTCAGAATCCAATCGGTTTGGGAGATGGTTGTGGTATTCTCACAGCATTGGAACCCACCCTGACCAAAAGTCAACTGGAGGATTGGAAACTATATCGTCATATAGACAAGTCTTCATACGGGTTGGGGTATGATCCTGACACTCCCATGAGACAGTTGACACAAAGGCTGCAAAAGTCGTTCTACCGACCAAGCCACAACATCTCGTGTCCATGAAGACATTGATCTCCCTGGATATCTCTTTGAGGAGTTACCCATCAAGGATCCAGGAGTCTCCTCCAATTGGTATGATTTCTCTGACAATGAAGAGGAATTGTCCGATGACACAGACGCGCGGTTTTCTAACCTAGAAGAACCATCGTCTCCAAAAGAAGTACCCTACTTCGACCTAGTTTCAACAGGTGATTGGGGTCATCTCATAGCAAGTCTTGAGAAGAGTACCGATCAAGAAAAACCATGGACAAAAGCAGACCAGATAACCCACGTCCTGTATTCATAAGTATGAATATAAAGGATGATGAGCTACCCAAGTGTATCTCTTTTCTTCGTGAGTTCGTTGATTGTTTTGCATGGGCCTACACTAAAATGCCTGGCTTAGACCCCAAGATAGCAGTCCACAAACTCAATTTGCAAAAAGATATCAAGCCTATCAAACAAGGCCAAAGAAGATTCCGTCTAGACGTGATGGATAAAATTGAACAAGAAGTTCAAAAACTCAAAAACGTTGGCTTCATCCGCAAGGAACATCATCCTAAATGGTTGGCCAACATCGTCCTCGTGACAAAGTGATGTGTTTAATTTTTACAGGACTTTTGCCATACTCTTAATCTTGATTTTATGCTAGTTACCTTTTATTTTATTTATTTTATCATATTTTCATCTATTTTTATGTAGGAGGAAATAAACTCATAAAACCATGGATTTTGGAATGGAAAACAAGTTTTGGATAGCTGAAACCTTAGTCCAATCTCGGTCTTACTTGGACTTCGAATTTGGACCATGAGGAAGCCCATTTAGAAGCTGATTGAAGTTGGAAAACATCCTTTCCCGAGATTCCAAAACCAATCTCACTAAAACACGCATAACGTTTTCTAGAAAACTCCATTTTGGGAGATCTCGGTGGCTACAAAAAGATAAGAGAGAGCCCTTCATTTTATCTCCAATCGTCCGTTATCAAGGAGTAAATCACGCCACAATGCACTAATAGTGAAACTTGCCATTCCTAAAACATTCCTCAGTAATTCGGGTATAACTTTGGCGAGAGAGATCGGATTTGATTGATTAAAGTTGCTGAGGAAAGATAAGATGAAGATCTTCGATTTTTCTGTTGACAACTTTCTGAAATTAAGGCGTTTTGATAGCAAAAGTTGGGCGTCAAGACAGAGGACGAAAACTGCCAGTTGGAGAATTCAGTTTTGAAAGGAAATAAAGAGGGGATCGAATATTCACAATGGGACTATTTTTTTCTTATAAAGTGTGAACCGAGGGGGGAGGACGGAATCAAGAGAGGAAACGACGCTTCAAGCAGAAGGTCGAAAATTTGCAGAATTGGAGTTCATCAACGATTGAGATTCTCGATCTACATAGAGTTTCCTTCTTAACCCTTTCATATTTCTTTGTATAATTTTCATTATGAATTTGAGAATTATTATGGTTTGTTTTGATTAGAATATGAACTAATTTCTATTTCTAAGGCTACGATGTAGCCTCTCCATGACAATCTCGAGTCTTATTTCTATGTGATCATAAATTTATCATTCCTTTTGAGTATACATCATTGATTTTAATGCTTTCAATTATTTGGCCAATAGTTGAATGATTTGTTGTGCATGTTAATTCGAGAGATGATGCATGAAGTTTAGCTTCGTATGATGTATGCCATGAATTGAATGAAAGACAAGAATGTGCCAACTGATTTGTGCGGCTTTTATTTGAAATATTATTAATCTTAATGTGCTCAAATACTTTTAAATTTGCATAGACATATCACAGGTTATCGTATGTTGAGTAATTCTAATTCTACTCGAGAGAGGGTCTTAGATAAAGTAGAATATTTCGTTGTCAAATAGGATGATAATTGATTGATTGTATGGTTAGGATTTGGAATTGGATTGATTAGGTGAGTCAGATGCCTTAGTGTTTTCTTCTTGGGTGAAATCCTCTTTTTAAGTGTTTGGTAAATTCTTCATTTGTTGATTTAATTTAATTTGTTGCTGTTTTTCAAATTCAAAATCCACCACTTTTCTTGATTTTCAAATAACTTAGAATTAGAACAATTTCAATAGTTAATAGGTAAATAGTCCTTGTGGGTTTGACATCTTTCTTATCATTATATTACTTGGTACGATTTCGTGCACTTGCGAAATTCAACGACACAAAGAAAAATGGGCAGATAAGGGTCTGTATCGACTATAGGTACCTAAATAATGCATGCCCTAAAGATAAATTCCCGCTCCCCATACCAGAGGTAATGATTGACAACACCTGTGGGTTTGAGCGAATGACCTTCAAGGATGGATTCTCTGGCTACAATCAGATAAAGATGCATCCTGAAGATGAAAGACATACATCATTTCGTACTCCATTTGGCGTGTATTGCTACACTGTCAGGCCATTCGGTCTGAAAAATGCAGGTGCAACATATCAGAGGGCTATGATGAAAATATTCCAAGATATGCAACACAAGACGGTCGAATGTTATGTCGACGACCTCACCATCAAAAGCAGAAGAAAAGAAGAACATCTCAAAGATCTTCGAGAAGTCTTCCTCTGACTTCGCAAACACAAACTGCGGATGAATCCACTAAAATGCTTCTTCGGTGTCTCATCAGGTAAGTTCCTCGGATTCATAGTTCGGAAAGCCGGAATAGAACTTGACCCCACCAAAGTCAAGGCTATCCTAAAAATGCCATCTCCAAGGATCCTAAGAGAACTAAAAGGGCTTCAAGGAAGGTTGGCATACATTCGACAATTCATCTCCAATCTATTAGGGAAGTGCCGCCCATTCTCTCGCCTAATGAAGAAAGGTGTAGATTTTGATTGGGATGCTGAATGTGAAGTTGCATTTCAAGACATCAAGACATACCTGACCAAACCTCCAGTGTTGGCTGCCCCCACAACTGGAAGACCATTCATCTTGTACACAAGAGCTCTCGAGTATTCTTTGGGTGCTCTACTCGCACAAGAAAACGACGAGGGAAAATAAGCTGCTCTATATTACCTTAGCCGCATGTTGGTAGGTGCAGAGCATCGCTACTCCCCAGTCGAAAAAGAATGTCTTGCAGTGATGTTTGTCGTACAAAAGCTATGTCACTACTTACTGTCCAACACAGTCTACCTGATTTCAAGGATCAATCTCTTAAAAGGTCCTTGTCACAAAAGCAGGTTCTCTTAATGCCCGACTGGATAAATGGTCCATCCTTCTATCGCAGTTTGATATTAGTTATGTACCACAAAAAGTAATCAAAGGCCAAGCTCTGGCAGACTTTCTCGCAGAGCATCCATTGCCCAAAGATTCTCCACTCAGGGATTATCTCCCAGACGAACCTATTTACAACGTGGAAACTTCCTTCAGGGATGATCTCCCAGACGAACCTGTTTACAACGTGGAAACTTCCTTATCAAATGCTTCATGGGACATGTACTTTGATGGCGCGACCAGGACAAATGAAAAAGAAAAACAAATATCGGGAATTGGCATTCTCTTTGTTAGTCCCGAAAAGTACATGATTCCACACACTTTCTCACTACTGGAACTATGCTTAAACAATGCAGCTGAGTACCAAGCCCTGATTGTAGGATTGGAACTTGCCCTCGAATCTGGCATCACCATGCTGGAAGCTTTTGGAGACTCTCAACTGATCGTCAACCAGATGGATCAGAAATTTGAAGTCAGGAAACCCGATCTCCCGCCTTACTACAACAAGGCATAATCACTTCGACAAAAGTTTGACATCTGTCACATAAGCTACATCCCCAGAGGTGAAAACTTCCATGTAGATGCCCTGGTTGGACTTGCAGCGTCTATGGCGATCCAAGAAGGGTTCTCCCTCCGCTTAACACACATCAAGCAGTTGTTGAATGCCACCAAGTGGTTGGAAATCGGATATCCATCCTCAAACCTCCGATCAGCTACTAAAGGGATCCGTTCATTGATTACATTATATTTGGAATCCTACCTGAAGATCCAAAAGAACGGGTAAGTATTCGAAGATGAGCCCCAAACTTTCATTTGGATATTCCTTAAAAAATGCTTTATAAAAAAATCCTTCAACGAAGTACTTCTACGCTACTTGTCACAACAAGAGGACGAGGAAACTATCAAAGAAGTACATGTTGGTCTTTGTGGAGCTCATCAGGCCGGTTCTAAGCTCTACAATCTAATAAAAAGGTAAGGTTATTATTGGCCTAGCATGGTAGCTGACGCAATGCAATTTGCTAAACGCTGCCAACAATGCCAAATTCATGAAAATTATGTCCACATGCCTCCAGAATGGCTACATCCTACAGCGATCTCATGGCCTTTTGAAGCCTGGGGTATGCACATCATAGGTCCTATCTCTCCCCCACCAAGCAAAGGTCATCGCTTCATCTTCGCCGCTACGGATTATTTCTCCAAGTGGTCAGAAGCATTTGCGCTCAGCGAAATGAAGACCTCATCAGTCCTTCAATTCTTGTGCATCAACATTATCTGTCGCTTCAGCATACCTAAAAGATTCGTCCATGATAACGGACCACAATTCCGGGATCACAGATTCTACAAGTTATGCAACAAGTACAAAATCCAAAGTTGTCCTTGGACTCCATATAATCCAGCAGCAAACGGACTAGCAGAAGCCTTCAACAAGACACTTTGCAAAATTCTCAAGAAAATGGTCTCCAGTCACAAAAGAGACTGGGGCGAAAAACTACCAGAAGCTTTGTGGGCTTATCGAACCACCGTTCGAGGGCCAACCCATAGCACACCATTCTCTTTGGTCTGTGGATGCGAAGCTGTTGTCCCTTTGGAAGTACAAATTCCTTCCTTAAGGGTATCTTTGCAAAATGACATGGCGCAAGAAAGTAATGTCAAATTGAGACTCCAAGAGCTGGATAATCTCGATGAGAAACGACTTGAAGCTCTACAAAGCATTGAGCTGTATCAATTACACATGGCAGGATCATTTGACAAGAAGGTCAGGCAACGTGCCTATAAAAAGGGTGACTTGGTTCTTGCAGTAAAAAGGCCAATGGTTTTTGCTAATAAATCCAAAGGCAAATTCAAACCAAAATGGAAGGGACCCTTTGTCACCGACGAGGTTTTTTCCAACGGCGCATATGCTCTCCTAAACATGGAAGGTGACAGATGTATGTTGCCCATCAATGGCAAGTTCTTGAAGCGGTATTACCCTTGAAGACTTACGCCAATGGGTCAGAGCGATGCATGTATAGCCAAAGCCTATTCCCAGGTATTTGCTCGTCAAACCCACCCCTTTTAGATTTTTCATCTTTATGTTGAGATTTCTGAAAAAAAAATTCAAAAACAATGCTTACTTTCATCATTTCATTGTTCAAAAACAAAATTCAAGTCTTGGAACCTTTTCCTAACTTGACCAAATTTTCGACCCTCGAACCCAAAATTCATGGTTTGAAACAAAAATCAGGACTCAGGGATTTCCACCTTAATCCACCCTGGCTTTTACCACTAAAATGGTTTTAGGCCAAAATTTACGACCCTCGTGTCTTTAAAAAAAAATGGTTTTTTAGAAACCGCGGGGAAGCAATGCTCAGTCGATACTTGCAAAACCAAAAAATCGGAAGGATGCGAACCCCATTCGATACTTCCAAAATTTCAAAATCGCAAGGAAGCGACACCTTGTTGATACTTGCAAATTTTCAAAAAAATTTTGGAGACGCAACATTCCAGTTGATATCCATAACCCAAATTTCAAAAATCGTGGGGAAGCGACATTCAGTCATACCCACAAAACCAAATTTTTTGAAAAAGCAAGGAAGCGACGTGTAGTCGATACTTTACCCCAATCCGCGAGGAGGTGACATTCCATCGATACTCGCAACTGAATGAACAAGGAGGCGACATTCCATCGATATTTGCAATACCATTCAGCAGGGAGTTGACCCTTAGTCGATACTTGCATTTTTTTTGAAAAACCAAAACCTGGCTCTCATGCCACAGAACCTGGCTATCAACGCCACAAAATTGGCTATAAATGCTAAAAACCGGCTTTCACGCCAAAAAAATCAAAAACCCGGCTTTCACGCCAAAAAAAAAAAAAACGGCTTCCATGCTAACAAAACAAAAACTTGGTTTTCAAAAAAAAAAATCCGGCTTTCATGCCAAAAACAAAAACAAAAATTCGGCTTCCATGCCACAAACAAAAAAAAATCCGGCTTTCATGCCATCTAAAATTTTGGCTCCCATGCCACAAACAAAATTTGGCTCTTGCGCCACAAAATTCGGCTTTCATGCCATCTCAAAAATCGGCTTTCATGCCATCTTAAAATTCAGCTTTCATGCCATCTCAAATTTTGGCTCTCATGCCATAAACCCAAATTTTGGCTTTTACGCCACAAAATCCCGCTTTTATGCCACAAAATTCGGCTTTTATGCCATCTAAAAAATTCAGCTTTCATGCCATTCCAAAATATGGCTTTCATGCCCAAAACAACCATTTGACAAAAGATTTTCACAAAATGACAACCTTTTGATCAACATTCTCAAACAAACATTCCCATTCAGCTCTTGCTGAAATTTATTTAAGTGAAAGGATTGAATACAAAAAATATATAGTACCAAAAATGATTATACATAGAGGTACCAAAAAAAAAAAAGAAGAAGAAAAGGAGTTTGTTACAACTCAGGAGCTCAGTCTAACATGGTCTTCAACCAAAGATTCAACTCCTCAAGCAGGCTCTTGGCCTTAGCCTCTAAAGCTTCCAGGCCACGCTTCTTCAAAATCTTTCCATAAAATGCGGCAGATCGCCGTGACCCATCTTCAGCATGAGGAAGCTCTTCCCAAAGCATTTGCCATTGCTCATATTCCTGGGTCTTCCTCTGGAGACTACTGTCGGCTTCTTCGACCTGGCGAATCAGAGTCCCCTCTCTAGCACGAGCGTCTATAATAGCAGTCCATTTGGCAGCAGCTTGTTCTTCCAGTAGCTCAAGACGCTGTCTGGCCTCGATGACCTCCCTATCAAAACGGTGTAGGTCATGTTTTAGCTCAATGATAGCCAGCTCGGTGGCGTTCCTCTCCTGAACAAACTGCTTCCGAGTCCACGAGATCTCATCCATTTCGGATTTGACCTCACTAGAAGGCTTCAAAAACATCTCCCTGAAAAAGTCACCATTTGGGAAGCTCTCGGTCTCAGACCACTTGTTGCCCAGTGCGATGATATCATCAATAAATGCCTTGGCGCCAGTGACATCTAGACCAACCTTTTCACTCTCAGCAAGAATGTCCTGCACATGCTTGATCATGCCGAAGCCAGCTTCCAAGTGAGCTGAAGAGAGAGACTCGACCCATGAGCTCAAAACGCTCCTCAACACCTCCTTTGCATACTAAAGAGACGTTCCAGATGAGGATTCGCCATGCTCCGGCATCTGACTGCCCATGTCATGCCCTGTTGGTGGAGTAATCAATAAGCTCTTTCCAACTGAAGAAGTTGATTCATCATGAGGTTTCACCCCTGCTGCGTTGAAACTAGAAGAAGAAGCCGCTACTTCTGGATCGGCTGCAGGTATCTCCTATTCTGGCTCTGAGGAAGACGGAGGAGCTTCTCCTACTACTTCACAATCTGTCAATAAAAGGTATGAATATGATCTTGTCAAAAATCAATATCGAGATTATTACTTCAAAATACCTTCTTCGACAACCGGCGGAATACTTTCTGCCTCCATGAGCTCATCCGAAGCATCTTCAAAGGTTGCATCCATGGATGGCTCAAAGTCGACAGAATCCTCTGGCAAGTCAGCTAACAAAAAAACAAAGCAACATGTTAGCAAATGGCGGCACAGACAAAAAAAGGAGCTACTCAAAACTGGCATCATAGCTTTGAAACTATGATGCCAGTGCTAATCTGGCAGATGATGCATGAGTTTTACAAAACATAAATATATATATTAAAAACAAAACAGAGAAACAGGACTAATTTCAAAGTAACAAGACTGTTTAACAATACAAGAGAGAAACAAAACAAAGCTTACAATGGGAGTAGGCACACTGGGGGCAGTAAGGCTTGAGCACTTGGCTCTGACTCCCTTCTGCCTAGACAAGATGGCGAAGTAGCGATTCCTGCGGCAGGATTTCTGATAACTTCAATGACTGCTACTTTGAAAGATTTATATGGGTCAGTTTTTGGTAGTGGAGGAAAATGTTGAACATTGGAAGAGGAAGGGGAGGTTTGGTTTTGGAGAATTGGTAAAACGTCAAATTTGTCCCAACGTTTTACAAAGGTTCTTTGAAACAAATATGGGGGATTTGTGGTTTTAGAATAGTCCCATTTGAGGATCCAGGGATATCATGAGTGAGGGAATAGGCTAAAAAGAGGTATGAAGGTTCGCTTGATTGAAAGGATGCTTTATTTGAGGTGAAATTTTGAAAATGACCAGAGAGGGAGTCTGGTAAGATGGAAGAAGGTGGACCAAAGAGTGACCACCAATTTATCCAAAACCAATCAGGGACTTGAAGGTTTCGGTTCTTTTGGAAACTGATGAACCAGGAATGAGATTGCTTAGAATTTTGGCGGAGTAAAACAAATTCCCAAGCATTCATGTAATCTCAGTAATTGTAGGGCCATTGTTATTTATTGGGGCTTTGCACCATTCTGGTCGTAGACCAATTGTTCTGCCATTCCTGCGGGGAGAGGATATGGAGGATTTTGAGTTTGGAGAAGGCAATTTCGCTATCTTTTTCTGTATGGGTAATTAGTGCGCTATTGGATTGTTCTAAAATGGCTTCATAGAATTTAACTGTAAGGGAGGATAATTTGGGTGAGAAATGCATATTAGCAAGGAATATTTTGGAGGGTATTTGTTCAGCAGGAAGTCCTGCAAGGATATTATCTAAAAGAATGATTTGGCTTTCGGCATTGAGAATATATTGGGATTGAGAAGGATTCTTTTTTATTGTGGAATGAAGGAAAGGGGAGAATTGATTGGAGACACTAAATTCACTTAGTGTGTTCGGTTGTTTGGCTTTATTTTTTGATCTTTTGGACATTGTTGGACTGGGACTTCTCTCGACCCTGTAGAAATTCGCGAGAGAGGAAGTCAGGTAGAGAATTGGAAGTTCCTTTTATAAATTCTATTTTGAAATCGAATATTGAAAGTAAAGCTTGCCATCTGGCAAAAATCTGTTTTGATGCAAGATTTTTAACATCTTTTTATAAAACTTCTTTTGCTGGTTTGCAATCAATCCGTAAAAGGAATGGTTTATTTAAAATATCACTTTGAAATTTGAGGATTGAAGAAACTATAGCAAGGATCTCCTTTTTAATTGTAGAATAATTTTGTTGAGTTGGATTCCATGATCCAGATGTAAATTGAATGATTTGTTCTTTATTTCCATTTTGTTGGAGAAGGATACCACCATATCCTTTTTCAGAAGCATCGGTTTGAATTATTTTAAAAAGATCAGGGTTTGCTATATTTAAGCAGGGGAGAATTTTGACCTTTTCTTTTAATTTTTTAACAGCCAAAGTATGTACTTCAGTCCATTCTTCTTTATTATCTTTAGATAGTCTTTTTTGAAGGAGCGTTCGTTCGGTTGCTAGATTTTGAAAGAAATTAGAGACATAATTTAAGCAACCTAAGAATCGTTGAAGTTGAGCGGTATCTTTGATTTCATCAGGAAATTTATCAGCGAATTGTATGACGCGATTTATTGGAGTAATGGTTTGATTTTCAATTTTATATCCGAGAAAACGAATAGAGGTTTGGAATAAAATTATTTTTCTTTGAGAAAGGACAAGACCATTATATTGTATTGTATTGTAAAAGATAGAAAGATGTTTCCAATGTTGCTCGATGTTCTTGGAAAAGATTAGAATATCATCGCTGTAGACAATGGAGAAATCTTTATATGGGTGGAATATTTCATCCATGATTCTTTGGAACTCAGAAGGAGCATTTTTTAAGCCGAATGGCATGACATTCCATTCAAAGTGGCCGAACGGAACTGTAAATGCAGTTTTATAACGATCTTCTTCACGAAGTTGAATTTGCATAAAATCCGCTTCGATCAACAATCTGCTAACTCTCCATATATTATTCCTCCCAAATCCAAACAAGAATCTGTTGGAAATAGGTGGGCCTCGTGGATGTGATTTCAAAACTTTTGACCCACTTGACTCAGGGATCAAACGTCCACAAGGCCATTAACCATATCCAGGATGCAATCCCTCATACTCTTATATCATGTACAGCAATATTACAAGCAAAACCATGCAAAATAATCTACAAAACATTAGAGAAGCAGATTATACCTTTGCTGTCCGCTTGTACTTTGATGGAGAAGAAAACAACTTTGGATCTCCAAGCCCTCTTAGCCTTCCACGCTATGGCCCGTATCAGAACTCTTCTCTAAAGGAGATGGGTGGGATCTCCTAAAGAAAACTACTAGAAGCTCTCAAGGAAACTAGAAGAGAACTAGAAGGAGAAGAGAATATGTGCAACTATTGCACACTAAGGGGGCTGCACGTTTTTCAAGAGTGTATTTATTCCAGCCCTTTGTTACTCCTTTTATAGCATTAAGCAACCTCCTTCTCTTGTACTAATTGAAATAGAAGTCTTACTTCTACACCAAATAGTAACCTTACTATTACCACTATTAGAAGTCCCACTTCAAATAGAAATAGTAACTTCCTAATTCCTTCATCTTAGAGTTCTAGTAGGATTAGTATCTTTCCAATAACTTGGGCTAGCGTGGGGACCACTAGGGATTCCATAGAAAGCTGGCTCCAACTGGGACACGTGACCCCACATCTCATGTGCAATCCGGGCCCACAGTTAATTGCAAATAACACCACTATATAAATGCAATTGCACTCCAGTCTTAGGAATAAATTACAATGAAGACCCTAAACTTCCCGATTACCACAATTAAGCCCCTCTATCAATATCCATGGATTAATTGGACTAAAAACTGTCCCACCAATTTAGATCCACATCTTATTATCCTTGAGCCCCAATTAATCACAGTGATCATCAGTACCATCCAATTAACTCTTAATCGAGATGGGTGCGCACTTACTAATGATAAATCCATTAATTGGCACAAGGGGATAATATAGATAGATTCCATCTTGACCATTGGATGTTCCCATAGTCCTACTACCACATACCCAAGACACCGAGGTGTTGACCTACAGTTGGCCTCACTCATTGGTGACTCAAAGCAAATGAATAGATAGAAACTTGAGTTCATCAATGTCTCAGGATTGAGAGCCTATTGCTAGGGAATTATGAGAGCAAACCTTAAACTCGAGACAGTATTCCATAAGGTGCTTCTCATGGTCCTTCAATACATCCAATGTACCAGCACCGTGATCTAGAATCTTACATTCTGATGATCGAGACAAATCACACTATTTTATAGTGATCAAAGCGCTGCAACCTTATCAGATGAGATGCCCAGTCTCATCACCGGTTGTGAAGATGTTTAAGTATAAGATTTGTGACAAATGTCTCCTGTGTGTGGATCTTATCCAGACACATATATCACATCTAATATACTAACGGGACCCGGTTCATCTCATGAACCATTTATGTCATTTGTATTAGTCAAGTGCATTAAGTAGTAAAACACCATTCATCTCATGAAAGGAAAGCATGATAGTATTGATAAATAAAGAAATTAATCAGTTTATTTACATCATATGATGGATTGAGTCCATACAATCTAACAGAATCAACAATAAAAAATACACCCATCAAAGACTTTGTCATAATAAATCCGTTGCCACCACAACAACTAGCCCATCAAACAACGACCGCCCATCAGACAACGACTGCCACTTCGTCTAATGTCGATCCCGTTATGCCCAATTCTCAATTAAATATGCTTCTTAAAGCAACTTCTGATACTATTCCTCCAACCTACAACGAACTAGTTACAGTTTGTAATCTCCAAAAAGAAATAACTGATTCCAAAAATGAGATTAATGAATTACAAAAACAATTAACCCAATCCACAGACTCACCGTCTGATAATGAAATCAACCCTATAACTACATATGCTTTCCAAAAATGGTATACTCCTATCACCCTTAAAACCAAAAATCTGATCTGGCATACAAATGCTCTAATTGATTCCGGTGCTGATATCAATTGTATCAGAGAAGGCCTAATCCCTACAAAATTCTGCCTTCGTACTAAAGCCTCCATAACTACAGCTAATGGTAATACTTGTACTATTAAGTACAAACTGCCACAAGCTCATGTCTGTAAAAATCATAAATGTATTCCAACCTCTTTTGTCATTGTTAAAAATCTCCAACATGACATAATATTAGGAACCCCATTCATATTACAAATTCAGCCTTTTAAGGTTACATCCATCGGTCTAGAAGCAAAGATAGACCATGAGTCCATTCTTTTTAATTTTATTAGACCTCCTCAAATAGGAAAAGTTTCTACCCTCACAAATTTAATCTCTTACCAAATAGCTCACCTAAATAGCCTCAAAAATGATATTAGGCTCCTCAGTCTCCAAGAAAAACTCAATAAGCCTTATTTCCAAACTCAATTGCTACAATTTCAAAAGAAACTTTTTGACACCTGTTGCGCTGATGTGCCTTCAGCATTTTGGCATAGGAAGTCTCATCAAGTTTCACTTCCATACGATAAAAATTTTAATGAAAAATCTATCCCGACAAAAGCTAGACCAGCTCAAATGAATCCTCGTCTCCTTGATCTTTGTGATAAGGAAATCAAAGATTTACTCTCCAAAAATCTTATTCGCAAATCTCAATCTCCTTGGAGTTGTGCAGCCTTCTATGTAGAAAATACAGTAGAACTCGAACGAGGTTCTCCAAGACTAGTTATCAATTATAAGCTCCTAAATGAAGTCCTTCAATCTATAAGATACCCCATTCCTAATAAACAAGATTTAATTAATCGCTTATGTACTGCCAATATTTTCTCTAAATTTGATCTAAAATCCGGATTCTGGCAAATTCAAGTTCGTGAAGAAGATCGTTATAAAACCGCATTTACAGTTCCGTTCGGCCACTTTGAATGGAATGTCATGCCATTCGGCTTAAAAAATGCTCCTTCTGAGTTCCAAAGAATCATGGATGAAATATTCCACCCATATAAAGATTTCTCCATTGTCTACATCGATGATATTCTAATCTTTTCCAAGAACATCGAGCAACATTGGAAACATCTTTCTATCTTTTACAATACAATACAATATAATGGTCTTGTCCTTTCTCAAAGAAAAATAATTTTATTCCAAACCTCTATTCGTTTTCTCGGATATAAAATTGAAAATCAAACCATTACTCCAATAAATCGCGTCATACAATTCGCTGATAAATTTCCTGATGAAATCAAAGATACCGCTCAACTTCAACGATTCTTAGGTTGCTTAAATTATGTCTCTAATTTCTTTCAAAATCTAGCAACCGAACGAACCCTCCTTCAAAAAAGACTATCTAAAGATAATAAAGAAGAATGGACTGAAGCACATACTTTGGCTGTTAAAAAATTAAAAGAGAAGGTCAAAATTCTCCCCTGCTTAAATATAGCAAACCCTGATCTTTTTAAAATAATTCAAACCGATGCTTCTGAAAAAGGATATGGTGGTATCCTTCTCCAACAAAATGGAAATAAAGAACAAATCATTCAATTTACATCTGGATCATGGAATCCAACTCAACAAAATTATTCTACAATTAAAAAGGAGATCCTTGCTATAGTTTCTTCAATCCTCAAATTTCAAAGTGATATTTTAAATAAACCATTCCTTTTACGGATTGATTGCAAACCAGCAAAAGAAGTTTTATAAAAAGATGTTAAAAATCTTGCATCAAAACAGATTTTTGCCAGATGGCAAGCTTTACTTTCAATATTCGATTTCAAAATAGAATTTATAAAAGGAACTTCCAATTCTCTACCTGACCTCCTCTCTCGCGAATTTCTACAGGGTCGAGAGAAGTCCCAGTCCAACAATGTCCAAAAGATCAAAAAATAAAGCCAAACAGCCGAACACACTAAGTGAATTTAGTGTCTCCAATCAATTCTCCCCTCTCCTTCATTCCACAATAAAAAAGAATCCTTCTCAATCCCAATATATTCTCAATGCCGAAAGCCAAATCATTCTTTTAGATAATATCCTTGCAGGACTTCCTGCTGAACAAATACCCTCCAAAATATTCCTTGCTAATATGCATTTCTCACCCAAATTATCCTCCCTTACAGTTAAATTCTATGAAGCCATTTTAGAACAATCCAATAGCGCACTAATTACCCATATAGAAAAAGATGGCGAAATTGCCTTCTCCAAACTCAAAATCCTCCATATCCTCTCCCCGCAGGAATGGCAGAACAATTGGTCTACGACTAGAATGGTGCAAAGCCCCAATCAAAAACAATGGCCCTACAATTACTGGGATTACATGAATGCTTGGGAATTTGTTTTACCCCGCCAAAATTCTAAGCAATCTCATTCCTGGTTCATCAGCTTCCAAAAGAACCAAAACCTTCAAGTCCCTGATTGGTTTTGGATAAATTGGTGGTCACTCTTTGGTCCACCTTCTTCCATCTTACCAGACTCCCTCTCTGGCCATTTTCAAAATTTCACCTCAAATAAAGCCTCCTTTCAATCAAGCGAACCTTCATACTCTTTTTAGCCTATTCCCTCACTCATGGTATCCCCTGGATCCTCAAATGGGACTATTCTAAAACCACAAATCTCCCATATTTGTTTCGAAGAACCTTTGTAAAACGTTGGGACAAATTTGACGTTTCACCAATTCTCCAAAACCAAACCTCCCCTTCCTCTTCCAATGTTCAACATTTTCCTCCACTACCAAAAACTGACCCATATAAATCTTTCAAAGCAGCAGTCACTGAAGTTATCAGAAATCCTGCCGCAGGCCCTATCAAGACTACCCCAATAGCAACACCTGCCTCTTTGGCAGCAAACTCCAATACCGATAACAGCTTCATGAATTCTCAAGAATATTTAATTAGTCATATTCATGCTCTCCACAAAGAAATAGAATCTCTCAAGAAGAAGCCCTTTGCCTCAACACATGATGCAGTTCCATCAGCAACATCTTCCGTCAATGAAGACTTTGATGCTACTCAATCTCCTGGCGAAGATGGATTCTAAACATGCTACGCCATTTCAATACAGCTCCCCTATAATTCCATCATCAAGCTCTTCCAGCTGTCCGACTCTTCCAGCTGTCCGACATAAAGCCGACATATACACAAGCCTCAATTTGGTCAAAAAGCTCAAGCTAATACTCATTTGACAGTCTGCCACTCGACAGTCTGCCGCAATTCACTCTGACACTGACGGCTCTCTCTAGCATAGTCAACAAAATCAAGCTCAACAGTGCAATTCAGAAAATGTCATTTTCAAGAATTCACTATTTGCAACTATTTGCACTATGCAGCCACTATTTGACACTATGCAGCAACATTATTTAGCAGTCACTATTCATCAATCAACCGACGGCTGACTACTATACAACACTATTCATCCTAATAAACTATTCCAGGTGACTATTCAAATAGTACCATGTCACTATTTCAATAGTACCAAATAGTGCCAAGTCGCTATCAATGCATTGAATCAAGCCTAAAGATACGTATTACGGATTTCAAATGCTTTCGCATCCGGAGTCATCATGCAGACGCCTCAATACAGCCCCCCAAGCAGCCTCAATAATTTTCGGACTTCAAGCGTCTTCAAGTCCGCAATAGTTTGTAAATTTTGTCTATAAAAGGGACTGCCAGCCCTCTTGTCTGAGCAGAAGCAATTAGAAGCAAGACTAAGAGTTTCCAAATTCTCTCAGTCTTAGCCTTTGTTTTTGTTTTTTCTTTTGTAAGTTTTGAGTAGCGATCCCTGGTTGTAATCTCAGTCTTCGCCTTTATTTCAATAGTACCCATCTTCAACATGAGGAAGCTCTTCCCAAAGCATTTGCCATTGCTCATATTCGTGGGTCTTCCTTTGGAGACTACTGTCGGCTTCTTCGACCTGGCGAATCAGAGTCCCCTCTCTAGCACGAGCGTCTATAATAGCAGTCCATTTGGCAGCAGCTTGTTCTTCCAGTAGCTCAAGACGCCGTCTGGCCTCGATGACCTCCCTATCAAAACGGTGTAGGTCATGTTTTAGCTCAATGATAGCCAGCTCGGTGACGTTCCTCTCCTGAGCAAACTGCTTCCGAGTCCATGAGATCTCATCCATTTCGGATTTGACCTCACTGGAAGGCTTCAAAAACATCTCCCTGAAAAAGTCACCATTTGGGAAGCTCTCGGTCTCAGACCACTTGTCGCCCAATGCGATGATATCATCAATAAATGCCTTGGCGCTAGTGACATCTAGACCAACCTTTTCACTCTCAGCAAGAATGTCCTGCACATGCTTGATCATGCCGAAGCCAGCTTCCAAGTGAGCTGAAGAGAGAGTCTCGACCCATGAGCTCAAAACGCTCCTCAACACCTCCTTTGCATACTAAAGAGATGTTCCAGATGAGGATTCGCCATGCTCCAGCATTTGACTGCCCATGTCATGCCCTGTTGGAGGAGTAATCAATAAGCTCTTTCCAACTGAAGAAGTTGACTCATCATGAGGTTTCACCCCTGCTGCGTTGAAACTAGAAGAAGAAGCCGCTACTTCTGAATCGGCTGCAGGTATCTCCTATTCTGGCTCTGAGGAAGACGGAGGAGCTTCTCCTACTACTTCACAATCTGTCAATAAAAGGTATGAATATGATCTTGTCAAAAATCAATATCGAGATTATTACTTCAAAATACCTTCTTCGACAACCGGCGGAATACTTTCTGCCTCCATGAGCTCATCCGAAGCATCTTCAAAGGTTGCATCCATGGATGGCTCAAAGTCGACAGAATCCTCTGGCAAGTTAGCTAACAAAAAAATCAAAGCAACATGTTAGCAAATGGCAGCACAGACAAAAAAAGGAGGAAAAGCAAAAGAAATCATACCAGGTGAAGGATTTGGTTCCACTCTAGAATCCCTTGGTTCTTCTTCAGATGCCGCAATTGGGTCCATCATCGCCTCATCGGTTAGAACCTCAGGCATCACCAAATCATCATCTTCTGCTAAAAGAAAGAAAGCAACAGATCAAAGAAAAAGTAGAAAAAAAATCTTTCATAAACGAAAAGAAGCGGCAAAAGAAAGAAGGAGGATCATATCATCACCAGTAATCTCCTCCTCTCGGCTCCTCTTCTCTGGAGGCTCATTAGCATCACCTGATACTTTCTCAGCAATGGTAAGAGGGACTTCTAGATCAGGAGAGTCTTCGTGTCGTCTCTTATTACAGCGCTACCCTCTCTTCCTCTTGCTTCTATGAGTTAGTTTGCTTGAAGTACCCGCCCCATTATCAAAGTCAGGACTTTCGCTTAACTCCTCACCAAATTGTCTGCTTTTCCCAATGGACACCATGGAGGCCCTCATCAATTCCGCTTGCATCCAAGCGTCGATTTCGGCCTCCTCCTCCACTAGCTGTTTCAAGACCTCACCAGGTATCTGTTGCATGTGTAGCTCCTGATCTGATGATGTCCTGTCCATCGAGAAAGCCTATCTTGTGCTTCTCTCCAAAAAGGAAAGCCAAAACTTCCTCTCGTCGGACTCCATCTGATCTGCCAAGACCCTTCCCAGGAGATTGCTTGACATCAAGCTTCTTCTTGAAAAGCCCCCGGTACACTGAAAAGCTTTCCACGAACCATTTCGTAAAGCCAGCAGTCCGGAAAGTGGGCAACTGAGGATAGGAAATTATGGCAGTAGTGTCTTCCGCACTTTAAAAGACCCATGCATTCCTCCCATGAAGCAAACCTCCAAAACCCTTCACCATGCTTAAAGGCGCTCCAACAATGCCTTAAGAGAAGCCTAACTGCAGCGCAAAACGCGATGGGACATATGGCTTGATGTCAACAAAAAGATGTATGTGGTGCACCATCGTACCAACACGTATGTTAAAAAGCAACCCCTTCTCTGCATTGGTCAAGGAGTAGTGTGTTCTTGACCCTGCCCTGGTGGAATCGCGGGAGGCATCAAAATCAAAATCCTTTTTTCGCAAATCCGGAGAAAGCTTCACTGAAGACTGCCCAATTTCGACATCCCTGAACCGCCAGATCCTCAAATGGGCAGACAAACGAGATTCAGAAATGTCTGTCCCTCCAGCCAATCGAATCATAAAAGGGTCATCATCCTCTGCAACTCCCAACTAATGGAAGCCAGGACAGTGGTAAACATACCACGAATAAAAAATATGGGCTGAAAATACCCTGTTCATAGGGAGCCCAAGCCTAACCAAAAAAGCAGCAGCCTGCAGTTCGGTACATAAATAGGACTAAAAAGCAGGTACCAAAGCCAGTCGCTCTCCAAATGTCATCTGACAAGCCGGAAAAATACATTGCGGCCTAATGTGCGTACCATCTCCTCCAGCAAAAACAGCCTCACCAAGCCAGTAAGTGAGGTAAACAGCGAGATCTCTCTGCAGCGCAATGTCAGAGTAAATGGCACCTATGCTCATGAAGAAGTCCTTCAAGTCTTCTTGCATGACAGAAGTCTTCTTCGAACCCGGATTCTTAGCTCTGGCTTCCCGGGTCATGCCATCAGAAGACCCTCTGCTGTCAAAGAAGTTGGGGAACGAAAAGCTAAAACTCCTCCAACTGCTGGACCTGACTTTCGAGCCCTCCTTCTCCTTAAAAATATCATAGAAGGCGACTGGTTGAAAGTACAGAAGCCTAAACTCCTTAGACCGCTCCTCAAGGACACTGTCGATAGGCATGAACTCCTCATAGAGTTTGCCAAGGATAGGCAACCCAGTGATGGCATTCAGTTCCTTCAGAGAAAAACCAATCTCACCATTCGTGACAATGAAGGTATTGGTTTGTGGAAGGAAGGACTCCAACATAGCCATGAAGGCTTCGTCGAGAAAGACCACGGTTTGCCAAAAAACGCAGACCGCATCAAAGATCCCGGACTCTTTCAGAATGGCCCCACCAACCCGCAGGATATGATCAGTCCATGACTCTCAGCTTGAATCAACACTGAAACGGCCACAAAGTCGAAAAGGCATCACCCAATTGCTGTCGTCACCCTTGAAAATGCTAAGGCCCACCGGTCTCAAATTGACCGAGTGATCAGAACATTGGTAGCCGCTGGCTGGCATCAACATGTCCATACGAACGGGCGACTTCGCTGCAAAACCAGAAGGGCTACCAACAAAAATGCCGGTTTTGATCACATTAGTCCTCTTCACCAAGCTTGGAGGATCTTCCCTCTTTGGGCATGTGGGAGAAAGGCTCATGATCGAGATAGTGCGCTCGAAAGTCGACTGGGTAGAAATAGTTCTCTCCTCACCATCTGCCGTGTAAGAGAACTGAAAACATCTCCTTTGGTATGTCAAGTTTTCAAGGACTGCATCACCAAAGAAAAAGGTAGGATTGGGCACAATGCTCTGATCGTCCATAACCCAAGGATGACTGCTTACCATAATCTTGCAGAATTTCTCATCCTTGAGAGCGATCAATTGTTGTCTCATCTCATCACGGTTGAGGGAATCACACTCTTCCAAATTCCTCTTGACATATTGGACCTTCTCCTAAGCTTGCTGTATGGCCACATTAGAAGATCTAGTAGAACGGTGAGGTGCATCAGTAACAGGCTCTTTGCCCTTGTTCGTTCTGGAGGAACTACCTGCAAAGGATGAAAAAGAAAAGATCAATCATCACGAAAATGACAGAATTTTGCTAAAAAAAAAAAAACTCTAGCGAAATTTTGGCATGGTTCCAGGGCAATTCCAAAGAAAAGGGAAACAACCCGAAAAAGATAGGAAGCTTGAAGAAGAGCTCAACACCACTGCAAGCTCATAATCAATGGAGGATTCTCAAAAAAGGTTTGAACTCAAACATTGCTGCGAGATCAAGCCAGTCTTATCAAATTTCTGCAAAATTGGAAAATGGCTCAACATTGCTGCGAGCTCCAAACTCCAAAACTTGCAAAGTTCCTCAAAATTCCACAAGACTAAGAAAGGGCTCAACATTGCTGCGAGCTCCAAATCCCAATACTTGCAAAAGATTTCCAAGTATGCATCATCATGCTTCCAAATCAATTTACTAAAAATCATAAATCAAAGAAAAATCACCATGCATTAGATGCTAGGAAAACCTTGACAAAATCTGACCAATTCCAACCCAACTTGGTCAAATCAATCAAACTTTGTCTAAGTCAAAATTCATGTTGACTTAACCTAGAAACTCTAGCCTTTTATCTTGATGCATCAAAAAAAAAAATGCATGAACATCTTGAAATTGCATAACCTCATGATCATGGTGAGCAAAAAAAAAAAAAAAGAGGGAGAGAGAGAGAGAGAGATAAAGAAACTTCATCAAAAAAAAAAAATCTGGGCTGGCCCAAAGGCCATGGCCCACTTCCACGTGGCGGTACAGCCAAAAAAAAAGTGCAAAAAAAAAGGGGTGCAAGTGTAAAAAAAAATAGAGAAAAAAAGGAAGAGAGAAGAAAACACGTGGAAAAGAAAAAAAAAGAAACTTTTTTCTACTTCTAGGTGGAATTTCTTTTGAAAGAAGAAAACTTACTTAAAGCCATGGATGGAGAAGAAAGAGAACTTGAAGAACTTTGAAGAAGAAGGGTTCTTGATCTTGGAGCACTCTTAAAGATTTTTGCAAAAAAGAAAGCAATAAGAGCAAGAGATCCAACCTCCCTTTGCTTTTATAGTATAGAGCAAACCAAAAGAGAAAACAAGGAGAAAACCAAGGAGGTAGGTGCTACAAATTAGCAACCTTCCCAAAAGAAAGGTACTTCGAAGGATTCTTTCCCAAGAGAAAGATTCTTTGAGAAATTCTCTCCCAAAAGAGAGGAAACTTGAAAGATTCTCTCTCAAAGAAAGATATCTTGAAAAATTCTCTCCTAAAATCAAGGAAACTTAAGTGATTTTCTCCAAAGTTGGATATTTTAAGATATTCTCTATCTAAAGGAGATATTTTTAGATATTCTCTACAAAATGACACCATATGAGATCTAAGCCATCTTCAAAGCTTAAGGTCCCATAGGTTAGCCCATATGAGCCAGGTTTGACCACCTAGGCACTAAAAGTGGCTTTTAGTCAAAAAAATCACTCTTACCAAGAGCAAACAAAAATGGTTCCATGCCTCTTTTAAGTTGATTGGACCAAAAAACAAATCCAAACCATCCAACCCCATGCACCAAATTGAGCCAAAATCTTGAAATTGACATCCAAACCACTCTACTGGACCCAAAATAGTCCAAAAGAGAAACCAAAAACCAAACCATGGTCCCCTAACTTGCCACATACAGCCTGTTAGGTCACAAGGCCAAAACCAAAAACCAAATTTCGACCTACGCCCTAACTCGGCACATACAGCTTGTTAGGTTACAAGGTCAAAATCAAAAATCAAACCTCGACCCCCTAACCTGCCACATACAGCTTATTAGGTCATAAGATCAAAAAATAAATAAATAAATAAAAAAACCCTCTTGACCGCCTGATGCACCACATAAAGCCCTTAGGTTCACAAGGTCAAAAGGAAAATAAAAAATCCAAAAACCAAATCCAAATCCGTCATGTCATTTTCAAAACTTTGCCTTAAGATGGTACGTGATCCCTCTCACTACCATAAAATTCCCTTGGAAACTCAAAAGGCTACCTTATCAAGAGAAAAAATGCTCAAAGACTCTTGGTCAAATCAAAAGGCTCTCCTTCAAACTTCTCTTCGAGGCACATTGACTCCAAAAGCTATGCAACTCGTCGCTGTACCTCGAGGGGGACATTTGTTGACACCAAAAAATGTCAATTTGCCTCTTCACACACTCTCGACATCGAAAGGCTACATGGAGCTGCATCCTACCACAAACAGGCGAATGCCGCTTCAAGTATCAAATCTTTTCAAAATCAAACAAAAACTACAAGATCCTTCAAAACAGCCAGAAGGAGGATACACTTGAAGTTTCAGGCCATTGTTGACACCAAAAATGTCACTATGTCCCTTCAACACCAAAAGCTACATGGAGCCACATCCTGCCATAAATAGGAAGGCGCCACTTCAAGCACCAGATCTTGTCAGAATCAAACAAAAACTGCAAGATCCTTCAAAGCAGCCAAAAGAAGGGTACACATGAAGTTTCAGGCCATTTCGACATCATTTGGCCCAACTTCACTCCTCCGACAGCCAGACAAGAGCTCCCGGCAGCGACAGTGTCGAAGACTTCAGAACTTCGATCAGAGCCTACGGATGGTCTCAAAATACCTCCAAAAGGCCCCCTGCCAAATTTCAAGTCAAACGGACGACGTTTGACCCTTCATCAACTCTCAGGAAGCAAAAACAGACCTACCGGCAGCGGAGCACCCCGGAATCATGGCATTCAAATTGGAGCTAATGGATCATCTCAAAATGACTCCAATAGGTCCCCTGTCAAATTTTAGGTCAAACGGACATCGTTTGGCCTAGTTTCAAAGCTCGGCATTTTCCTCGAGGTGAAATCAAGGCGAGCATTTGCGGGACCCTAAAAGGCTTCAAAACTCAAACTAAAGCCCATGGTTGGTCTTACTTACTACTCAGGAGGCTCCCTGTCAAATTTCAGGTCAATCGGACATCAGTTGACCACAAGTCAAAGCTCGGCATTTCTCTCATGGCGAAATTAAGACAAGCGTTTACGGGGCCCCAAAAGGCTTCAAAACTCAAACCAAAGCCTATGGTTGGTCCTATCTAATGCTCAAGAAGCTCCACGTCGAATTTCAGGTCATTCCGACATCGTTTGGCCTAGTTTCAACGCTTGACAAAAAATCGGCAAAACCGCACAACAAAGTCTTCGGCTTTCCAAAAAATAGGAAACTTTGTGCTCCGATTTGCGTGGCTTCTCGTTGGGTTTTCTTCAAGAGAATCAGGCCAATAAATGAGGGGAAATGTCAGCAAAAATACAGAAGAAAAAAGAATGAAAAAAGATCGAAAAACGGCGAAGAAACGGCGACCGAAAGGCGACCAAAAAACGGGCCCAAGGCCCATGGTCGCCGGCGACCTTGGCCCATGGTCGCCGGCGACCATGGCCCAGGGTCGCCGGCCCATGGTCGCCGGCGACCATGGAATTCCGGCGACCCAAAAAGTCGCCGGAAGACCCTTTTTCGGGTCCTTTTCGCGTTTCGAGTTGATTGTGGCCCCTGTGATTTTTCCAAAATCTGATTTTTCGTGCATGAAATCCGTCGATCTTCGTCAAACATCACGGATTCGACGCCGAAGTCATTGGATGATCATTAGATGCCTCGAATTCGCCAACCGGCCGACAAAGAAAGCACACTTTCTGCCCGCCCGATCGTGAAATCGACAGGACAGATGTTGCCGGCACGTTGACATTGATCAATGTCTAAAATTGCATCGCCATCCGACATCAAACAACATGTGGATCCACCGGCGGTCATCGCAAGAAGAATTCCAAAAGACGCGGCGCGACCCGCGACACTTCGAGCGACTTGGCGACCAATTAATGAAGTTAAATGACCCGTTTTATGACAAGTTAATGCGGTCATTAACTCATTATTTTGGACGGCCCAATCAAAAGCAAGCAAATGGGAGTTACAAGTCAAAGGATTTATGGCATTAAAGCCATGAAACTCCTCCCATGATGGGGATTAAAGGCAATTAAAAGCTCATTATTCTCCATCGGCCAATCAGATTCAAGGAAAAAGGAGTTACAAAACAAATGCTTTAAAACTTGTAACTCCTCCCATTATGAGTATTAATGCATTCAATGCTCATAAACCCTCCTAAATGGCTACCAAAGGCCTATAAATAGGAGGGCATTCCAAAGGGAAACAAGGCTAGTGCTATCCGGATCTAGCTCTCGCTTTCCCCCCGAAGAAGACAAAAAATCTAGAAGCCCTGCAACTCTGCTGCAAAGACCACCAAAAGGTGATTGAAGCACCCTTGGGGGGCCACCCCCCCCCAAGGACCTCCCTTCTTCTACCAACATGGCTAAAACGTGGCTTTTCAGCCCGTTTACTTAGCTTTTTATCGGATATAAGACCTTCTCTTGGTCTTTATTCTTTAAAAATCTGAGGTTAGAAAGCCGAGCCAAGAATCCAAGCATCGTGTTCTCATCTGCATGGACGATGGAGGAGCCCATACATGACTCGCGACCGTCGATCTGAACGTGTCCCCACAATCGAATGAGAAGTCAGATTCCTTTTCTTGATTTCTATTGTACTTTATTTTTCTTTTAGAGACAAAAATCACAATTCTTGTCTTTCATAATGGATGAGACTTGTAAATCGCCATTTACGGCAAAATCGCCTTTCACGGCAACAAATGAAATCGCCTTTCACGGCATTCAAAAAAACCCCTTTGTCTCTTTTCTTAAAATATGTGTGCAATGGAAAACTAGAAAAAGTTTCATTTCCCCTTTCTACTTGTGAAGGTGGATCTTCGGATCACCGTTTCTAAATTCCAAGTAGAAAAGTGAAATTGGCATACCCGTACAAAAAAAAAAGATGTTGAAACCCTTTACTTTTCTTCTCCTCCCCTCCGCCGTACCCCGAAAGACCCGGGGCGGAGGCCAGCGGGAGAGAGGGAAGAATCGGGTCCATCGGCCATTCCAGCATCATTTGGTCTAACTTCACTCCTCCGGCAACTGAATAGGCGCTCATGGCGGCGACAGTGTCAAAGACATCAAATCTTCGATTAGAGCCTATGGATGGCCCCAAAATACCTCCAAAAGGCTTCATGTCAAATTTCAAGTCAAACCGACAACGTTTGACCCTCCATCAACACTAGGAAACAAAATCAAGTCTCTCGGCGGCGAGAACCACCGAGGCCATCACTCATCAAATAGAGCACATGGGTGGCTTCAACATGCTTCCGAGGGGCTACAAGTCAAATTTCAGGTCATTCCGATGACGTTTGACCACCAGACTTTGAAGCTCGGGAACAAAATCAAGCCTATCGGCGGCAGGGCTTCCCGAGACCATGACATCCAAATCAGAGCTAATGGATCGTCTCAAAATGACTCCAATAAGCTCCCTGTCAAATTTTAGGACATCGATTGACCGCAGAACAAAGCGCGGCATCTTCGTCGCGGCAAAATAAATCTAGCAACAACGGGACCCCAAACGGCTTCAAAACCCAAACAAAAGCCCATGGTTAGTCCTATCTACTGCTCAGGAAGCTTCACCTCAAATTTTGGGTCATTCCAACATCGTTTGACCTAGTTTTGACTCCTGACGGAAAATCGGCTACAAAGTCTTCGGCTTTTCCAAAAAAAAAAAGGGAAACTTTGTGCTCCGGTTTGCATGACTTCTCATCATGTTTTCTTTAGGAGAATCAAGCCAATAAACGAGGAAAAATGTCAAGAAAAATGGAGGAGAAAAAAGGATTGAAAAAGATCGAAAAACGGTCGAGAAACGGCGACCGAAAAGGGAAATCCCCCATGGTCTCCGACGACCTTGTTCCAGGGTCGCTGGCGACCCTGGGTACATGGTCACCGGCGACCTAGATTTCAGGGTAGCCGGATTCCCGCCGGGTGGCCCATTTTCAGACCCTTTTCGCATTTCGGGAATTCCAGCCCCTGTGATTTTTTGAAAATTTGATTCCTAATACTTGAAATCGGCTGATCTTCGTCAACATTTCGGATCCTCCGTCAAGAGCACAAAATCATCATTGATTGCTCCAAGATCGCCAACCGGCTGACCAAGAAAGTACAATTTCTGTCTGACCATTCGAGAAATCGACAGGATAGATGATACCGGCCCACTGGTATTAATCAATGTCAGAAGTTGCATTGCCATCCGACATCAAACAACATGTGGATCCATCGGCGACCCTCGCAAGAAGAATTTCAAAAGACGCAGCATGGCCCGCGACTCTTCAAATGCCATAGCAATCACTTAATGCTGTTAATTGACCCATTTCATGACAACTTAATACGGTCATTAACCCATTATTTTGGACGGCCCAATCAGATTCAAGGAAAAAGGAGTTACAAGTCCAAGCGATCATGGCAATAAACCCATGAAACTCCCCTCATCATGGAGATTAAAGGTGATTAAATGCCCTTCATTCTCCATCGGCCAATCACAAGCCAAGAAAAAGGAGTTACAAAATCAAGAAATAAAAACTTGTAACTCCTCCCATCATGAAGCATCAATGCCATCATTTCTCCTATTATAGGTCATCAATGTCATAAATCACCCCATGGCTAACAAGAGCCTATAAAAAGAGGGTCATTCCAAGACACAGACACACAGACAGAGATAGAGAGAAACAGATCCATACACACATACACACAAGCAGGGGAGAAATTCTGAAGAAGTCCTGCTACTCTGCTGCAGCAAACACCACAAGGTGATCAAAGTCCCTTGGGGGGCCACCCCCCCAAGGCAAGGCCCTCTCCCCTTCTATCCAACATGGCTTAGACGCGGCTCTTTAGCCCATCTACTCGGTTTTTTTATTGGATATAGGACCTCCCCTTGATCTTTATCCTCTAAAAATATGAGGTTAAACCCAAGCCAAAAGAATCAAAGCATCATGCGTTCTCATCTGCATGGATGATGGCGAAGTCCATACATGCCTTGCGACCGTCGATCTGAATGAGTCCCCGCAATCTCTTGAGAAGTCAGAATTCCTTTTCTCACTTTTCTATTGTATTTTGTATTTCTTTTAAAGAGACAAAAGAATCACAATTCTTGTCTTTCATTATTGATGAGATTTGTAAATCGCCTTTCACGGAAAAATCGTCTTTCACTACAAAATCACCTTTCACGGCAAACAAAATGAAATCGCCTCTTATGGCATTCAAAAAAAAACTTGTCTCTTTTCTTAAATATATGTACAATGGAAAGTTAGGAAAAAGATTGATTTCCTTTCTACTTGTGAAGGTGGATCTCCGGATCACCACTTTAAATTTCAAGAAGAATAGAAAATCTGGCATACCAGTACAAAAAAATGTTGATACCCGCCTTTCTCTTTTTCCCTCCATTCGGCCTTTCGGCAGCCCCGGGGACGGATGGGAGGGGAAAGGAAGAAACGGGTCCATCACAAATCTCCTTCAATCACTTCACATATCCAACATTCCAAGCATGAAAATACCAACTTAGATGAAACAATTTTTAAAACTGAATTCAGTGAAATGCATCAAAATATATGAGCATTAAAACACATGTTTAGTAAACTAAACTTCAAGACAAAAACAAGGTTAAACATAGTTAGTTTAAAAATAAGAAATCAAGGTAAAAATCCATAAATCAACATATGCACATTCATATCTCATTCATTCACTTGCCTTGGGTCCAAGCTAGCAAATCAAAATTCTACTCACACTCTCTCAAAGCCAACCTGTAAACACAACAAAGAACCCCAAAACACAAACCCTAAATGGTCAAAACAAGGAATGGGTAAGAAAGAGCTTGCAAGAAAAGAGAAGAAAACTCTCTAGGGTTAGATTACCCCAAATCTAGAAGATGGAAGGGGTAGCTTACAAGGAGGTTCTTCGAATACACAAAGTTAGCTCCAAGAGAACTTCAATGGGGCTGGATTCTTTCACAAATGGTGTCAATGAGAAGTTTTCATGGTGAGGAAGAAGATGGTGACATGCATTCCTCCATTTAGCAAGGAGTAGTTGTGGACTGAGATGGAGAAAACAAGAAGAACAAAAAGAAATGGCAAGAAGAAATCCTAGGGCTGGAGCTTTTCCTTCAACAAGAACATGAGTAAGAAGAAGAAGAAGATGGGCTTACTATATATACAAAGTGGGGATGGGTCCCACAACTTACAAGGTTTGATGGGCTAAAAACATAATTCTCGAGGTCTCGGATGCGTTCGACAAAAAGGGAAAATTGTTCGTTAAAAAATTCTAGTTACCGAAAAATATATATTTCGACGGTTTTGGAGACATCGAAAATAGTGTCCAGATTTGGTGTAAAATGACTGTTTTGCCCTCGAAGTTATGAAAGTCAGTTTCGGGGTTTCGAACGGCAATGAAGTCCACACGAAAGTTGTAGAGATTAACAAGGTAAATCAAACGGAGTCAAAACATGAATTTATGGAAATCTCGAATAATTCCCCATGTTCACGCAAAGTCACTAAAATAAACCCCCAAAGGGTCCCACTAAATAAATAAAGCACTCAAAATTCTCCAAAGCTATTTAAAAGCTATTCTAACCCAAATTTGATCAAAATTCACTAATCTCACTTAAAACTAAGAAATGACTTGATTAATACTAATCGCGGTCAATCTGGATGGGGTCTTATAGTGGTTAAGTGGCAGAGACGCATGTCAATAGCAGAGATTCGTAGTTTCTTGGGTTTAGTAGGTTATTACAGGAGATTTGTGAGAGGATTTTTATCCATTGCTGCACCATGGACTAGATTAACGTGGAAAGATATACCTTTCGTCTGGACTGACGACTGTGTGAAGCAAGTTTTCAAGAGTTAAAGAATAGATTGACTTCAGCTCCAGTGCTCACATTGCCTATAGAGAATGGTATATTTGTCATATATGCAGATGCCTCGAAAGTTGGATTGGGTTGTGTATGTTAGATTGTATGGACTCAATCCATCAGATGATGTAATAAATTGATTAATTTCTTTATTTATCAATAATATCATGCTTTCCTTTCATTAGATGAATGGTGTTTTTATTACTTAACGAACATGACCAATACATATGACATGATGGTTCATGAGCTAAACCGGGTCCCATTAGTATATTAGATGTGATATATGTGTATGGTTGAGATCCACACACGGGAGACATGTGTCACAAATCTTATACTTAAATATCTTCACAACCAGTAATGAGACTTGGCATCTCATCTAACAAGATTGCAGCACTTTGATCACTATGAGATAGGGTGATTTGTCTTGATCATCAGAATGTAAGATTCTGGATCATGGTGCTGGTACATTGGATGTATTGAAGGACCATGAGAAGCACCTTATGGAATACTGTCTCAAGTTTAAGATTTGCTCTCATAATTCCCTAGCAATAGGCTCTCAATCCAGAGACATTGATAAACTCAAGTTTCTTTTTATTCATTTGCTTTGAGTCACCAATGAGTGAGGCCAACTGTAGGTCAACACATCGGTGTCTTGGGTAGGTGGTAGTAGGACTATGAGAACATTCAATGACAAGATGGAATCTATCTATATTATCCCCTTGTGTCAATTAATGGATTTGTCATTAGTAAGTGTGCACCCATCTCGATTAAGAGTTAATTGGATGGTACTGATGATCACTGTGATTAATTGAGTCTCAAGGATAATAAGATGTGGAATTAAATTGGTGGGACAGTTTTAGTCCAATTAATCCATGGATATTGATAGAGGGGCCTACTTGTGGTAATCGGGAAGTTTAGGGTCTTCTTTGTAACTTATTCCTAAGACTGGAGTGCAATTGCATTTTTATAGTGGTGTTATTTACAATTAACTGTGGGCCTAGATTGCACATGAGATGTGGAGTCGCGGTGTCCCAGTTGAAGCCAGCTTTCTATGGAATCCCTAGTGGTCCCCACGCTGGCCCAAGTTATCGAAAAGATGCCAATCCTACTTGAACTTTAAAAGGAAGGAATTAGAAAGCTACTATTTCTATTTGAAGTGAGACTTCTAATAGTGGTAATAGTGGGTTACTAATTTGGGTAGAAGTGAGACTTCTACTTCAATTAGTATAAGAGGAGGGAAGGAGGTTGCTTAGAGGATATAAAAGAAGAACAAGGGGCTGGACGTCCAACATACTCTTGGATCCACGCCCAGCCCTCCTTTTGTGCAAGAGTTGCACATGCTCTTTTTCCTCTTCCTCTTCTAGTTCTCTTCTAGTTTCCTTAAGAGCTTCTAGTTATTTTCTTTTAGGAGATCTCACCCTTCTCTTTTAGAGAAGAGATCTGATACTGGTCATAGCGTGGAAGACTAAGATGTCTTGGAAGATTCTAAGTTGCTTACAAAGAAATAGTTTCTTCAACTAGTAAGTCTTCTTCTCCATTAGCGCACTACCGGGATCCAAAGGTATAATCTGCTTCTCTACTTATTATGGATTATTTTGATTGCATGGTGCTGCTGATTTCTATCTTTTACATAGATTATATTGTTGTACATAATTGATGAGATTGAGAGGATTGCATCCTGGATGTGTTTTAATGGCCTTATAGATACTTGATCCTGAGTCAAGTGGGTCAAAAGTTTTGAAAACCTATCTACGAATCCCACCTACTTCCAACAGTGTACTTATGCAGGATGGGAAAGTAGTGGCTTATGGCTCTAGACAGTTGAAAGAACATGAGAAAAAGTATGCCACTCATGATTTGAAACTTGCAGCAGTAGTCATGGCATTGAAGATGTGGCGTCATTACTTGTACGGTGAGAAGTGTGAAATTCATTCAGACCATAGAAGTCTTCAATATTTGTTTACTCAACTTGAATTGAACATGAGACAAACCCGGTGGATGGAATACATGAAGGATTTTGACTTTCCAATCAAATATCATCTCGGGAAAGCGAATGTAGTAGTTGATGCATTGAGTAGAAAGGCAACAAACAAAATAGTCTTGGGCAGAAATTTTTCTCGATTTAGGAATGATTTTGCTACCGATTGACAATAAGGTTATGTTGGCTAACATGTTTATTTGGGAACCAGAGATCTTGAACAGGATCAAAAGCAAGCAGTTAGAGGATCCAGAGCTAGCTCGAGTGATTGAATAGATTGACAGCATACCAGATTTCAGATTGTTGGAGGGTGTATTGTATTTTCAAAATCGGTTATGTGTGCCAAACATAGAAGAGTTAAAGAATGAGATCATGACGAAGGTGCATCATTCCTGTTATACTATTCATCTAGGTAGTACAAAGATGTACCAGAACTGCGTAACCATCACTGGTGGAATAATATGAAGAAAGAAGTGACATGATTTACAGTAAGATGCTTGGTGTGTCAATAAGTTAAGGCAGAAGGGAAGCAACCCCCAAGACTTTTAAAGCAATTGGAAGTGCCTGACTGGAAATGGGAACACATAATGATGGATTTTATTTCTGGATTACCATCGATTCATAACAGATATAGCATCTGGGTGATAGTTGACAGGTTGACTAACGTGGCACATTTCTTACCAATGAGCATGAAGACACCTCGAGATGAATTAGCTCAAATGTATATGGAGAAGGTTGTCACAATTTATGGTGTTCCTCTATCGATTGTTTCAGATAGAGATCCTAGATTCTTGGGCAAATTCTGGATAGAACTTCAGGAAGCTCTGGGCACGACGCTAAATTTCAGTACAGCATATCATCCTCAGACCGACGGACAGACTGAAAGGACTAATCAGACACTAGAGAATATGTTGCGAGATTGCGTCCTTGATTTTGGGAAGGAATGGTAGAAGAGTCTCCCATTATGCAAGTTCGCATACAATAATAGTTGTCACTTCAGTATCGGCATGACACCATTTGAAGCGTTGTATGGGCATAGATGTAGAACCCCAATTTGTTGAGAGGAGATAGGTGTCAAAAGTTTTCATGACCCATCTATTATCAGTGATACCAGTGAGCAAGTGAAGCAAATCCATGATCGGTTGAAAATTGCTAGAAGTCGGCAGAAGAGTTATGCAAACATGAAGAGAAGAGATCTACAATTCGAGGTGGGTGAGCATGTATTTCTAAAGGTTTCACCAACGCGAGGAACATTGTGATTTGGGCAAAAAGGGAAGTTATCTTGGAGATATATCGGTTCATTTGAGATCTTGGAAAGAATTGGAGAAGTTGCTTACAAATTGGCCTTACCAACAGAATTATCAGCTATGCATAATGTTTTTCATGTCTCGATGTTGAAGAAGTATATCGCAAACCCATCTCACATGTTGCAGTACGAACCCTTGGAATTGCAGCCAGATGTTACTTATGTTGAACGACCGTCTCAAATCATAGACACGAAGGAACAAGTTCTCAGGACTCGAACTATACATTGGGTGAAAGTCCAGTGGGAGCACCATAGTCCTCGAGAGGCCACTTGGGAACTTCGGGACCAAGTGTGGAAGTTGTATCCGTTTGTTCTTCCAGAGGTATTGTTCTATTTGGAGGGCCAAATGCCTAAGGGGGGGAGAATGTAAGATCCCGGTCCCACTATTATATTTTATTACATTTTAATTAGAATATTACTATTATTTTAATTAAATGTATTTTAGTTATTTAAGTGGTAAGGATTAAGTGGGGCACACGTTAGATTAGATGCATGGATTTGTGAGTTGGGTTAATGGGTAGATGACCTGACCCGCAGTTTGACCCAATGACTTAAGCCCAGATGATATTCTCTTACCTAATCCATTTTATTACGAACGCACGTCTTTATCTCTCCCTGTTTATCTCTACAACTCCTCCTGTTTCCCCATTTGTCTTCTTCCTCTTTCAACTTCCCAGGCATCTGCAACTTTAGGATCCAGCCATCAGAATCAATATCAGAAGATACAATCATTCTTGGTTCAACTTTTTTATCTCAGGTAAACCTCTCCTCAAACCATTAGGAGTAGATTTGTACTCTTAGGTTACATTCTTAATCTTTCCAATGTTAGGTTTTGGGTAGGAATATCGTAGATCTGTTCATCTGAACATTCTTATCCCATCTTCTATGTCAGATCGGTGTTAGAACTGTGATCGAGCGCTGTGGTAATCTCGGATTGGGTAATGGTTAGGATCTGTTGGTTTTTCTTCAACCCCCTGTGAAAGCAAGTACATTATCATGATTTGATATTGAATATGTGTTTTGATCTTTGATTCCTATCTAATGCATATAGGTTTGTTTAATTGCCCTTTTCTAAATGATAATGGTAGATTAGGGATTTGAAATGGATATTTGGGTTATTTGGTATTTGGGTAATGGAAATGTGGATTCCATATTTTTCTAATGGAATGTGATTTGTACGGATTTTGGATGGATTGGATACTCCTTTGGTAAAGGGAGAAAAATGGATGAAAAAGGGGAAAAACCCAAATTTCTGCGACCATACGAACTCGGCCAATATTCTGGACGTCATACGCTCGAACGTTGCCTTTGAACGTTCGAACGAGCGAATCCACGGATGTCTGAGCCAAATGGTAGGGACGTTGAACGTTCGAAAGTTCCCTTCGTACGTTCGAAAGTTCGAGTCCAGGTTCGTCTGGGCCAAAGGCAGAAGCATCAAACGTTGGAACATGTCGCGACCCCAGACTGGGTCACCGACCTAATCTGGGATCGGCAACCTAAATGATGCCAATGTATTAGTTTAGTTGGCTAATATGTACCCGAATTTAATAACGGCTCATGCCATCCGTATACATTGATTTCCCACAAGTGTCCGCAGTGAGGATTTCACACATCAATATCATTCTCATTTAAGGTGGGGAAGCGTGTAATCAAGCATATAATTCGTGCTTCATTTCATAATCAAAAGACAGATAGCACGTGTGTACAACATGATGTCAGAGTGAGCAATGATCATTATAGCATTTCCCAAAAAGTAAAGTTCAATGTGTATACAAAAGATCAGTTAATTAATCACTCCCCAAAAATAAAGGCCAACAAAGGCCAGTACAACCAAAAGAATCCTCAAAAAATGTGTTAGTCACAATCCTCAAAATGTTTCGTATCTCAAGGCTTGACCGAGTGTCTAGATGACATCGTCAGCCTGCCATTCTCCTACTCATTGCGGCTCTTCGGCCCCCTCCTTTGGCTCCTCCTCGGGATAATCGACATCTGGACCTGAGTACCAAAGAATGGGTCAGGCACGACAGTCTGGCAGGTGAGTGAAAAGATATAGCAACAAAATAATATTTAAAATTACCTTGAAAAAACATTGAAACCTGCCTTAACAACCATTTTCGTGAAAGGGAGTGCATCATTTATTAGAAACCACATGTATAATATGAAAACATGTAAAGGTACCAAAGAATAAGGAACTAGCAAAATGGCAACCACACAAAGCTAAATCTTCTATCACTAATGTGATGAGAGCACATCGGGGCGTTGATCTCTGACACAAGAAGTGATGAGATTCAACGAAATATATATATACATATAACTATATGGGACGAGATCGCAGTAGCAAACCGGGTATCGGGACAGAACGAGATCCAGGCTGCAGCTGGCGGGAATAAGAGGGGGACCTCCAAGTCAGTGGATCAGGCCGACAAGGTTGTCCAAGCTTAGTGGTGCCAACTCATAGGTCATATGAAATAAATCGGGATGTGTACAAATATCAATATGATGTAACACATAAATGGGCTATATGGGGTGCCCGTAGACACAAATACCGCTTTATTATCGGGCAATGCATAATAGGGCTAGCAAAATGCTAAAAATACAATTTCAATATTTTCGGGGCATGACTATTCATGCAGTATGAATTTCGAGAAGTGTATACCAAAATTTGGAAAAAATAGAACACAAATGAATTTTCAAAATTTCTAGGCCAAGCGCTGAAGGTTCAAGATTAAATCAGTGTGAATAGGGGTCTCGTAAGTCGGTTTCGATATAGACTTAGTACTCCTCGAGATTTAGACACATTCCGAGCTCCCTATACACATTGGTAAGTTCAAAAACCATCAATGAATCTCCGTGATGGGGTTTCTTTCTCAACCGGGCTCCATATATCGCCTCCTAAGTCTCCCCATCACAATGGGGTTCCCAACAAACCTCTTCCGAACATTTAAACATCATACCTAGGCTCCCAACACAGCCCCAAGTCAACAATGCACATGGCTCGAGCGAACTTCAAGTTCGCTCGAGCCATGGGCTCTTTGGAAGGGGCTCGCTCGAGCAGACCTGCATAGATCAGGTTGGCTCGAGCGAACTGTCAAGTTAACTTGAGCCAACTGCTCTCTGGATGGGGTTCGCTCGAGTGAACCGTCCCAGAAAATTGTTCTGATGTGCAGTTTGACTCCTTCCTTTCTTCTCTTTACATACATTTCTAAGCACCCCTTTTTGCACAAAATTGAGGGTTTATAACCCTCTCAAAACCCCACTTATTCCTCCATTTAAATCACTTCATAAAACGCATCACATCCATCATATTCTTCTTCATTTTATCAAAGGAAACCCAATCATGTATAAGATTCATGCAACCCATTAAACAGGCTCCAACAAAAACCAAATGTACACATTTTCAAGAGGTTAAGCCAGAGGAACAAGGCCTACCAAAACCAAACCAAACCAAGCCTTTTCCCTCTAGGTGGAGTCGGCTATATGGATTTGACGACGCCAATCAAATCTGTTTAGGGCCATATCCTCCGTTAGATCCATGTAGGCAAGGTCATGTTTAATAGTTTCTTTCCCAATTCTCTTGGGTCTCCATCTCCCTCTCCTACTCATGGCAATCTCCATACTTTCACACCTTTTAATAGGTGCCTCCGTTGGACGCCTTCTAACATGGTCGAATCATCTCAGTCTATTTTCTTCTCATTTTATCTTCAATCGGTACTATTCCTACTTTGCCCCTAATCTCCTCGTTCCTAATCCTATCTCTCCTTATGGGGCACATCCATCTTAGCATTCTCATCTCCGCAACTTCTATCTTCTTAACATGATTATGCTTTACTGTCTAACACTCTGATCCATATAACAACGCTGGGCGTACTGCCACCTGATAATACTTTCCTTTAACCTTGAGGGGGACTTTCCGATCACACAAGACGCCCGAAGCACTCCTCTATTTGGTCCACCCGGCCTAAATCCTGTGACTTACATTAGTATCAATCCCTCCATCCTGTTGCACTATAGATCCAAGGGAACAAGACCTACCAATATACATATTTCAGAATCAATGGATAATCATGGAAAGAAGCATATATATATTGAACCACCAAAAACATGTAATGGAAAACCACATTCATCATAAAACATGAAAACACTTAAACACCCATTCATCCACTTGCCTTGGCTCTCAAACAAGCTAAGAAAGCTCATAATTTCCCTCCCAAGCCAAAGATCACAAAGCTATACAAAACCCCCAAAACAAGAACCCATTTAGAACCCTAAATGGTCAAAACAAGGAGGGTAAGAAATAGCTTGCAATAATGGAGATGGAGCTTCTCTAAAGTGAGGAAAACCCAAATCTAAAAGATGGAAGGAAGGGCTTACATGGAAGTTCTTCAAATATAAAAAGTTAGCTTCAAGAGAACCTTGGAATGGGTGGTTTCCTCCACCAATAGTATCAATGGAGAGCCTTCAGGATGAGGAAGAAGAAGATAACCTCCATTATTCGATTGGTGCGAGATTGGTAGAGGATTGGAGATGGAGAGCAAGAAGAGGAAGAAGAAAAACCCTAGCTTGGGCTGGAACCTTTGAGCTGGAAAAGGAAGAAGGGAAAAAGGGTTCTCTTTATATAACAAATGGAGATGGGCTCCACCACTAGAGATTCGGTAAGGCTAAAACATGGTTTTCGGGACCCCGGATGCGTTCGACGAAGAAAGGAAAATTGATCATCGAAAAATCTAGTTAAAAAGTATATATTTCAAGGGTTTTTGATACATCATTTTGTGTCCATATTTGGTGTAAAATGACTGTTTTGCCCTCAAAGTTGGAAAAGTCAGGTTTCAGGGTTTCAAATGGGAATGAAGTCAACACGAAAGTTGTAGAGGTTAACGAGATAAGTCAAACGAGGCTAAAATACGAATTTTTGGAACCACGGATAATCCCCCATGCACACACAGAGTCACTAAAAAAACCTCCAAAGGGTCCCACTAGATAAAAAGGCTCTCAAAATTCTCCAAAGCTATAAAGAGCTATTCTAATCCCAACCTTAACCAAAATCCACTAAGCTCACTTAGAGTTAAAACATGACTTAATTAGTATTAATCGAGGTCACTCGAGTTGGGATCTTACAAAACATACCACATGAACGTTCGAACGTTGGACTTTTCTCGCCTCTGAATAAAAAACCCGAGACCCTAAACGTTCGAACGTACGAACGTTGGTTTCGTACGTTCGAACGTTCAATGTAGTTGGGCCATTTATTATTTCTTTTCCACTGTTTGGGCTCTGTATCGTTTTGGGGACTTATGGCATCGTGTATGGGACTTCATATGGATTTCATGACCCTAAATATATACTTGGACTTGACATAAGAGCCGTTTTTTGGCATACTGTATCTTATTGACGTAGAATTCAAATACCTGTTATGATTTTAATGAACTTTAGCGAGAAATGGTCAATACATCTCCATTGGGAATCTTTCATTGGATTTATGCACCATGAATTTAGAGAGATGTATTGTCCCTAGCTCGCTAGCATTTATTATTGTGTGTTGATGAGTATATTAATATACGTCTAACCTTAGGTTGGTTTATAATTATGTCTTGACCTTTGTATTTGCATGCATATGTCGGTTTAGGTTATGTATTCCTTTAGATGCATATCCTATTGTGTGTTATGGACTATGAGGTGGCTTGGCAAATTATGTATGGTGGTTTGATTATGATGTGGAATGTGGTATGGCCAGCACTTCACTTTGTCTTAAGATTCTTGTGTCAGAGCATTATTATTCGGCTCTATTATGCATATATGTTTATGTTTATGTGGGTCATTTATGGACGACTGCAAATCGATATATGGACAGTTGATTACCGATGTGACAGGATTACTTATAATTCGCTTTGAATGTGAACAGGTAATCCTAATATTTTGATCGGTTTATGACCACCGACATTATGGACGGGCTCTTTTAATTTATTTAAGGTTGACCACCCACAATGGGGATGCTTGTCTCTGTGTAAATTATATTGCTCTCTTTGCTTTATTTGGATTTATGTCATATGTTCATTCTTGTCATTATCTTTGTCATTACTTCTATATGATCTCACTTGTCTTTACTCATCTTGTTATCATATTGAAGTTCGAATTATGATCATGTTCTTGCTATTTACTATTTTATATTTGGTGCATAGGACCGAGCCCTACTTTACTGAGGAGACAGAGGATGATCAAACGTTTCAAACGTTTGAGCCAACTGACGAACTAAAGTAGGATGCTGGAGATGGCTTTGGAGCCGTCTGATCCAGCATGAGAGTAGACGTCATCATAGAAATTCTTTAGAGAACGTTCTTTTAATGATAAACATTTTCTTAGTAATTGTTTAATTTATTCTTCGACTTTAACTATTAATGTTTATTTGATTTTCGTGTTGGATCTTATTTATGAACTTTGAATACCAATTGAATAAAGCTTCCATTGCATTTAATGAAATTTATTTTGACTCACCTTGGTTTGTGAAGTTTTGTAAGTCTACTTTTGAAAGCTTGTGTTGTATTAAATATAGGAATTTGAATTTGATTTAATTTTTCATGTTTTTCTTCAATTCTTTTTTTGAGGGACGTGACAAAAGGTACCTAGGCACATTTATCTTCCAAATGAGCAACAGTGACGGTTCCAAACCAAGTTTTCTACAGTTCTTGTCTTGACAAACGTCAGCTTGTAAGTTTCATCCTCTATCCACCAATACTCCTTTGAATACTTTCTCCAAGAAATGTTGCATTTGATTTACATAGGAAGAATTCTCCCATGTATGATTGCAGAAAGTAGAGAAAAAAAAAATTTCTCCTTGTTTTCTTCTTCAAAACATATCACATCCATGAGAACTATTTCCAGATCCAACCACATATCGGAGCATGGTTGGTGCCCTATAGTATGTCTACTTTACTAGACCTGAAATTACTTTCGCCTGTCAATCAAGTCTGCCAATTTATGATACACAATTGATATTGGCGAACAGTAAAACGTATTTTATGATATCTTAAAGGCACAATCAACCATGGACTTCACTTTCAAGTTGGTTCTTTCCAACTCACAGCTTTTTTAGATGCCAATCGGGCTGACAATCCATATGATCCAACTACAATATCCCTTGATGACTATCGTTTAGCAATTTACCAAGGTTAGTAAAAGTAATGTAAAACCTTTATTTTTCAGATAAGAGGTCGCATCAAAAGTATATATCTTCAAAACTTTCTCCTTTAAAAAAAGAAAAAGTAAAAAAATAACCTCCTTTCTCCATTAAATGACAAATAACACACTTTTTACACAAAAAGTAAAAAGATTCCCTATTATTCCACTAAAGATAAAATACCATCATAATATTCTTATATTTTATTATCTCTTGATTTGATTCTTAACATTACTTTTACTTTAATAGTAAATTGCTAAACGGACCTATGGGCGTTTGGGAAATGATGTACTCTCTAACTTGTAGCGACATAGAATGTCATTGGGATCTCAAAGTCATTACTTCTTAGAAACTGTTTCTCAAAAATCATTCGATCAAATTAAAAACAACCTAATACATACTTATTATAAATTTCTATATATTGCAAAATACATTTATGGAGAAAGCACTCGATTAAATGACCCGTGGGCTTTGCTTATGAGCAATAGGCGGTACCTTGCTCATGAGTTTTCATTAGAATTATGGTTTTCTAGTTTTCTAGTTGAAAGCATTCGGTCCCTTGATGGATAATCAACCTATATTACTCCTATGGACCTTGATGGTACCTCATGCCTCATTGATAATCTCATGCCCAATGGATTTGGCTAATGCACCCTTATTGTGTGAACACAATAAGCTAGAGGAATGTTTAAATAGTACTCCTATGGACCTTGATGGTACCTCATGGCTCACTGATAATCTCATGCCCAATGGTTTTGGTTAATGTACCCTTATTGTGTGAACACAATAACCTAGAGGAATGTTTAAATCAAATAAATTTAATTCTTGATAAAATATGAACGACTTCTAGGGCATAATGTCTAATAGATCTCTTTTTGGACAGGTCTAATAGATCTCTTGATGGAGCCTTTGCGAGCGATTTTGATCGAGCCTCCCCAGCTCAGAGAGAGAGAGAGAGATGATGGGCCGAGGACTGCTTGCCTTTGAGAAACCCACAACCTGCCAAACCTTTTTCATCTTTATTTTACCACTGTTGGAGTTATCAAAATATTATAAAGTAAAAAGCTCATTTCCCATTTCACTTTACCACAACCCCCAAACACCTTTTTCACTTAACCAAAAGTTAACTATACTTTCTTACTGCTGCTAATTTTTAATGATGTGACATTTAACTTCCTCGTAATTTAGAGTTCCTCAAGAATTTGTATCAAATATTTGCAAACTGCAAAAATACCGAAAAGATGCCTACAGAAAGACTCAGAAAGAAAAAAAACAAAACCCCGTACATGAAAAGGAAAATTTCATTTCATCTCCAAGCCTAATGTTAACGTTCTTCAATACCCATACAGAAAAGAAAAAAGAAAAAAGAGAGAGAGAGAGAGAGAGAGAGAGAGAGAGCATAAAAATTCAAAGACTCCTAATTAAACTAGAAAACTATAATTCTAATGAAAACTCATTAAAGAAATAAATAAAGAATAAAAACCCTAGATCTCATTGCATCCTACATGTGGGCAACGGGCCAGATTGCATCAGTTACAGTTGGTTCTAATCCATTAATAATTGAGTTATTGATAATATTTAAGAAAGGGTTATTAATGGCTTAACTTTGGACTCAGTCCATTTTAATTGTTTAATGCTAACCAGATCTGAACAGAATCAACCTGACTAATATCTCCATCACCCCATCAATCCAATGCAACCAGATATGAAGCCAGCCCAACCCCACTAACTGCAGCATGACCCTGCCAATCCAACCCGAACCTGACTTATTGATAAAGGATAGGGGTTAACCCACCCCCTTACCTCCCCAATTGGGTTCGGTAGGTTGACATTTTCAGCCTGATCATAGTATGAGTTTAAAGCCACTCCTAGTTTGCTTAAGCCTTCCAGTTTTTTACAAAATCATTTCTAGTCAAACCCATAAAGTCAACTTGGAGAGGCATATTCCTAGTGAGGAATTATTGTGTGAATTTTGATTGAGAGATGCCACCAACAGCCAGTACCAAGTAGCCCTCCAAAAACAGCTAGGTCATGCGGCTCGATCACATATTTGGACAGACTATCCAGAATGGGTTAAATACTGTATGGATTCCCAGACATTGATGATAACTGTTCAGGTATGCCCTACAGGCATGCTTGTGCACAACATTTTCTGTGGGTTTTTCTTTTCCGCTAAAGACTACGTTTTCTATAGTTCCAGTTTGCAATGGTTGGCACAGTAAATCATTTTCTGTGATCTGTGTTGCCATCTCATTTCAACTGGTTCTAGATCTGAATCTGCCTTCCCCAAAAGAAAGTTGTGGAACAAAATTTCACCTCAGAAAATGAAAACCAGGGAGAATGTAAACACTGAACAGAAAAGTCAAGTCTCCCCTGAAAACCATGTTCATCTTCAACAGAAAATGCCCTTCACAAACATAGACAATACATGTCTTGAACTCAAGAAAATGGAAACAGACACAACCTGCTTCCCCTGTAGCCCGTATCAACAGCAAAAAAGAGCATCAAAGCCAACAGGCTGGAGGAATGATGAGAAGACAGCAAGTGGATATGGTATATCAAAAAGAACACAGACGCCATTTCACTGAACAGCAGCGCAGAAAGATAGATTTGCTTACCACTCATTTTTATTCATGTGGAAGCGTGCAATAAGAACTAATGCTATTGTCACACAGTGCTGCTAATATAAATCAGACAAGTTTTAGCAAATACTAACATATGGAGTCTCATTTCTATTCTACATAAAACACAAGAAGCTGCACAACAAACACCTTATGTACCAAAAATATATTAAAAAAGGGGGTTCATCCTCCAGTGTGCTGATGAGACAAATGCCCAGATCATCGGTGGAAAGAAAGCCTACTTGGCGAGTCAATTCTCACAATGCATTCATCCTCTTCACTTGAATCATCATGAACATGGTCCTCTTTCCTGCTACTTGGTAATGTGGAAATGGGTTTTTTTTCAATAACTCCTCTCATTTTATTACTGTTGTTGATGGTAGTTCCTTCTGATCTGACAGATACAAGTGGACGGGAATGTGCTTTCCACGATGAAATTCTTGGGTAGGACAGACTATGTGATGGCTTTGTATGACAAGTCCAGCTCCGATTACGCCTGCGGGTGTCACTAACCTGAAGAGAATCCACGAGTCAGTATAAAGTGAAAGGAATAGAAATTCTTTTTCCTGTCCAACCAGGAAAATTAGTAACAGATGGGTCTTTAACTATGCTAAGATGGATGTGCGGGATCACAATGAGAGATAGGATTAGAAACGAGGAGATTAGGGGTAAAGTAGGAATAGCACCGATTGAAGATAAAATGAGAGAAAATCGACTGAGATGGTTCGGCCATGTTAGAAGGCGTCCAACGGAGGCACCTGTTAAAAGGTGTGAAAGCATGAAGATTGCCAGGAGTAGGAGAGGGAGAGGGAGAGGGAGACCTAAGAGAAGTTAGAAAGAAACTATTAAACATGACCTTGCCTACTTTGATCTAATGGAGGACATAACCCTAAACAGATTTGATTGGCGTCGTCAAATCCATATAGCCGACCCCACCTAGTGGGAAAAGGCTTGGTTTGATTTGGTTTGGGCCTTTAACTATTCTAAGCCATTTGTTGAGACAGTCCAATCATGGGATGGACCATACCTTAATATCATTGCTATCAGATGATTTTAGATGTCTGATTGATGGCGTGTAAATGGAAAATTAAATCAACAGGCCAACATTTTAAAAATAGAAATTTGACTGCTTATGAACTATGGTGCCTTAATATGAATAAAGATACAGGCAATGATGGGATTGGCAATAGACCTATGTATTTTCCAAAATCCAGGACACGAATACAGATAGAGCTGATCTATCCACAATGTGAATAGATATTTCATAAGAATAACTTTTTTTTTTTGTGTATCCTTTTTTTGTCCTTAGGACATTTCTGAATTAGTTCACCATCTACTGTTCTTTCTATTTTCACCCTGGGAAGTAAGAAAACTAATAAAACTTGACTTAGTATAGTAGGATACGCAAAAATTGGGCCTCACAGGGATGCATACCATATCTACCAATATCAAGTATCATATCCCTTTGGAAGAGGGTATGCTATGCTTATCCAAGTCTCCAAGGACCATAGTTTAGGCACCCGATTCCAGACTTAGGTATTCCCATCCACATCAGTGCTCACCATCGCATGAACCATTCGGATCAATAATGGTGGCCACCATAGTAGCCAAGCAGATGATCAGATTGAACGTTGTACAATTCCACTTCTAAAACCAACAGAAATAGACAGGAAATTGAAATGAGAAAACCCTATATCTTTACTCAAACTAAAAGCACAAACCATGCTGCCGAAGATGCTCAGTTGTGTTGCTCGTGCGAAAAGACTATCTACTTGACTATCAATCCCATCAGGGTGATGTTGCCGTTTATATAAGTGTTCTGGCCAACTCATTAGACCTCCATGGTCTCTATTTAGGGACTTTGGGAGATCAACAGAATGAGAAACCAATGAAGATGACTTTCTTTGCAGTGCACCAGGGGCATCAAAAAGGCCCATATCGAAAAAGATCACTCTTGTTCTTGTTTCAACCTGATAATAGGTTCCTTGATGACAAAAGCTGTGTGTTTTGATACCTGTATCAACCAAAGCAGTAACTATTAACAAGGTGACTGTAAGGTCAGAAATCAAGAAATGGTAATAATCACGTTTTCTTTTGGGCACATTTCTGTAAATCCGAGGATTTCTTGTGCCATGGAAAAGCTTTGATTCTCCTTGGGGGCCACTTTTCCATGGTTCATGAAAGAAATTTAGACAGTTTTGCTAAACCAAACAATCGTAATCTGACTCTGCAATATATAGATTAAAAGGCAGATATATTATATATATTAAAACAAAGGGGGAGGTGGGCTGTGAGGGGTGCCACCTCAGCAGCCACATGAGTTCTCCTTTCAGAAAAATCAATTATAAAAAAATCACTTGAAAAATAGGGAGGAAAAGCCTTTCACGTTCCTAAAATTTCTCCACTTCCCTAAAATCTCTCCCTCTTGACTCTATCCTAAAATCTCTTCCACGTTGCTAAAATTTCTCCACTTCCCTAAAATCTCTCCCTCTGACTCTATCCTAAAATCTCTCATCCTCTAAACCAAAAACCTTCGCTTTTCCCCTTCTTCATCTCTCTCATTCTCTATCGGGCAATCTACGACCAGTCAACTAGTCGGGAGTCTCCTCCCAAGCGACATAGAGTTTCTCTTCAAAGGAAATTAAAACAGAATCTGCATTCTTTCTACTCTTCCAGGTGCTTTCTCTTTCTCCCTCTTCCCTTTGTTGTCTTTGCATGTTTTAGAATCTACATTCTTTCTACTCTTCCAGGAGCGATAGAGAGTTTCTCTACAAAGGAAATCAAAAAACCAAAACAAACAGAATCTGCATTATTTTTACTCTTCCAGGTGGTTTCTCTTTCTCCTTCTTCCCTTTTTTTTTCTGTTTTTGTTGTCTTTGGGTGTTTTAGAATCTGCATTCTTTCTACTCTTCCAGGTGTTTTCTCTTTCTCCCTCTTCCCTTTTTCTGTTTTTGTTGTCTTTGGGTGTTTTTGTTTGGAGGATTTCTATGCCATATCCAGTGATTTTAGAGGGGCATTCAATTGATTAAATCCTGTTAGGTTCTGTAATATGATGGAATGATTGTTTTGAAACAAGTTGCAGTGAATGAATAACAAAATCCCAGATTTTAATAGTTTTCTTATCACTCAGCGACATGGGGCTTGTGGTACCCCCTGACCCACCTGATCTATGATCAGTACCAGAGATCTGGAGGAGTATCCTTGGTCGACCACTGTGGTGCTAGACCCATCTGAGGCGGGTCCCGTTTGGTCCACTATCTAAAAGGTTGAAAATCCAGAACCGGGATCTTGATGGGTTTTGGCAGTTCAGTCTAGGCTGCTCTGGCTGGGATTTGGGTTGTTTGCTGTGTTGCTCATCCGACTGTGGGTTTTGTTGAAGATAGTTTTCGTTGAGTTTTGAAACAAGTTGCAGTGAATGAATAACAAGAGGAAGAACAGAAAAATCCCAGATTTTTATAGTATTCTTATCACTCAATCGACAGGGGATTGTGGGACCCCCTGGCCCACCTGATCTAAGATCAGTACCAGAGATCTGGTGGGGCATCATTGGTCGACCAATGTGGTGCTGGACCCGCCGTTTGGCCCAAAATCCAGAGGGTTGAAAATCCAGAACCGGGATATTGATTGGCCTGGCCTGTGGGCTTCTCTGTTTTGTTGGTTAGCTCTGTTTGGTTGCTTCCTTAGTTTCAGGTGGCAAGTGTAGGGAGCTATGCTCTGAATTCTTTGTTGTACCTATTCACTTTGGAAATACATATAATGACCTTTCCAAATAAAATAAAATAAAATAAAAAATAAAAAAAAATAAAAAAAAACAAAAAACAAAAAACAAGATTGCATATGAATTCTCAAAGAAATTTGTAGCCCCACACAAGACTGCAGGAAAATGGAACACAACAAAGAGGATTTTTTTATAACATTACCTGGTAAAAAATCTGCTACATAAACCAACAGGGTTAAATACAAATGGTGCTTCTCATCCATAGAGAAGCTTGATTATGCATAACAACTAACAAAAGACTAATGGTTGTAAGAAAGCCAATGACCCTAGAAAACAAAAAAAAAAAAGATTGCATATGAATTCTCAAAAAAAATTTGTAGGCCCACACAAGACTGCAGGAAAATGGAACACAGCAAAGAGGATTTATTTTTTTTATAACATTACTTGGTGAAAAATCTGGAGCAAATCTACTTTGGATAGTGGAGTTTCAGTTAAAAAAATAGAACCCATAAATGTCAATCATGAGGGAAAGTTCTTACTATCAGAAACAGAATATTGTGAGCCTTTACAATTTTTTTTAATAAGATTTATTCTTTTAAAAGATTGTTTCATTTCACTAACTTATTTTCATTTATGTCAACAGCATTGAAGATGAAAGATAAAATCAACACTTCAGCCATTGGGACAAGTAAAGCACCTAGTCAATTGGAAAGTAAAGCGACAACCTTAGTGACTAACGCTGATACAAGTGGATGAATTGCACAATCTTCTTATTATTCAAAAATTTGAATTATTTATTATTCACTTTTATGTTTGAAGCAGAATTCATTATTTATTATTGTGCATAAACATACTTATTTCATAAACTTTTAGTTTATAGATTCTTTCATATTACAAATCATGGTATGACAGTTATGTGCAACTATACTTGTGCACCGGTGTCTATATGATACTATCTATTTCAATTAAATAATATATTTTCTCTTACTTTAATTCTAAATATATTCTCACTTTTTAGCCCGGGCCTTTGTTGCTAGTTTGAATGTAAGATATTCCAGATGACAGAATTTAGTCGCAGCAAAAATCACAATGCCATTAAAGAAACATCAAGAATACCAGGTACGGCCAATATTCTATAGTACAACACAAGCATGAAAAAAACTAATAACAACAGTATTCATAGGGGTCAATATTCTTTTGAATGAATACTACTTAACATTCAAAAAACCAAAAAAAAAAAGAAAAAAGAGTCTAACTGCTAGTCAATGTTCCAAAATAGTTTTAATAACCTATGTGGCTAGGGTCCCCTCCTCATCTAACTAGTTTTAACATTTTCTAGATAAATATTTGCATGAAAGAGATAGGTGGTGTAGTGGTTAGGTTGGTTGAGTTCAAATCTTACAAATCATCCTTTTTGCCAAGCTCAATAAAAGAAAAGGTAAAATTGCATCAAGACCAGATATGAATTATTATGGGCAAGAAAATGATAATGGACTATGGCCCACTTTCAAAATACAGAGGGAACGGAAGGGTGATAAATCAAGTTACAGGGGTCAGGTCGTGTCAACCCAACCCGACCCACATTTAATGCAGGTTAGCCCGACATGAGACATCATGGGTGCGGGTTGCAGGTTTGCAACCCGTTTTAAAAATGGGTCGGTTATGGGTTGAGATCCAAAAAAGTGGAGCCCACTTGTGACCCGACCCAAATTAGCCCGACTTGATCCGTTTGTCAGCCCTAGTTGTAACATGAGGAGTGTTTTTGTACCTTCTTTCAGTTACGGACAAGACCCTTTAGATTTGTTCTGTTGGTTCACATGATTTCAGTTAAATGAAGTTATAAAAAGGTGAGAGCGAAAGAGGGTGTTACTTAACAATTGAATTTGACCATATTTGATCAGCCACAGAAGTCACACCTAAGATTCAAGAAGTCCGGATCTGGGTGCATGACAAGGGATGTTCAAGGATCAACTTGGGTCGGGTCAGATTGGATTGAGCTTGTCCAATCTAGCCCATTTACTAATTGGGCTCATAATTTAATCCAATGGGAAAAAGCCAGGCATAGGTTCAACCTATTTTATAAATACATAATGCCTGTGTTAGATATGTTAAGTTGAACTGAAACTTTGAGTATACAAGGGCTATGGCTCAACCCATTTACCAGGCAAAAATTAGGGATGTTAGTGGTCCCTGATCACTCAGTACCTTTAGGACTTCAAACTAAAAAATTTCGCGGTATGGACATCTCTTTCAGAACTACATTGATAAGTGGGTCAAGTTGGGTTTGGACCAATACTAGTGTATAATACTATATTCTTATATATAATAATATTAATAATGTAATTTATGCAATATACATAAATAAATTACTAATTTTCTATATAATAAAATAATACAATAATATACTTTGGCTTTGAGTTGGTCTAGGGCCGGGTTCTAGAATTGTAATTCTAGAATTCACTGCCAGAACGCTTAGTACCAAACGACGCCAGAGTGTCAGAGCTTTAAGGGAATTCTTGCTATTTTGTAGAAATGTGAACTTTTCTATTGGTAACAAGACTTGAACATACAACTATGAGGTTGGGATTCTCGTTGGGATTCTCTCTCTCTCTCTCTCTCTCTCTCTCTCTCTCTCACACACACACACACACACACAGATAAAATGAAAGGAGCAACAATTCAAAATAAAGAAAATCTTTGTAGGAATTTAGGGACTAAATAGTTATTTTCATTGAGAATAGCTGATGACTATCTATAGAGGATAATCAAAAAAGGAAAATGAAAGTGAAAAAAGAAAAGGAATATCAATTCAAAATAGAGAGAACAATTAGTATGCATGACGTGAAAAACTTTTTGGTTACCTGAAGTCACTGAGTTTTGAACGCCTAAATCTTCATGGGAAGGCACCAATGCAGCTGGAGATGTAATCAATACTTCTTGGGAACCTTGGGCCCTTACAAAGCCCTCTAATATAAAACCAATGACATGTTGATGTATTTCTATAATTTCTCCACTGATGAATATCTTCATTATTGATCTTTCAGCTATTAGGGTTCTCAATTCTTGCATTGCCATTTCCTCAAATGTTTGAGGAAGTAAAAGCTTGGCTGTGGTTACAACACTTTCCTGCAACAGAATAGAAAATCAGAAAAGGAAAATCCAGAGCCATGAGGTTACGAGTGAAAGGAGAAACAATGAAAAAACAAAAAAAGAGAAAGGAGAGAGGAGAGGAGTGCACTGGGTAGGGGACTATATAGCTTCTAAAATTTCAATAAGGAGAGAGGAGAGGAGTGCACTGGGTAGGGGCCTATATAGCTTCTAAAATTTCAATCTATTGATTCAGGTACTTTAGCCATTATGTACCAGACTTATTGTATTGAGTGATCACCATTATAAGAGGTATTCTCAGTGTGGAAAAGTGTGTAATGGATCTTCTAAGGAATTACTTTTACATTATTGTGAAGTTAATGCATCTCAACCTTTGTTATTGTTGTTGTTAGCATATAAACCATATCCCAGTGAACTAGAGTGGCCAACCACTAAGAAGCTCGAATTGGTTCATAGAGATTTAATAGTCGACTTGCCTATCTAATAAGGCCAATCCTCCTCTCTTATTCAGCCTTAGGACGAGCACATGCTGAGGTGGAGCACATTGTAGGGTTAACATAACATGGAGCATAAAAAAATGGGACCTCAGTAGTCTTAGCAAGACCTGAACAATCTTGAACAAACAGAATAGAGTTTGTGGAGGACATTACTTGTCTTGGACTCTCTTCACCTTGATCTAACGCAAAAGCTGTTCCGAAATGAGCAAAAGGGTTCTGAGAAACCACCTAGGCATACAGTCTCATATTCGTGTTGACACCAATGAGCTATTGAAAATTCAAATACATGTGCTTCCAATTCTTCTACTAGCTACTTCATACAACATTGTCTAGGACAATGGCATGATTAAATCAGACCACATATCTTTAAGTTTTTCAATCTCTGGAGTTTTCATAATAACCTACAAGGCTACAATAAATTTCCTTGTTTGAATGCTGCTATTTCTTTTGGGCAATTGAAGGATTCTTACATTATTCTTTCATGAGCATAAGTTGATGCAATAAAATCCCACAGTTCCAAAGCTGCTCCAGAATAACAAAAACTCACCATCACAACATCCTCCATTGAATTGAGAATCCAGTTCATTATCAAAATATCTTCATATTACCAATCAGAATATTTTGTGACGGCCCAGAATCCGGGCCCCTTGAATCTCGTGTTGTGAACCACAAGCATCATATTAACATTGATAAGCCAAATATAAATAATCATAAGAATTTCAGGGCATTAACCATGAAATAAATCTGAAATCTAAAAATTTTCTAAATTAAATCCCATGAACAATAAATGAGCAAAGAAACTTAACAAAGTCCATAATATTTTTTGTTTTGAATGGTAACAAAGTCCAAAATATAACCAACTAGTAGTCCTGATGCTCAGAGCAAACAATAAATTAATTGTTGGAAGTAGGTGGGCCTCGTGGACAGATTTTCAAAACTTTTGACCCACTTGACTCAGGAATCAAGTACCCATAAGGCCATAAAACACATCCAGGATGCAATCCCTCAATCTCATCAATCATGTACAGCAATATAACATAGATGAAAATCATCGGTACCATGCGGGCCAAAATAGCGGAATCTAATTTGGGTAGGACCCATTGACCATACAAAAGAGACTCCATTACGTGCCAAGCACGAGTCAATCGTGGGCTCAACGTATCGTGCGTAGTAGGGTGCGGATTTTTTGATGTTAATCGATCCTTAAATATTGTGAAGATGCCCATAATTCGGAAGCACCAGAAAATTGTAAAATGGCATCTAAAACTTCATTTATGGATCCAATTAACTAGATGTACCTAGACCTGAATGTGGGCGTTATCGGATTGGACCCTCAATGGTATATGATTCAATTTCTGGAATCGCTCTGCTTATTATATTAATGTCATATGTAATGATTAGTTTTTTTCACATGTATTAAATGTTTCTTGAAGTCATGTTAACTTAAAAGGTGTGATGACATAGTTCATTAAAAAAAACCCGTGTAGTGTCTAGGCATGAAATCATAGGCATAAGAAATTGTGTTAGAGTTAGGTCATTACTCATTAGACTTGTAACTCATTACTATGATTATGTGAACAACTGATATCGGATTGAGACAATCAATTATCAATTATTTAGACTACCTATGGTTTTCAAGGTTTAGTATTCAATCAAGTGAACTGAACCTCTAAAGTGATCAACAATCAACATTCTCACACCAATTTAGACCTAGACAGACACAGAGAGTAGAGAGGTTAGTGAAAGAACATAGGAAGTTGTTCTAAGCTAACCTGTGATCACCACCTTGATCAAGTTGTTTCATGAGTGTTGAGTGGGCTATCATGATGATAATGTTTTTTGTGATTCGGGTTTCTCTTGAATGACAGTGAATCCGAAAATAAAAATAACTATATATAAGATTTCCCCAAAAGACTATGCAGTAAGATCAAAAGGAAGCATGAATCTACAATAAAACAACTTGTGTGATGTGCCATTATGTGTGATTCATAGTAGTTAGAGAGTGATAAATGAAATGATCATGTCAAAATTGAAAAGCAATAAACCACATATATTCTTAATGAAGAATTATTGTTTTGACTCTTTTGCAATCTCTAGATCTCTTTCATATGTAATGGTTTGTTGGTGATTCTTGGTGCAAAGGTATTGACTTGAAGACGACGAGGGATTTGGAGACATTGGGGACCACAAGGAAGTGAAAGGATGGAGAGCCTATACTGAGGGGAAGAGAAGAATGGTGAAGGGTAAAATAACCCTAAAATGTTCTTAATTATACTTTAGTCCCAATTTATACTGGACTTCAGCCCTGCTACACTTGATATATCCCTATATTACCTTATGCTTCCGCTTTACTCTTTACACTTCCCACATGATATGGGCCGATACATACCGTACGATCTTGGAAGTACGGGTGCGATACGGTATATACGGCCGATAAATTCAAATTATCGTATCGGCCTTGGCCGATACGGCCGATATATCGGCCGATACGCTTCGTATCGGCCGATATTTTCATCTATGACAGCAATATAACCTATCTAAAAGATAGAAATCAACAACACCATGCAACCAAAATAATCCACAATAAAAGGAGAAGCAGATTATACCTTTGGAGCCCGGTAGTGCTCTAATGGAGAAGAAGACTTGCTAGTTAAAGAAACTCTTTCTTTGTAAGCAACTTAGAATTTCCAAGACCTCTTAGTCTTCCACGCTATGACCTGTATCAGATCTCTTCTCTAAAGGAGATGTGGTGGGATCTCCTAAAGAAAACAACTAGAAGCTCTTAAGGAAACTAGAAAAGAACTAGAAGAGGAAGAGGAAAAAGAGCATGCGCAACTCTTGCACAAAAGGAGGGCCGAGCGTGGATCCAAGAGTATATTGGACGTCCAACCCCTTGCTCCTCTTTTATATCTTCTAAGCAACCTCCTTCCCTCCTCTTGTACTAATTGAAATAGAAGTCTCACTTCCACACAAATTAGTAACCCACTATTACCACTATTAGAAGTCTCACTTCTAATAGAAATAGTAGCTTTCTAATTCCCTCCTTTTAGAGTTCAAGTAGGATTAGTATCTTTCCGATAACTTGGGCTAGTGTGGGGACCACTAGGGATTCCATAGAAAGCTGGCTCCAACTGGGACACCGCGACCCCACATCTCATGTGTAATTGCACAAGGGGATAATATAGATAGATTCCATCTTGACCATTGAATATTCTCACAGTCCTACTATCACCTACCCAAGATACCGAAGTGTTGACCTACAGTTGGCCTTACTCATTGGTGACTCAAAGCAAATGAATAAATAGAAACTTGAGTTCATCAATGTCTTAGGATTAAGAGCCTATTACTAGGAAATTATGAGAGCAGACTTTAAACTCGAGACAGTATTCCATAAGGTACTTCTCATGGTCCTTCAATACATCCAATGTACCAGCACCATGATCTAGAATCTTACATTCTGATGATCGAACAAATCACACTATCTCATGGTGATCAAAGTGCTGCAACCTTATCAAATGAGATGCCCAGTCTCATCATTGGTTGTGAACATATTTAAGTATAAGATTTGTGACACATGCCACCCGTATATGGATCTCATCCATACACATATATCATATCTAATATACTAATGGGACCCAGTTCATCTCATGAACCATTATGTCATATGTATTGGTCATGTGCATTAAGTAATAAAACATCATTCATCTCATTCATCTCGGTATTTTGTGTTGGAATTATTGTCAACACATTGTCACACAAGTATAGTACCGAATGTCTCAGCTCGGCACCGCACAGAATGTCTCAGATCGGCACTGCATAGAATGCCTCAGCTCAGCACAGCAAAGGATGCCTCAACTCGGCACAGAATGCCTTAGCGCAGTTACGGTAACAAGACATGAGATCGGTAAAAACAAGGAGATCGGTAAAAGCAAAGAGCCCGGTAAAAGTAGAGAGCTCGGTAAAAGCACAGAGCTTGGTAAAAGCATTGAGCTCGGACATGACAGCTCAGTTCGTCGAAGCGCAAAGCTCAAGAAGAATCAAAGCAAAGTTCGGTAAAAGCATTGATCCCGGCCATGACAGCTCAGTTCGGCAAAGCGTCAAGCGCAGAGATCGTTCAAGCACTGGCGAAGCGTTGAACTCGGTCAGTTCGGCAAAGCATTGAGGTTGGTAAAGCACAGTGCGTGGTTAAGCACTGAGCAGCTCGGTAAAGTCTTTCAAGCACTAAGCAGCTCGGTAAAGCGCAAAGCTCGTTCAAGCACCGAGGTCGGTCAAGCGCAGAGCTCAAAACAGAAAGTTGCGCGAGAAAAAAAAGGGATCTCTTCCAATCCTTGAAGGAGTTTACAAAACAGAAAGTTGCGCGAGAAAAAACAGGGGATCTCTTCTAATCCTTGCATGAGTTTCCAAAACCTCTCCTAGCCTTTTTACAATCACGAATTAGGGTTGACAAATCCTATATAAAGGCATGCTAGGGATCGTTGAAAAGATACAGATAGACACACAGAAACAGAGAAGATTTGTGAGGGTGTGTGAGCTTGCAAGGAGACACTGCTATGATTCTTTACAGCAAGTAAAAAAGAAACTCTGCATCAAGAAGATGGTTCTTCATCAGTAGTTTCTTAGATAAGTATTTCTCAATTCATGCTTATTAAATCTGATTTGTATGAGATTGAGAGTGAGATTGTAGAAGGGAATTTCTGTAAAGGGTTCTTCTCTAATCTTTGTAAAACGTCAAGTGGGTGCTTGGTGTTGGGGTTTGGTGATCCTGTCTGTTGGTGCAGACGAATTGTAAAGGGAGTTGTTGCTTCCTAGATAGTGGGTGCTATCTGAATCAGGGGTGGGTGCTCCTTGAAGTTGAAGCTTCATAAATAATTAGTAAGACTAGCCTCGGATTGGTGTCCGGGTAGTCGTTGCACCGTGGACGTAGCCTGTGGGTGAACCACGTTAAAACCTTGTGTTCCTGTGGTTGCTTGATCATTGCTTTGATTATTTTGACTTATTAGTATTCAAGTAAAAAGTATTGAGACATCACTGATTCAAACCAACCCCCCCCCCCCCCCCCTCGCTCAGTGATCGTGTGATTCTAACAGTAGATACTCTTCATCATAGTGGTGTTGTGCACATTCATTTCCTGCAATGTTCGAAGGATGTTCCTCGGCTTCACCAAACTCTTAAGATATATCAACCAAAACGTTTATTTCTTCCACAGAAAGCCTCCCAGCAAACGAGTGCCCCTCGAGATGTTTTGTGTTCGAATGATTGTGCACCCCACAAACCACTATTACCATCGAATCATCGTTAGTTGCCAACTTTCGGCCCTTCAAAGCACAAGGGCAACTACACTTCTTCGTTCCCGTTGCCTTATTAGGATATTTCTTTTCGAAGACCTTGGATGGACCCCTGTAACTATCACTTCTCTCACAACAAAAAACTATTCTCAGCTCCCTACCATCTCCACCAACATCTGAAGTTTTGATTACAATTACCAAACCATGATTCTTTCAACATCCATGGTCCATTGGATGACGCTCTCTCGGTTTCTGAATATCGTGCCAGTGGTGAAGACATTAGTAAAATCCAAAAAGCATTCACTAGCACCAATTGAATCAATCTCCTGAAAATATGATTACAAGTTTTCTTAGTTTATCAATGCACGAGCCTTTACAGCCATGTAATATTATATTGCACGGTTTATAGCGGGCGTGCTTAAATAGATATGCTCGGTTTATGTGACCGTTCAATAATAGCTTCTTCGGTTGTATATCGCCGTGCAAGATAAAAGATGCACTGCTTTAAATAGCCGAGCATATCTATTATCTGCACGGTTCTGGAATCCCCAGCATAATGTGAGAAAAAAACCCCTAAGGAAACGAACTCAAAACATATACCTCCTCTTGGTAGATCGTTAGCTGCTTGTCCATATTGGAAATACCTACTTTCAATACAAAATGTGGTGCAGGGAGATGGGTTAGGAGATGAGTACTTCTAAGAACAAGTCTCTAAGAGTTGAAGAAGATGATGAGGAACAAGATGAACAATGGAGCAATGACAAAACAATGGATAAAAGGGAGAATGATGAAGAATAAGAGGAGATGAGAATAGGGAAAACTGGAAAAGTCGACCGCAGAAAAAACAAAGGAAGATGAGAGGAGGTTGATGGTTAGGGGCGATTTCGTCGTTTCACATGAGGGCATTTTGGTAATTAAAAAAAATTGTAGGTATGTACGAAAACCCACGGTGCGTTCATAATCACTCTTAAACCTTTAGAAAAGCCAACCTTTTGTGGGGAAATGCAGCCTAGGAGATGCAACTCTATTACTGATGTGTGGGAATTCCACAAGCTAGGCTCCCATCGACTTACCTTGGCATTCCAATGTTCTTTGGAGCTCCTAGGGCTTTTCATTTCTCAAAGATTATGGACAAATTGAGAGCTAAATTTTCAGGTTGGAAGAGGATATCTTATCTTTTGCAGGTGATCTTACTAAAAAATGTTTTGTCTAGCCTCCATATCCACCTCTCTCAATTCCTATACAGGAAAAAACTTACTTGCAAATTGAAAAGATCATGAGAAATTTCCTTTGCTCAGCAGATCCTAATAGAATCAAGAGTAACTTGGTGAGATGGGATGTTGTTTGCCTTCTGAAGAGTGAAGGTGGCCTTGGTTTGAGGAGGGTCAAAGAGTTCAATGATGCATGTATGTTGAAGCTCGGTTGGGCAGCTGCTACATCCACTTCTATCTAGGCCAACTGGTTCCAGTCCAGGTACTTTAAATCTTCCTCTCTTTGGTGTTCTTTGAATATTCGGTCTAGCTCTTGTATTTTGAAACATATTCGTCTTCTCTCTCCATTCATTCAAAGTGCAAGCAAGTGGTTTGTTGGAAATGAAAAATCCATAAGCCTTTGGTTTGATAGATGGATTGACCATGACCCAATTGCCTACAGAATTCCGGATTTCAGCTTCTCTCCTCTAGATAAGGTTTTCTACAATCTCTGAAGATGGCTCCAGCACATTCCGAATGGCATTCCCTATCCCCTTCAGCAATTCTTGCAGTGTGCCCATCAGATTCAATTGCCAAGCGAGTTCCTGATAAGATGATTCGGCTAAGGGCAGCAACGAAGGTGGAAGCATGAAACCTTGTTCCTTCTCAGGTACCTGCAGTTCCTTGGGCTAAATTGGTGTGGAGCACCTTCATTCACCCAAGACTCTCGTGCATGATTTGGCGTCTTATGAAAAGGAAAACTCCAACTGAAAGCTAGGCAAAATCTAAAGGTTTCTCCGACATTGAGATGCCACATCTGCCACTCCAACGAGGAATTTGATTCCCACATTTTCTTTGAATGCAACATGGCTATTCATCTATGGAAGTGGCTTCATTCTTTGAATGGGTCTCTATATCCACACACTCTCTCTGCAAGCTCCATATGGTTAGCTCTCTCCAAAGACAGATGATTTTGGAAGAAAAGGTGCAGCTGCAGTCTTCTTCCACCTCATCTCCATTATTTCGTCAATTCGCAACAACTCAAAGTTCAACAATTCTAGCCCCTCCCTGCCTACAATTAAATCCATGCTTCTCGAGCACATCACTGAGATGGTCAATAGCTTCCCAGATTGCATTGAAAGGCAGCAACTCCAATCTCTCCTTCACCGCCTCCTCATGTAAAACTATTGATGCTCTTTTGTTGAGCATAGCACCTGCTGCTCGTGTTTTTCCTCATGGTTTTCAGATCTATAGCCTCAGTTTAGTAGTCTTTTCTTGCTCTGTTTTTTTTTTTTTTTTTTTTTTGCCATGTATAGGTTTCTTCTTGGATTTTAGGGCCTCTTTGCCTTGTTCTTCGGAGGCATAGTCCTGCTTTTTGTTGTTTTCTTTTTTAATACAAATGACCTTAAGCAAAAAATATTAATTAGTCTAAAGGTCCTCCTAGTTCTATTACAAAAAGGGTCCTGCCGATAACCTTTTAACCCTCTCATGTTAACCAATAAATCATTAGTCATAAAAAATACTTTACCAAGGTATTAATATCTATATAATATATAAATAAAATATTCTTTATATATTCAAAAAATAGTATATATATTTATATAGATGTCCAAGACAAGTTCAATATCACCATATATCTAGAAAATTAAATACATAAATATTAGATAATATTCTAGCCCCTATAACAGGGTTAGGGGTATTACATATTTCAGATAATCCATAGGAGGTTCTTTAATCTTCCCGTTGATATATTTAAGTCTCTTGGCCCCATTATTATCCATTTTTCTTGAAGAAGCACATTTTTCATAATTTTTACTCTTATGCAGTCTTACTATAAATAGAACTCAGATTAATAATACCAGACAACTGGGAAGTGTTCATTGAATTTTCTCCCCCTAAATTCGACTCCATTAGAAACCCTAGTTATTCTTTAATTGATTTCTTGTGATTATAAATCAGCCCCTTTATAGATTATCAACCAACTTCTTTGTCATAAACAAGAACCAACACTCATCCAATTAACCTGGATCATAACTTAAGGATGAATAATCATTCACAACGCCCCAAATTTGGTCCCTTTTTCACCAAAAGTACATGAACAGCATTCACAGTGGCTCCATGGTGGCTGTTTGAGCAGGAAAACAGCAACTGCAACACTCCTACAGGCTGGATGTCAGAATCCTTGGGCTGACATCAGCCTTTGGAACAAGAAAGGAACCAAAAACTTGAAACAGCGCTACTCTACTCTTCTTATACGAGTTGCATCTAATCCTTAAGATGCCCTAATGACAAATTTAAAGCTTTGATTCTAATGAAAATAGGAACTCAATCTAAGAAGATTAAAAGGAAAAACTAGAAGAAATGAGGGTTTTTAACAGGTATTGAAGAAGAGATAGAGATTTGGAGAGAAGTTGTTGGATATCCATCCAACACGGTCAGATGACCAGAAATATCATGTCAGTTATACTTTTTGAAATATTTGAAAAATTACAAAACCCCCATCATATAATAATGGTCAGTAATCACAATTAAGTTACTCTACCCTGAAAATTACAAATATGTCCCTCTAAATCTAATAATAGGTTCCAGGTTTGGTCAGCAGTTAACATCACTAGAGCCAGTAGAGATCACGAGCGACATTTAATAAATACAAGGAAGAGCACAAACCAGTTAAAACAAGATGTGAATGGGAGTGTTGACACACCACATTCTCAATACTACAAAATACACCTGAAAATTAATTGCTTATGTGCCGAAGACTAAATTCTTCAGGATTCCCTATCCTCTTCTATTAACTTCTTATTTATTCATTTTTCTACACAAATGGAACCTGCCAACCTGGTATATCAGCGAATATGGAATAAAATGCAACCAGGTGAACGCATTAAATAGCTGAGCATAATAATCATGATCAATATAACTATACCTGCCACAAAAATTCTTCGACAGCAGAGTCTGATCTGAGTATTGAAAGTATCTTTTCAGCATCAATGAAGAAACAGTGTACCGCTGAATCTGTGATCACATCACAGATGAACGGTTTTCCAATTAGCACTTCATACAGGCCAAGAGTACTTCCATGTGAAAATGTTGGATGCAACGAATGCCTGTTTCTCAAACTCTTGCTCGACCACTGCTCAAACCAATAGAATTGTGTGTATGACATTTGTAAGAGTCTATATTTGAGGAATAGCAGCTTAAATGCATAATGCATAAGAGTTTACCTTAACTACTCCATTCGAAATAAGCCATATTCCATTTGGTTTTGAGCCCTCTTTATACAACGCTACTCCTCTCAGTTTCATTATTTGTTTTATGGAAGCTTCAATAGGCTCACGGAAGACAGAAGGAAGCGCTCCTAGAAAAGGATGAATACTCAGCATGTCCCTTAGTTTTGGCATCTTCACTAAAGGTGGATTTCTCAGAAGCTTTTTCAGGTCCATCTGCAATGAGGATTAAATAAACGTAGTGTACGAAGAATATTGCATATCAAAAAAAAAAATGTACAATAGAATTAATGATGGCGTAGCAGGTGTCAATTATGCAGAATCCAAGCAACGGCTGCCATTAACAGGTCTATCAAAAAATTACACTAGTTATCAGGTGGGTTGTACAATAAATGTGGCAGTAAGGGAGATTGATTCATCATCCATCCATTCCATGCATGGGTGGTCTGCTCATTCGTGCTAGCGTTAAGGAACATGCAGGCCACACTGGCATGTACACAATGATGGTCTCAATCTAGATGTGCTGAATGAAGCAAACCTTTAAACAACAACATATTGAGTTATTAAGATCTCAGTTTACCTGCACGCCTTCATGAAGCTGAAACATCTCCTTTTCCTCCAATAGTCCGGCTTTCTCGAGATTTTGCACATAATCACTCAGATGTTTCAGTATTGAATATGTTGCCTGTCTAGTTTTTACAACACGCAGAACCTGATAATGTTCCACATATTTTACCCATTTCAGTAATGATGCAGTTCTTCCACAAAAAAAAAGGTACCATACAAGCATTAAATTAAGATACACAAACAGGCAAATAATTGAAAATTAACATATAAGAGTTCAAGTAGAGACTCCCAACACTCATATCAGAGTCCTGCAATTTAAAAGTTGAATCTCTAAATATTCTTAACCTTGTAAATCCTTCAAAAGTCAAGGGTCATGCTTACACAAACAAATAGAATGAATTTTTTCTTATTTATTTACTTATTCAGAGTTCTTGGGCTTTTGAAGTGCGCTTTTTAGATGGCTTGAGGAAAAAAAAAAAAACAGAGAAGGAAGAAGGATGATGACAAAGAGGAAGACGATAGGGAGAAAAGGTGTTCTATTTCCCATAGACCAACACTTACTTCGAGGATTGACGTGGGAGTGGATGGACAGGATTTGATTGATCATGTGAGTGATCAAGCTCTTAGTTAATTAGATTGATTCGATCAATCAAATCAGTTCTTGATCCATCTCAATCAGAGCCCTATCAAAAGAAAAGGGTTACCACATAAAATGGAGAGCCAAGCTGGGTCAAAAATACACCCAAAAATAAAATACAATTTACAAATGTTATAATTTATTTGGGGAAACAAATTGGGCGTAAAAAAAAATAAAGAAAAAGAAAAAAAAAAATAACCAGTGTGACTTAGGGCGTCCGATGTATTCATATGGTAATCAGGTGGGACCCACTATGAGGTGTAAACAGGCGTGCACAAAAAAAAGTGTGCATAAGATAATTTCTGTACATTATATATAGGGAAATCCTCCACCGAGCTCATGAGCTCAACGTGTGGAACACCTAGTGGGGCCCACTCCCATCCCTAGGCAGGGTCCCCTGTGGGCCCCACTACCGTTTTAAAATTTGAGCTCATGAGTTCAATAGAGAGGGCCCCTTTTATATATATATATATATATATTCATAGTCATAAAATTTGCTTCAAACTTTCCAGACGAAATACTCGATAAGGTTCAGCTTCAAAGATGTTTGGGATGCCTGAACTATGTTTCAGAGTTCTACAAAGATTTGGATAAAGAAAGAAAGACTTTGCAAAATAGGGTAACCAGTCATCTAGAAGAATGGTCAAGAAGACATACTAGAGCCGTTCAAACAATTAAGAAAAGGTTAAAAACCTCCCTTGCCCTAACATCCCTATTATTGAATTATTGAATTTTTCATGGTCAAGAAGACGTACTAGAGCTGTTCAAACAACTAAAGAAAAGGTTAAAAACCTCCCTTGCCCTAACATCCCTAATGTTGAATGGTCAAGAAGACATACCAGAGCTGTTCAAACAATTAAAGAAAAGGTTAAAAACCTCTTGTGACGCCCCGGAGTCCCACATCGACTATAGAGAGGAAAGTGAATGAGGTTATATGTAGAGCTTACACCCTTACCTTGCATGAGGCCTTTTGATGGGTTGAGGCCCATCAGAAGCAAAACCGTGAGGCCAGTGGGCCAAAGCGGACAATATCATGCATGGGTATGGGTGGGGCGTTACAGATGGTATCAGAGCAAACTCTCGACTAGTTCGAGTGTGGGTCCCATGCCGTGGTCTGGTGCAAGTGGGTGGGTCTCTATGTGGGCGGGCCAAGAGGGCTGGCAGGCTACAGAGACTGGCAGGCTACTGCACAGGGACGTGCAGCCTTAAGGGGGGTGGATTGTGACGCCCCGGAGTCCCACATCGACTATAGAGAAGAAAGTGAATGGGGTTATATGTAGAGCTTACACCCTTAGCTTGCATGAGGCCTTTTGATGGGTTGAGGCCCATCAGAAGCAAAACCGTGAGGCCAGTGGGCCAAAGCGGACAATATCATGCATGGGTATGGGTGGGGCATTACCGTGCAAGGTGGAACTCCTATCTTCAGGAATTCACTTTTGTCATCCGTCACAAAGCTGGCAAAGAAAATCAAGTTGCAGATGCTTTGAGCCGCCGCAAGCATTTATTGACTAACATGTCAATCACTGTTCCGGGCTTCGAAGAAATTCGCCAAGAATACCCCGCAGATAAAGATTTTGGTCACATCTACACCGCTCTTCTCAATGGCGATCAAAATCAATACCCGCACTTCAGTATTCATGATGGTTATTTGTTTCGCGGCACACAATTATGTCTCCCAGCTACCTCCATCCGTGAACATATTGTGCAAGAATTACATGGTGGCGGATGTAGCGGTCACTTAGGCCGTGACAAAACCCTTGATCTTGTTAGTGACAGGTACTTTTGGCCTAAGATGAAATCATATATTATTAAAATATGTGATTTATGCAGAGTTTGTCAGCTTGCAAAGGGTAACAAAAAAAATACAGGACTCTACCAGCCCCTTCCCGTCCCACATGCTCCGTGGGAAGACATCAGCATGGACTTTGTTCTAGGTCTACCGAACACAGCACGGAAAGTTGATTCTATATTTGTTGTGGTAGATCGGTTTTCAAAGATGGCTCATTTCATACCATGTTCCAAGTCTTCTGACGCATCCAAAGTTGCGCAGTTATTTTTTAGAGAAGTGGTCCGTCTTCATGGACTTCCTAAGACGATTGTATCCGATCGTGACACGAAGTTTATGAGCTATTTTTGGAAGACACTCTGGCTGGCCACTAGGACAAAGTTACAATTTTCCAGTGCCTATCATCCGCAAATAGACGGCCAAACAGAAGTGGTAAATCACAGTTTGGGCAAATTGTTGAGATGCTTAGTTCGAGACCACATCACGTCTTGGGATCTGGTCTTACCCATGGCTGAATTTGCTTACAATAATTCTATTAACAGATCTACCGGGATGTCACCATTCCAAGCCGTGACTGGCGTACGACCGTGCTTACCTGCTGATTTAGTTCAGTTGCCACTCGAAGCGCGACCAAGTGGAGAAGCTGAAGATTTTATCCAACATATGCAGCATGTACATGATGAGGTTCGACATAACATCGCCATTAGTAATGAAAATTACAAGCAACATGCTGATGCACGTCGCCGTTTTGTTGAGTTTGCAGAGGTTGCATGGTCATGGCCAGAATCCGTCCTGAACGCCTTCCTCCCAACGCAAATAAGAAACTGCATCCTCCAAACTCGGGTCCTTCTAAGATCTTGAAGAGATAAGTTCCAATGCATATGTTCTTGATCTGCCCGCAGTGTTAGGCATCAGTTCCACTTTCAATGTAGAAGACTTGACTCTCTACCGTGGACATCACACAGATGAAGGAATTGAAGAACACATCTTAACTCTGCCGCCTACTCCTCCTCCGTCTGATCAGATTGTGGATGTACTTGATGATCAACTCGTGTCTACACGTCGCGGAGGTTTCTAGAAGTTTCTAGTTCAGTGGAAGAATCGCCCCATCTCAGATGCATCATGGATCACTGCTACTGATTTCCAGCGACTCAACCCGGACTTGTATGAACGTTATCAAGCTATACACTCGCCGGAGTCGAGTTTCTCTAAGGCGGGGAGAAATGATGCAAGTCGAGCCAGACCCAAGTCCATTGGGCCTAGCCCGTGAGCTATCGGGTCAATCAGGTCCAACCCATTGGAAAAGCCCACAAATCCAATGAGTTTGAACAACTACCGACTGTTGTGGGAAGCTATCCTAATTTAGTAGTCTTCTAATTCCAGTAGTCTTCTAATTCCTTTAGTAATTTAGAAATTAGTAAGTTTCCATATTATGGATAGGAGAGATCGTACAACTTCATTATAAATATGTAAATCCCCTTTAGGGATCCAGACAACTTATTATTGAATTGAATTGAGTTTTGAGTTGATATTGATTTGGTTAATTACTCTGTGTGTGAGTTCTTGGTTGTGAATCCATCTTGGATTCGGCCAAATCCCTACTGTGGATTTGGTCCTCTTCCCTGGCTGCATCACTCCCTTGCCCTAACATCCCTAATGTTGAATTTTTCATGGTCAAGAAGACATACTAGAGCTGTTCAAACAATTAAAGAAAAGGTTAAAAACCTCCCTTGCCCTAACATCACTAATATTGAAATTTTCAAAATCGACCAAATGGGATGCATTGGAGATAGGTTAGGGAGGTATCCTCCTTCACTGAAATAATAAAGGCAAAGAAGAAATTGTCTGTTACACTTCTGTAACATGTAAGTCAGGATATTTCTCATTTTATGATCTTTAAATTCAAGCAGTTCAGTCCTCTCGTTAGCAGTATTTTGTTGAGAAAGGCGTTTAGAGAGTCATATACCGGGGTATACTGTGGATCACTTACAAAGATTTCAAGATAGACTTAACCTAGATACAATGTCAGGGTTTCTTAAGAAGTTCGTTTCTACCTCTTCATCATCCTCCGTTCCATCTAGAAAATGTTTCTCAAAAATTGTGAAGATATATTAGAAAAGTCCCATTTATGATTGGACAATTCCAAAATTGTAGGGTAATTCTCTAAAAGGCCCCACTTTAAAAACGCACCTTTTTCCACCCCTCCCTTTTCTGGTCATGAGACTCACCTTGAGGCAATATAATCTTCAAACACCCCACCCCACCCCCACCATGCGGATCCGCGAATAGTCACAAGTCCAAATCTGAAACTCATCTAACTTTTTCTCACCATTGGATTGAAAATCATAAGAAAATGATATGTCTAGGGTCATGGATTAAAGGTTAGGATGATATTACGGACTCAATTTTGCACATAGGTAGGTCTCATATAAATCTTTCCAACCAATGGACTTCCATAATCATCATGCATCCCGGTGGGCCCAGCTAGGAGGGGCATTTTCTAATTAAAAAAATGCCTGGGCATATTCATATATATATATATATATATATATAGGGCAAGGCTCTCCTAAGGGCAAGCTCAAGTATGTGGTGGGGACCACCTGGGACCCACATGGGGATGGGGATGGGGGGGTTTTAAGGACTCTCTAGGACCCTCCTCTCTGCAAAAAATCAGCTCCAACCGTGATTTCTATCATCTCCATATGGGCCACAAAAGTTTAATGGTCAACACTCCATTTGGATCAATACACAATCGATCCAATGGTCCAACAAATTCGGATATGATCGAAAGTTGGTGGACAAGTGCACTTCAGGGGGGGTTGTTTTTGGTCCATTTGGATGGACCAAGGGTGGGGCCCACAAGCGTGAGCTTATGGATTTTTCCCCTAAGCTCCTATACATATACCTCGCACAGATGATGGGCCCCACCTAGCAACAATCCAAACTGACCACCAAATAGAGACCCTTTCCCCCCCAAAGTCACCAATCCTGTGCCTATCCGAATGGATTGGACCGTTGGAGTGGGACCTTTCTTTTTTTCTTTTATGTATAAAACCATGAAACTCGTGGGCCATAGATGAAGAGGTCAGAGGCATGAGAATGACCCTAAATTTGATATGTAATTCGATAATGAGATTTCATCCCCCAAGTCTGGTCTCATAAGTAGTGGGGCCCTAGGTGGGCCCCATCAAGCTAACCAGTGTATGCGCAGGAACACGGTGTGAGCTATATGCACAAGAACACGGCCCATATATATTTACGTAATTTGGGTATAAACAACATTATAAACCCTATGATTTTGTGACTTGTGTGCCATGAATTGCAATTTCAGTCAGCCAATTGGCTTTTCAAACATTGGATCGAACCTATTACTTTCTTTTTTGCTCTCACTTTTTTTTTTATCTAACACATCGTTAAGTGGTATGCACCAAGCAACCTAGAAATAAGCTACTAGTATGCACACAATTGAAACTCGCAAGTGCACAAGATCACTATTAAAACTCGCAAGCGCACAAGATCACTATGTAGTGTAGTGAATTGTAAGTACGAGGTCGATCTCACTAAGACTTGTGACAAAATAATGTCAAAATTTACTAAAAATCAGAATATTAAAAGAAACAATTGAATGATGAAAAGTTGAATTAAATTACTAAAAACAGCAATTTAAACTATCAAAAGCTAAATGGAAAGTAACCTAAAACACACAACTAGTATTAAAATTGAAAAACAGTAATAATGAATGAACTAGGGTTTCATCTACTCCCCTAACCAATCCTATGCATGTCCCTTATTATCCTTTAATCAAAAATCAGAATTTATTAGTGACATCTATCAACCTAGACCATGGCATGCATCTAGATTACTATTCTCCTAAACCTAATTCATGAGTGGCATACTACATGAATTGTTCATTATGAAGCAAAAACTAAGCATGGCATATGTCCTAGTCAAAACAAACATAATGCATAAAAACAATGGGAAAGATAAATGCATGAGTCTAAGCATGGCATATACTTAGATTATTCATGATTCTAAACCCTAGATGCTTAACATTAAGATCAATCAAAATTAAGTTAGCTACTCTTAAAATTAATTGAACACGGCATGGTAGGCATGGCATATACACAACTCATCAATTAAAAACATGGTTTAAAATCTCAACTAATAAAACTGAAATCTGAATTAAAAGATGCCAAAAGAGACTACCTAGAACTGGGCTAGGATTTCAACTTCAGCCTAGCCCTAAAAAGTTCAGCTACTCATGTCTTTAATGAAAAATAAACTAAAAAATAGTCATAAGAAGAAAACTAAAAGATTTTTTTTTTTTTTTTTTTTTTTTTTTTTGAAATGGTAACTTGAATTGATAGAAAAACGGAAATATACAAAACAGCTTTACAGTACAAAAGAATTATACTTAGAAGCGGCTGGGTAAAAACCCAAAAAAAAAAAAAAAAAACAGCCACCTCCGACAAGAAGGGGAAACAAAAACATGGAGAAGGAAAGAGAGTCAAATCAAATTGAGATGACTTCCCTCCAATTGAACATGATTGCATGAGTAGATAAGCCCCACCCACGAGGCAACGCATAATTTCAATCTAAGGATTAAGTCTTCTTTGGAGGAAAGCAATCCCTTCGAAACACCTTCTATTTCTCTCTTTCCAGATCGTCCAGATGCAAGCCAAAAAGGATAGGCGCCACATGATCTTCCCTTTGGAGGTGTTAATTGGGGTAGCCCACTGATGGAACAGGTCTTGTAAGGACAGCGGCATGACCCAACTACAATTGAAATCGTACAAGATTGCAGACCAAAGGGCTTTCGTCTGCTTGCAATGGAGCAAAAGATGATCAACCGATTCCTCGTCCGCTAAGCAGATGGGACAGGCGTTGACAAGGAGGATTTGTCTACGGCTAAGATTATCCACTGTTAAAATTTTATTTCAGAGAGCAAGCCAAGTAAAAGCGATGACTCTGGGAGGGGCCTTGATCTTCCATAAAGCAGACCAACTTCGAGAAGCCACTGAAGTGGTCGATAAGGCGGAGAAGGAAGATACTGAAAATGAACCATCACGAGAAGGGATCCATATCCTGCTATCTTGCCCTTCTCTAGAGCCATCTATGCCATCAAGCATCTCAAAGAGATTGAAGAGATTAGATTCTTCTGCCTCATAAAGATTCCTTCTGAAAATAGGGCCACCACAAATGATTGTCAGTGCTTGTGTCAAGATAATCTCTAATCTTAGCATTTCTGTTTCTGGCACATCTGTAGAGATCAGGGAACTGAAGCGCTAAAGTGGTGTCGCCAGCCCGAACATCATGCCAAAGGGAAATTTTCTCTCCATTGCCAACGCGATAGCGGATGGATTGGGTAAAAGAAGCGTTTGAATTGTAAATCCGTTTCCAGAATTTTGAGCATCTTTGTGGAGGAGGAGAGATTTCCTACCCATTTCTTCTCACTTTGTATTTTGCTACCAGGATTCTCTTCCAAAGACCTTCTGAATCTTCTCCAAGTCTCCAAAGCCATTTACCCAGCAAAGCTTGATTCATGATCCTTAAAGGTCTTATTCCAAGACCACCAGAGTCTTTAGGGTAGCAGACTGTTTTCCAATTCACCAAGTGGAATTTTTTAGAATCCTCACGGCCTTACCATAGGAAGTCTCTTTGAAGCTTCTCAATGCGATCGATGATTGCAGCGGGGCACTTGAGGATGGACATGTAGTAGATAGGAAGGTTTGCAAGAGCAGATTGGATCAACGTAATTCTTCCTCCTAAGGATAAATACTTTGCTTTCTAGGAAGATAGCTTTTTCTCAATACTTTCAAGCACTGGATTCCATACAAATTTAGGCACGCTGTCTAGGCAAAGGGGAAGACCAAGGTAGGTGGATGGGAAGAAGTCAACTCTGCACCCCATAATGGTAGCATAGCGATGGAGGGAGGTGTCTTCAATTGAGACTCCAAGGATGGACGTTTTTGAAAAACATATCCTAAGACCCAAGACAGCTTCAAAACATCTGAGAATAGCAACCAAATTTTTTGATTTGGTCCTCATCAGCATCGCAGAAGCGGAGGGTGTCATCTGCATATTGGAAGTGAGAGACAGAAAGAGCATTCAGAGAAGGGTTGAATCTGTGGATCAAATTGCAGTCTTCTGCTTTGGAGTGCATCCGACTGAGGGCCTCTCCAATAATGACGAATAGAAACGCAGACAAGGTGTACCCCTGCTATAAGCCCCTCTCAGCTGGAAAAATCAATTTGGGGAGCCATTGATTAGAATGGAAAAGGTAGCAGATGAAATGCATTCTTTGATCCAAAACCTCCATTTTGATCGAAAGCCCATCCTGCGCATCAAGTAAATGGGAAGTCCCAGTCCACCATGTCGAAGGCCTTTTCCAAGTCAAGTTTGCAAATGATGCCTAGAAGTTTGTCCTTATATTTGGAGTGGATACATTCATTGGCAACAAGAACCCCATCTAAGATCTGTCTGCCTTGAACGAAGGCTCCTTGAGAGAGAGAGATGATGGAAGGAAGGATCTTTTGGAGTCTGGAAGCTAGCACTTTAGCCAATATTTTGTAGATGCTCGAAGAGAATAATTGGCCTGAAGTCCTTAACACTGTCAGCCCACGTCTTCTTTGGGATAAGGGTGATGAAAGAGGCACCGATAGATTTGGACAGCCTACCTCTAGAGTGAAATTCTTTCATGAACGTCAACTCGGAGGAGGTCCCAGAATGTATGGAAGAATGACATAGGGAAACCATTTGGGCCCTGGAGCTTTGTCGCTAGCAAGATTAAAGACCGTTGCTTTGACTTCTTCCTCCTGGAACTCTTCTTCCAGCCAATGCGCATTCTCCTCGCTGATGGTGGAGAAGTTTAGATTGTCTAAGGCTTGCTGGAACTATCTTTTCTATAGAGGCTTTGAAAGAAACTGAGAATGTGGCTAGTAATCCCATCCCTAACCTCTAATCTATTGCCATCAGCCATCAAGTAATTAATCTTGTTACCCCTCATTCTGGTGGTGGCCAAGCTGTGGAAAAATTTGGTGTTCTTGTCCCCTTCCTTTAGCCAATGACATCTAGATCTTTGTTTCCATTTGATCTCTTCTTCACGGACTTCATGCTCAAAAAGATCTTTGAGATTCAACCTCATAGTGATATCCGCTTCAGATAGCCCTTGGGATTCTTCCTTATAGTCAATTGATTGTATTTCTTCTAAAAATTTAGCCTTGATAGATTCGGCAGGCACAAAATTGGTTGTCTTCCAATCTTTAATGCTAAGCTTCAGCTGCTTGAGTTTCTCAGAGAGTTTGAAACCTGCCCAACCATTGATATCATAGCTATTCCACCACTCCTTGATCAAAGCAGTGAAGTTTTTGTCTTCCAGCCACATTATCTCTAAGCGAAAGGGAGAGGGTCCCCACTTAAGACTTTTGCAATCTAGAAGGATGGGACAGTGATCAGAAGTTGGCTTCGGGAGGGCTATTTGGCAAACTTCAGGATACAAGTCAATCCAATCCCTAGTAACTAGGAATCTGTCAAGATGCGACAAGGTTGAAGGACTTTGGTGATTAGACCAAGTGAATTTTGGCCCCCCTAACTGAAGATCGACGAGCTAGTGGGAGTTAATCCAATCTGAGAAGGATTCCATTTCAACTGAGATTCTGCCAGCCCCCGATTTGTCTAAAGGGAATCTAGTGATATTCCAGTCACCAACAATGCACCAAGGGCCAACCAATCTGTTGCGAATGGAGTCTAGCTCGAACCAAAAATTGCTACGAAGTCTGTGGTCAGTAGGACCATAGACAGAGGAGACAATCCAAGAGGAACCATTTGCTCTATCTTCAAGCACTGCCGAGACAAAAAAAACCGATGAAATGATCTTTCATGATGTATAGCCTACTATTCCGGCAAAGCAGAATACCTCCAGAGGATCCAACTGCATCAAGGTAGACCCACAGACATTTACTATTACCTCAAAGATCCCTGATAATAGATTGAGACATCGAGCTGAGCTTAGTTTCTTGAAGGAGCAGCAGGTCTGCTCTAAAGGTGTATTACCTCCTTTATAACTGCTCGTTTCACTGAATTCCCTAAACCCCGAACATTCTAGGATATGGCCTTCATTGACAACACTTCCTGGAATCTCTGACTCTGTTCACAAGTGGACGTCTATCATAGTTGATGGAGCACGATAGGTTGTGGAGTTCTCTACTTCCCTTTCGTTTTTACTTCTTTTTGTAGGTGATGGGTCTTCCAAGGACTGAATCTCTATCCCTTGCGAAATCAATTAGGCTTTCCCAACCTCCTTTATTGTTGTCTACTGAGATGCCAATAGCCTCACCGCAGGTTCTAATTTTTTGAGGTAACCACGAGTTGGGGGATATTGGCGAATAGCTTCTGTGTACAGGGGCAGAGTATCTGTGGGGACTCTGAGAGCTGATAGAGTTAGTCTTCCTAGAAATGGGGAGGTCCTCATCTGATTTCTGCGGAGAGAGAGAAATGGCATTATCCCTGAAGCCAGAGAGAATGGTGGCCGGCACTGAGCAAGGAGAGGAAGGGAGGGTTGGACAGGTAGCAGAACTTGAATTTGAGTCGTCAAAGTCCAAAACGTAGGAGCTAGCAAGCAACCATAGGGCGTCAGTCTTCTCCTTCTCTTGGCAAGTGGGGACATCTGTGGCAAGTAGGGGTCGACTTCTTTCCATGGGTTGGCTACTTTCCTTGAGACGATGGATGATCGAAGGATCCCCTGATGAGCAGGACTTTTCAACGGAGGAGATTGATGTGTCCGAAGAGGAAGACGAGGTTGAGGCAGCGTTATCGCCATATAATGCTTTGATAGCAGACTTCGAACCCTTTCGATGTTTAAGAGGGGCTAAGGCTGGGGCTGAGTAGATGTGCCGACCCAGTTCACTAAGGAGCATAAGTTGTCGCCATTCGTCAGCCCTTGGCCCGCTAAGTTTTTAATTGCCATGGGCCAGGTCCATGCTTCAGCTCGGGTTGACTTAGAGGCCCTGGATCTTCCTAACCTGACCTGCTTACGAGCCCTAGCTCGTTTCTGGAGACTTCCAGTGGCAAGAATAAAGAAGTCATCTTCTCCATCGATCCCTAGATCGCCGCTAGTTGCTGCTGAGGAGTTTCCAACGTTGTCAGAGGCGACGAGAATGGGGGGTTCTTCTTCAGCCCTGACTGAGATGAAGAGATCTCCGACGGACAGAGGGATTTGTAGCGGAAGCTTAGAGAGCCTGCCGGTTCAGACCTTGACACGTCCATAGACAAGGTTGATCTTCCCTGAAGTGAGGTGATCTACCTCTATGGTTGAACCTATGAAATCACCGAGGAGACGAAAGACCCCTTCGTTCCAAGCTTGTAGCGAAACACCATGGAAGCGAATCCATTTGGTGATTGGGGGGCAGCTAATGACCTCCATCCATCTATCTAGGGCAACGAACGGGAAGGAAGATGAACCTACTGCACAGCTCAGAACTTGGCAAACTTCCTCATCTGAGAGGAGTTGGATGTCGACGACATCATCTTCTAACAGTCTGAGCCTGGCAATCGATTAGCCCCAGTGAATGTTAAGCCAGCTAGCTACATCGTCCACCGTCAAGTTTTGCTTAAGGAAGCCAATCAAGCTGTAGCAAAGGACCTTCATCTCCAATTCAACGACCTAAGGGGCCACACGAATGAAGTGAGAATGGCCATCCTTGACAATCCACCCTGCGCTTGAGTCAGGGATGCACGCTGGAGGGCGATTCCAAGCGTTGGGCGGTTGATGGCGCAAAAGCCCTAAATTGTCGTTGTGAGGTTGAAGATGCAGAAGCCCTAATTTGTCGATGCAGGTCTGGGAGATGCCAGCAATTGGTTTCACTGTTCGAGGACGAGCTTTGTCAACGAGGATTCTTCTATCTCTCCAAAATCTCTCGTTAACGATTTCGATACCTAGATTAACTTCTCTTTCTGTTTTGAATCTGACCAAACCAAAGCCTCTCTGCTTGCCAGAGGACCGTTCGGTAGGGATGAAGGTATCTAACACAGTGACTGCCCTGCAGAACATAACTTGAAGCTCTGCCTTGGAGATTTCTGGGGGGAGATTAGAGACGAAGAGGGCAAAGGCCGTGGCTGAAGGTCTTCTTCTCCAAGCAAGGTCGAAGTTCTGCCCGCTCTAAGTAAACTAGAAGATTGAAGAAGAAGAAGAAGAAGAAGAAGTCGGCCAGCAGCTTGTTTTTCTTTTGCTCGCTCAAAAGCTCTCCGAAGATACTCCCAATAGGGCAGTACGGAAGCTAGGGTTTATGATTTATGGGTGGTTGTTTGTGTGGTATGATGGTGGCTGAATCTGATGGCCGGTATGCTTGGACGTCCACCACTTATAAGCTATTTATAATTCTTGCAAACAGGGATGAAAATATCAGCCGCTGCGCCGATATATCGACCGTGGCGGCCGAGTCTGCCACGCTACGATGAATTTAGCGGGCGATACATGTTATCGCACCACTACATGTGTAGCGGCCGCTACACAGATGTATCAGCCGCCACACTTCGTTGCGTTGGCAATATAAAAGCGCACCCCCACCCCCTCCTAGCCGGCCCTAGCACATTTAGAAGAGCATTTCACTGCTGTGTTTGCCTCCAAACTCTAAAGTTTCAACTTTCAACACATTTTCAACTACAAGACTGTACAAGTAAATGAGTAACATCAAATTCGAAGGAATCAAACACAAACGAGTGAAACAACTACAATATCCAAGGCCCAAGCTTCCATTCCATCTTGGTATGTTTTTCTTTTGGATTCTTTTCTAGTCTTTTAACTTTTGAGATCTATTCATCTCTTTCTAAGAGTCTAAGTACTATAAAAAACTTCCTTGTATTGTAATTTGATGAGATCCATGTTTCCCTTTCATCATGCACACGTATTGAAGTATTGATATTTGATTGTTCTATGTTCACTAATGAGTAATGACCTAATTCTCAAGTCTTCTTAATTCTTATGCTTTTATTTCATGTTCTAGTGGGTTTTTTTTTTATTTTTTTTATGAGCTTTCCATTACTTTTTAAGTTAGCATGACTAAGAAACATATATACATGTGAAAAAACTAATCATTACTATTATTTTCTATTTATACAACGATACAGGACCTCATATATTGAAGGCACCGCTATACCCCCTTTTCTTACTTACTTTTGCAAAAAAAAACCACATATTCTTTCATTTTTACAATTTTCTGGATTTTCTGGAATTTTTTAAAAAAAAATTTGGCGATTTTTTCAAATCGCACCGTTACGCCGCTACGTATCCCCGCTACGCTACGAATCACCCGCTTCATAGCGGTTTGGCGGCGGGCCGCTACCGCTATTTTCATCCTTGCTTGCAAAAGCATCTCTTAATACTTAGTTTCCTTGTAGAAGTAGATCTCCAACTTTGTTTACCATTCTGTTTCCTAATTAGATTGAATTAGGAGTCTTCTTTCTTGTTTAGAAAAACTTTCTAAATCTGGTTCCACTTGTATCTTTTAAAAAAATTCTTCACATGGACCCACAAATCTGAATTTTAATTGCAAGAAATTAAATCTGAACTTTTGACATAAAAGTGGGCCCTATTTAGTGCGTGTACATTGATTGTGGGACCCCTCTTTTTGGACTTCTATCTTGGCTTGAACTCTTCCTTTAACTTTCCTTCTTTTTCTCTTTTTTCTTTTCCATTCTTGGGCTCCACTTGTACTTGAATAAGACTTTCTAAATTCTGAAATTCAGCCTTTAGCAATGGATGTGGACCCCCCTTGGGCGTGTGACACACTTTGGAGTTGTCTTCTTTTTCTTCTTTCCTTCTCTTTCCTTTTAGTTTAAATCGTAAGTTGTCCAAAGAATTAGAAAGTCTTCTTTGAAATCTGAAATAACTTGGATGGGACCCACCATGGCACTTATCATTAAGCTTCTGCAAAATAGTAGTTCCTTAATTGACCAAATCTCTGTATTTGTTTCAATGATAATTCCAAACATGAAAATTGGATTTAAAATAGAATTTTGTTGATCTGATCTATAGAACTTATTAACCTGAGGAAATGTAATGCGGACATCTTCCAGGAATTTTCTCGCTTCCTCCCCCTCCATGCCACTTTCATTAATGACACTGGAAGCAATTTCACTTTCACCTGTATAAGAATGTCATGCATTAGAAAATACTTCACATGGAACTTAATCACTGATAAGGACGCACAAAACGTTTTACTTTATAAACACTATTGAAAATTATTACATTTACTGCAAATGTGCTGATCAGGAAGACAACTAGAGTGTAACTATGAATAAGATATTATATGAAATAATAATGTGAGCAAAATGAAAGAATATGCCAACATTTGTTCAATTCTGCTGTGAACAATACAAAAAATAAATAAATAAATCATACATGTGCCAATTGTCAAAAGGTAAATCCACAACCATGTCATGCGGTGAAATCCTTTCTTCCAAATTCAAAGAGAAGTAATTTTTACTGGAAAATCATGAAATGAGAAAGAAGTAACCAAATGAGTTTTCTTGATGTGGACCTTGGTTCAGCATCTATTTTCATCTTCCATCATATATTGAATTCTTTTATTATTTTACTACACATGTTTGGCTATTCAGAGTTTCTTTCGACCTTAATATCTACATTTAAGAAGACATCCTTAACCATTATTTGAGTGGCATGATGATGGTGCCCAATTGAAGAGAGACAATAACATCAATATCACCGACCAAAATTTTAAATTCCATCATCCATTTGTACCTTGAAGTGTCCTTTATATAGTCAAGCGTTTGTAAGAGTAGAGGGAGACCGTGTCATGTGATCAGAAGCTCCTGCATCAAGGTATGATCATGAATCAAGGCGTTTGAGGAAGAAGCAGGAGACTGCTAGCAGAGATGCAGCAAGAAGAAGAGTTTGATATGTGGGAAGTGTAAAGAGAGAGAGTGACAAAGAAAGAGGAGGCCCAGCTCAATAAGTCAACCCAGTCCAAGGCTCAAGTTCTAGAAGAATAAGTGTAATTGTTGTATCATATCTATACGATTAGTCAATCTTTCTTTACATATATTGTACAGTATGTATACTATTACTATACACCATGGCCAAACCATGTTGGTCTTGGCCGAGCATGGTTTGGCCATAGGGGAAGGTCTTGGCACCGTCAATCCCTAAGAGTTCATGGTTTTGTGTATCTTTCTATATGAATGAGTGTTGAAGTACGAATTTTTTATCTAAGTGGTCTCTTATTCATATTAAATCATCAATTGTAGTTGTGGACTATGCTTAGTGTGACAGTGATAATTAAGGTTTCAGATTTTTTGTACCTTGGAGATGATCATAATGTGTCAAACTAGTCTTGATTAATTTGCCAAAATGTCAAATGTGAGAGGGAATCGAGAGCTTATGCAGGTATCAACCCTGAAAACATACAGTGATTCATTGTGGGACATGATTGAGGGCCCCACTAGTGGGACCTATGCTGGCTGAACCTATGGGGTGCAATTTTCGGGTCTTTTGACCCTAATACATTATGAGAAATTGATTTTCATGATTTTTACACTGATGGACAATTAGAAATTGGAGAAACTGATTGGATTTAAACCCAGATTCTTAGACTTGCTTAAACAATAAAAAAACTAAAGGATCAGTAGTAGGTAGTAGGTGAGGTTTGGGCTTGACCTTAACCTACGGATCTCTGGGAAGCATGAGTGGGAATTATACGAAATTAAGGGTTCGGCGCATAGGTTTGTTAGACGCCCAAATTAGCTCTCGGTTAGCCTCACGGCTAGCCGTAAGTACCCTACAGCTCGCCGTGAAGCTAGCGGTAGAACAAAAACCCTATTTTTGACAAGTAGTCAAATTAGCCATTGGGGCTTGGCGGTTAACCATAAAATGTTGTAGGCTAATCCCGGACTAGCCTTTGGGAGGACTTCTATATATACACTAGCTCATTCCAATGGGCATAACTTTTGGGATTTTGATGCACAAAGTAAGATCATTTAGATTCCTCAAAACCCATTCCAATCACACTTAGATCCTCCACAGGCAAATCCTAGAGCTTTCGTAGCTCAAGTTAACTGTGAGTTGTGGAAGCCTCAGCTAGGGAAAACCTTGAGCCTTCAAAGTTAAACCACTACATCCCTAGAAATAGACCTCACCCTCACTTGGTTGTGAACTAATTGGAAGATCTACTTCACCAAGGAGCATTGCAAGGGGTCAAAGCTTGGAGCTTCGGGTTCAAGCATCAAGAACACTCTCAAAACATTGGTTTTTGTCTAGAGGCAAGTGTTCTAAGGATTATCTCATTTCCATATGACTGTAAAGCTGATTAGACCTTCGTGATCGAACCACTATAAAAAATAGGTGTTGGTGGATTAGATCCTGGTGATCGAACCACCGTATCAAAAAAATTGTATGTGTATGTGATTGGAGGTGAACCTATGTGGTGACGTCGATCAGTGGAACCAACAATGTTGAAGCTCTTCAGAGTGGATGTAGGTCAAGGACCAAACCACTATGAATAGCATGTGGCTCTATCTCTTTATGCTTCATTGTCATGTATTTATATTTTGAGATACACGTGTTAGATACTCACACATTTGAAAAATTGCAATACACTCCACATGTGCTAGACTACATTGAACAAATTGGAATATCAGTGATTGATTAACACACACATCTTACATAGCACGGCACACTTGAATACTTGATAGCCCTCATTAATATTCGTACATTGTTGTGTATTTCAAGTGAATTTGTGATTGTGCTAAGTTGGATTAATAGGACTAATTATGGTAAAAAAAAAATTAGTCCTATTCACCCCATTCTAGGATTTGCATAGCTCTAGCCTACACTTTCAAGTTCGCGTGGAGTATAGACGATATAGCTTGGAGATATCATGCTTGCGCTTGAGAGTTGACAAACCTAGTTGTTTAGTTTTATTTAATGATGACATTGGTTTAAGACTGTTCGTTAAGGCCTTTGGTTTGGCCGGTTTTATTAGGAACTTGTTTAGTTGGATTTATTTCTAACATATGACATGTTAATTTAGCACCTTGATATAATTGAATTTGAATTAAAAGAATTAAAAGAGAATTTCTACTTTGTCTTGTGATGATACCTATAATGGCATGAAGTGATTATGTTTCCGCTGCAAAATATTCCCGAGGTCAATTAATCTCATATTGCAGATCCCATTAATTTATAGAATGCGACTTGAAAAACGGCCTTCTCCGGAAATCCAGGTTTCGGGTCGTTACAACCTACCTGATTGAGCTCTACATCATGAAAACTGGGGACTGCATTATGCTGGAAACAGTAAAGGTATTGTGCGTGAACCCTCCAACTCTTCCCACCCAAACAAAGCGCAAATCAATTGATGAAAAAAAAAATAACTAGAAGAAAAATAGCAGCTAGGATAATTCAAGGGATCAAAAGAATTATATACCAATAAATTCATGCAGTTGCCTCGTTGCAATCCTGTGCGCACGTAGAAATGCAGCACAAATATAGCAGGATGACTCTAGTCTTTCCACAGTGAAGTATGTGACTAGCTTTGGTGGGCAAAAGCTCATTTGCAGAAACTTATAATAACTCGGGAAATGAACATGGGACTTTAAACCTTTCCAGTCGCACAAAGGTTCATCTGCTACCAAATCAATTGCCTCATCAACTGACTGCATTAAAAGAATTGCTGTACTTTGGTTTATCCTTCCCTCATCAAGCATTCCCCAATAAGCAGCTTGAACACCTACAATACAACACAAGTAAATTTCAGATTCTCATTACTGGTGCGGATCAATATAACAATATTCGAAGAAAAAGTTCCATTGTTGATGAGCATAATGTCCTTTTCAAAGTCAAAAAAATTCAATGACACATACAATAGGCAGCTTGCACTAGTTTGTAGTTTCTTATTTCATTTATAGCTTCTTTTTAGATCTTTTTCTAACATATATTTAGAATAATTTTCTACAATTTTTATTCTCTTTATAGATTATACTTTTTAATTATTTCTACCCAACTATCATTTTTTCAACCATTCAATTACTTGAGATATTTCTTTTTTCTTTTTTTTCTTTTTCTGATCAGAAACAAAAGCACTTCATTAAAGGGAGACAAAAAACCAAAATACGACACATAGCAACCAACGTACAAGAGAATGCAGAATTTGAGATCATTCTACATCCATTTTTTTTCAGAAGTTCAAGAAAATGAACAATACCTCCGACTTCTCTAATCAAAATCAGTATTCATGTTTTCATTTTTTTTTTTTTCATTTTACTTCTTGAAAAAGATATAGTTTTTATTTTATTATTTTTTTATGGGTCCATGCAGAGCACGTGCTTTATTGCTAGCACAACTGAAGGACCATTATGAAAAAAGATTACCAAATTACCAATGTATTATGATTATGCATAAATAAAAACAGAGAAACGAAAATACTAAACACAAATGACAATATTACCTAAAGGGGTGGGAGCTGGGCTATGGGGCCAACCAATTCTTTAGTAACACATTCGAGTTTCAAGATAAATTAGACCTATCATTAGCATTATGGTCAAAATCTCTCTTCTGGGAAATCTAAGGCAACCAATGAACACAAGATGTCAAATAGTGCAATAACCCCTGCACAATTGTCAAATTGATAACTCCCTAAATATATATATATATATATATATATATATGAATGTGGAGTGAGTTTGAGAACTCATCTTCATCTTCAAAACGGTTATTTCTTGCTCTTGACAACTTGGTGGTGATAATTGGCCTTGATCAAGACGACTAGCACCTTAGCCCTCATAGCGAAGGATACCAGACCACCATCACCATCATAATCAGTTGGAATAGAATGATTGCTAGCAGATTATACATTGGTTATTAAAATTATATTCAAGGAACCTATTGTGGTTGTATTGATCTAGCAGCCTTCCGAGTACCGACCAATGGACTTGTCTCTTCCGCTTCTAACTCAAAAGGAAAAAGGAAAAAAGCATGAGGTTTTATCAATGCTTTTTATCAACTCATTTCGCAACTAAAGCAGTGCCCGTCAAGCATCGATCCATGCCACCTCGACTTGATCAAGTTAGTGCTATCCTAGAAATCCAGACGAGGACTCATACCAGTGCAAAGCAAAACAAAACTCATCAGAGTAGAATCAACGTCAGTGGCATTTCAGTCCATGATTTGGTTAACATCTATATGGCCAACACCATCAGAGAAACAACAGTAGCTTTCATTATATGGTTATAGATAGTCCTAGTATGTCAACAAGGTGTAGCATTATTTGAGTGAAGCTCATCAACAACAAACGTCAGGTATTGTTTGTTTGATGTTAAGTTGACGGTGTCGAATTGATTTAGTCATATTTTTTTTTTTTAACTCTCAAAATAGTTAACAATGACAAACCTACCAGAGAATGATAAGACTGATGAATATTTATTGCTGGAGAATTGACTTCGGATCCCTTGGATGGTCTCTCCCTTTTAACTATTAGTTGAAGAGAGGAACTGGCAGGACGGAACAACCAATGCTATGGAGTTCCCAATAAATAACGAATAATTTACTTTACAACTGCCAGATGAAGATGTCGGTACCTGCCTAGGGGATGGTTCAATGGCATAAGGTGTGGGTTTGCTCTCCATGTCTTGTGTTCGAGTCCCACCGCAGACTTACCTGGTGCGCATGTATATCTAGGGGTCATAAGTGTGCCTGGGGTAATAGTCTTGTCAATAAAAATACCAAGAGGATACCCTCATCATAAAAATAAAAAATAATAATAATAATAAATACGAAGGTGCTTAAGTAGTAAATTGACTCACTAGATTGAGAACATGGGAGATGTCCGGTCGTTTAAGGGTCAAGCAGACAAGACTGTCAACTAATTGTCACTCGACGGTAGGGTTAGGAAGTAGTTCACCATCTTTTCAATACTTGACATTGACCTTAGGAGAGTATCCACAGGAGAAGAATTCTTCTAGCGGCCAAGGGAATCAGATCTTTGGTTTACTTATGTTAATTGATAAAAAAAAAAAATTACCTTTTTCGAAGGTATGGACTTTGAGGTCCATTTAGATCATCAAATCAAGCACAAAAAGGCCCTTTAGGACTAGCAGTCCAGAAAACAAGGGATAGCAAGGCTCAGGTTTGACCCAGCTGAACCAGGCTAGATTCAGGCCCAGCTTAGCTGGGACAACACCCAGCAGGATCATCCAAGAGTCGCGAGCCTCTCCCGTGATGCAAATGGATGAGCCAAGTGTGGGACTACCCAAAAATAGTTTAGGAATATTTGTATTTCTCTAAATTATTTTCTTAGTATGTTTCTAATTTTGTTGAAAGATTGTAATTAGGGAAGTTTATATTGCTTTCCTAGTTTGATTAGGTTTTCTTAGCCCTCTAAGTTTTCTTTTCCTATTTATATTGCATTGTATAGAAGAAATTCTCAGACTTTAATTAGTGGAACAAGATTATTGTGGGTTTTCTATCTCTCGAAGGGGTGTCCTCATGTTGAAGTCTCTACGGAGACGTGTTACGGTGTCCGCATACACGTGCTTTGGTACTTCCACGCAAGCCCTAACCCAAAGGCCTGCATCAATTTGGTATCAGAGTTGAACATCCATCGCTAGGTCGTTGGGATTTTACCTATCTCCATCACTGATTTACGGTAACCCCTGTCAAAAATCTCCACCTCATCACCCTCATTATTCGCAGCGATCGCTCAACTGCAAGAAACTCTTGTAAGGGTGGATGCTAGAATAAAATATTTAGAAAATAATTAGCATGGAGATAATCACCGAGATGGAGGAAATATTAGGAATCAATGAGATCAACCGGCAAACAATGTTGATTGAGATTTAGGGATTAAACTTGTGATTTTTTGATATGATAGAAAATAGATACCAGATGAATTTAAGGATTAGTTAGTGTATCGAAAATATTTTTTCACACAAGGCAATGATGGAGTGCCATAAGGTCACCTTGGTAGCAACTCGATTTCGTAACTATGTTGCGATATGGTGGGCTGAGTTGCAAAAAAGGCAAAACATAGATCATGTTGAGACATTAGTTGAAATGAAGCATCTTATTAAACAAACCTTCCAAACTTAAATTATACAAGAAATTTATGTTCTAGCTTTCAAGAAATGAAACAAGCATCTAAGTCAGTTGTTGAGTATTCTGAAGAGTTATGACAATGCAAGCTATGTGCTAAATGAGGCCGATGTTATTTTAGCTGTCCGATATTTTCACGGAATAAGAATAGACATACTGCATATGCTTGCCTTCAAGAATTTTGAGAATATTGATGAGATCATCCAACATGAAATCAAGGCCGAGGAAATTGCAAATTATCAAGCTCGAAATTTCACTGTTTCTAAATGGGCTGCACCATGTTTTAAAATCGCGGTACCGGCCGACTCTAAAAACCGATACGGTATTAGTCGTGGTTCACGGTCCGTCGCAGTTGTCCCAGCGTGATTTTTTTTTTTTTTTTTTTTAACTCCAAAGACACTAAAAAAATATCGAAAAAATTCATAATATTATAAACATGCGGGAAAATAATGTCTATTTGGATTAGTACACATTATAAAGCAAAAATATCAGTCCCCCTAAGCCAAAGAATCCTGTATCGATGTTTTGTCTAAATCTATTGAATATGTCAAGTTTTAATGTTTTATCCTTGGACCATCCTTATAGTTTATAAATCCATCAAGTAACCCACAATTTAAATCCCAAATCCATTCAATTAAAAATATTATCTCTCTTTATAGTTGATTTGTAAAAAATTTCACATTTTATATTCAAGAGAAGGGCATTCATTTTTAGTGGATTAGATTTTTCACTAGTATAGGTTACCAATAAAATAAAACGTTTGGATACTTTTTTATTTTTTTTACATTTTATTTAAATGTTTATAAGTGATCAATGTGACATTGGGCAACTCTTATTTAATTAATATTTGTTAATAGACCATTTAAAAGGGGCATTTATTTTGAGTGGGGAAACCAAAAAGGGGGCATTTAATAGTTTAGACAATAAGAGAGGGCATTTAATGGTTTAGATTTTTAAGTTCTAAAATTTATTGTGATTTGTGGGACCATTTAAGAGGCAGCATTTATTTAGTTTAGATTTTAAAACTGTGGGCCACAATATGTGTGGAAGACTCACACCGTGGGAATTGAATGGAGAGACAAACACACTTAAAAGTGTTTGCTCTTTCCATTTCTGTCAGAAAGAAACAAGAGCGGGGAGAGGGAAAATAGACAGGAAAAGAGAGGAGGAAAAAGAATAGGAAGTTCGTGTTTTTCTCTTTCTTTTAAAATTGCAGTTATTGTTGTTGTTGTGTTTTTCCCCTTTTCTCTGCAAATGCATTCTCTTCCTCTTCCTCTTTTTCTTTCTTCTTTTTTTTTTGTTTTTGAAGTTTTGGTTGTATCAGCCATTACAACCGATGATCATCATCATCATCTAAGCCTTGTCCCAACTATGTTGGGCAGCCGGTACAACCTGATGCAGCCCGACAGAAGACTAGGGCCTGCAGGCCCCCCTGATGGACCCGCTTGATGGAATCCACATGATCTCTGATTTGGCAAAGATCCCTATCCTATCTAAATTAGTAATTTTAATTAGTTGTTAATTAGTTGCTAATAGGAACTGCTTTCTAACTTCTATTTAAGGTAGGATTAGGTAACTTCCTATTGTTAGTATTTTGATTAGTTTAGAAATAAAGTGCTCTATATATATATATATATATAGAGAGAGAGAGAGAAGAGACCTATTGTTTTATTATGCATTATTCAATCAAATTAATTAACGTGAGTTATTCCTTCATGGTTGTGAGTGTTTTTATGTGTGGAATTCCTTTGTTGAATTCGATCATCCTCTTCTGAGAGGCTGGTCTATTTGATCGAAGGTCCGGGGCTGCGCCAAAATTGGTATCAAAGCCTACCTATGGCTGAGTTTGCATACAATAATTCGGTCAATCGGTCTATTGGTACTTCTCCATATGAAGCTGTTACAGGGGTTCGACCACGACTATCTGTTGATCTTGTCCTTTTACCGGTAGATGCCAGAGTAAGTACTGATGCTGAAAACTTCTTTCACCACATGCAACAAGTGCATGAAGAGGTCCGCCGCCATATATCTGCCAGTAATGCCATTTATAAATAGCAAGCAGACAAGCATCATCGATTTATTGAATTTGCTGAAGGAGATATGGTCATGGTCCGTATCCGTTCAGAACGTATGCCTCCAGGAGTTTATAAAAAGTTGCATCCACAGAATGCTGGTCCATACAAGATTCTCAAAAAGATTGGCTCCAATGCTTATGTGCTTGATCTCCCATTTGATTTAGGTGTCAATTCTACTTTCAACATAGAGGATCTTACCCTCTACCGTGGTCATGACAATGATGGTGAAACTGAAGAGCAGACTATTACTCTCCCTTCGAATCTTCCACCTGTTGACGGGATTGTTGATGTGCTCGATGATCAAATTGTTTCCACTCGTCAAGGAGGTTTTCAAAAGTTCTATGTCCGCTGGAAGAATCGTCATCTCTCTGATGCTACATGAATCACTGCAACAGATTTTCAACGCTTGAATCCAAATCTTTATGAGCGCTATCAGGCGATTAACTCGCCAGAGTCGAGTTCTTTCAAGTCAGAGAGAGTTGATGCAGCCCGACAGAAGACTAGGGCCCGCAGGCCCCCCTAATGGACCCGCTTGATGGAATCCACATGATCTCTGATTTGGCAGAGATCCCTATCCTATTTAAATTAGTAATTTTAATTAGTTGCTAATAGGAACTGCTTTCTAACTTCTATTTAGGGTAGGATTAGGTAACTTCCTATTGTTAGCATTTTGATTAGTTTAGAAATAAAGTGCTCTATATATATATATATATAGAGAGAGAGAGAGAGAAGAGACCTATTGTTTTATTATGCATTATTCAATCAAATTAATTAACGTGATTTATTCCTTCATGGCTGTGAGTGTTTTTCTGTGTGGAATTCCTTTGTTGAATTCGATCATCCAATTTTGAGAGGCTAGTCAATTCGATCGAAGGTCCGGGGCTGCGCCACAACCGATACGATTGGTATTTTTAAAATATCGACCATACCGGCCGATATTTAACCGAGATATTGGCGATTTGGACCATGACGATACTGATACCGATATCCCAGCAAAATATTATCACAGTCCGGGCGGATACGAACTACGAACCGGCAGCAGACGATATTTTAAACATTGGACTGCACAAAAGACCCCATCAATATAAGATTCTAAACCAAGTCGTAGTTCCTCGAAAAATGTTTTCACTAACCCTGAAGGCCAAAATAGGATCACATGTTTTCATTGTAAGTTGTAACTAACAAGGGCATCAATCATTTAAATGTCCCAAATGCATAAACCTCATGGAAAATGAATGTCATGTAAAGGATACACAAGATGACCCTAACAGGAAAGAGATCGAGACTGAGGAATTAGAAATCATTGGCCCCTATGATGGTGAAGCTTTCATGGTCCTTAAGGAGAATACACCAACTACTGAGGAAAAATATTTTTCATTCAACAAGTGTGGTACATGGGCAAACTTGCCCAGTTGTGATTGATGGAGGAAGTCATCAAAATATGATCTCTCAATCTCTTGTGGACTGCTTGAAACTGAAGGTTCACAAGCATTATCATCCCTCTTTTGTCAAATGGCTCACAAGTGATGAAGTGCAAGTCCGACATACATGCCAAGTTACTTTTGCAATTGGAAAAGATTATAAAGATACAATCAAATGTGATGTGCTACCAATGGTTAGTAGTGATATCTTGTTAGGTCGCCTATGGATGTAAGGCAAAAATGGAACTCATGGTATGTGCAACAACACAAATACGTTCAACCACGGTGGAAAGCAAGTTACACTCCATCCATAGAAGCCAGAACCACCGAAGAAGGGTTCAGAAGCACTTGCCACCAAAGACGCGCTTTAAGTACACTATGTTTGCAAAGGCAATGTCAAGAAAAACCAAGTTTGAGGTCGAACGCTTCTTTCAACCTAGGGGAAAGATGCAAATAGATAAGCCCAAGTGTGGGACCACACAAAAATAGTATAGGAATATTTTTATTTATCTAAATTATTGTTAGTAGGTTTCTAATTTTGTAGAAAGATTGTAATTATGGTAGTTTCTACTGCTTTCCTAGTTTGGTTAGGTTTTCTTAGCCCCTAAGTTTGCTTTCCTATTTATATTGTGCATTGTAGAGAAGAAACTCTCGTATTTTGATTATTGGAATAGTATTAGCGTGGGTTCCCTATCCCTCGGAGGTGCGTCCTCGTGTTGAAGTCTCTGCGGAGACGTGTTATAGTATCTGCGGACGCGTGCTTTGGCACTTCCACGCAAGCCCTAACCCTAGGGCCTGCATCATCATATCCTTCAAATGGGCCCAAATGGTCATCCAGTGGAACCCCCCAAACCTGACACACAAAAAGCTTTATAAGGACCTGCACACAAACTTTTGGTGTATTTATTATCATGAGAGCATTTCTTTCCTTGCTTAATAATTAGTAAGACTCTTGTAATCACGGCCTTTTATGATTATGATATCTTGATGAGCATATGAGAATTTATCCTTGTTTTTAGGGTTTATGTGTTGAAAACAATATTTAAACTCTACATCAAGGGATGACATTTCCTTAGATTGGTTTTATTTCATTAGATACTGGAAAAAGTGGCAGGTTTGAAGCACTTTTAGCTCCCCTTTTGGTCGATTTCCTCCTAAAGATTTGTAATATCCTGCATATCCTGGGCCAGGGCTTAGTCTGACCCAGGTAGTTCCTTAGTTGACCTCTTATTATGAGATTAGAAGTATTATTTATATGGAATTAGAGTTGCCTCCCGTGAAGACTTTTAGAAAGAGTAGTAGTAGTATGACTACACTAATTAGAAAGTGGAAGAGGATTAGGAATAGGACTCTATTATATATAAGTAAACCAATATTCTATTCCTTTGGAGAGAATTCTAAGAGAGAGTCTTGTGGCTGTCAATCAAGACAAGGAGGGGAAGGCTACTGATGTCCTATTCGCATCCACATATTGCAAAGGCGACGATCGTTCATCAAAGGTGAGTGGATCTTCCTAATTAACTGGTGATTAATCAAGACGATTGATAATGGGATGTGATTTGAATATTCTGTATTGTTAGGTATACAATGATTTTTGTATTCATCGAGTAGACATAAAAGATCTATTTTGGATCAAGGAATCATGTCCGAATGGTGATTAGAATGATACAGTCAATATGGAGTGTAAATCTTTGAATATCTGTCAAATAGGCATAAAATCAGCAAGAACAGTGTATTGTCATCAATGGGTTATAATGATATTAGAGGGTTGTGGGACCCCATGGCCCACTTGATGAGGCATCTGGACCATGGATCCAAAGGAGGACCCATGGTCGATTCAAGAGGAACTGCACCCAAGGGAGGTGGGCCCCGTTTGGGCCATCATCCAATGAATTTTTAAGATTTTGGCGTGAAACTGACAGAAAAAGGGTTGAAGGTCGACATCCATGCTGGGACCCACTATCTGATATAATCAAAGATTAGGACCACACAAGATTGAAGACCATTTAAGGTGATTTAGCAACAAAGATAGGCAGATCTACTGTTTTCTCATTTCCTGGCATTGTTGCTGTTGATTGAGTCTAGGGTTTGAATTTTAGGGTTCCCATCAATTAGCAATCACCTTTGGCCGCATCAACATTTGGCCAACATCCACCAAAAGATAGCCAAGGTCATCTTATCTGTCATGATATTGTGGCAAGATCTATCAAGAATCAGGCCCATCAGATCAGTAGTCTGGAAGAGTCAACTATGGCCCACATGTGCTAACTTAAAATTGAAAGAAACAATAGAAATGGGGTTGAGGAATATATAATTCCACTATATTTAACTGCAAGCATCATGTCAATAATCAAATACTTGCCAACTGAGTTTTGAACAGACTAAAAAGCAGTAAATGGGATTACCATTTAAAAGACGTACTCGCATATCTTTTAAATTCATTGCATGCAGATGATTCTCACTTTCCACCACATTATGAGGATGCACCTGCCTTCCTTCTAAGCCATTCAGACATGTGATGTATCTTTTCACTGTGGGCCAGTCTGCAGGTCCTAGTTCTTCATCATCTCCAAGATCCCCAAAAGCTTCCATTGCCTTGTTCAACATTTCATACCTTGTATAATCCAATATACGCATCTGTAAACACATGAAGATCAACACTATCTGAAACTATATTTCTCATTGCAATCCTACCATGTACAATATGCAATGATGAAAGTAAGCACATGCACACCAGACTAGAAGTGCTTATATTTCTGATGAAATTAAGGTTAGATGAGTTGGTAAGCAGAAGTTGACGTAGAAAAGATATGAAGGGAGCAAGTCTAGACTCTAGATCACAGTACAGGATATAGCATCAAACAATTGAGGCCTCGATGTCAAACAACGGCAGTGTATTACATTCAGACAATGAAAATCAACATCTACATGAGTACCTTGGTCGTGGAGTTCATAGGTATGGCACTCATGGCTCCAAGATCAGATTTTGATTTAGAAGGGCGGAGTTCATAGGTATGGCACTTATGGCTCCAAGATCAGATTTTGATTTAGAAGGGCGGACTTTGCACCCAAAAGTGACACTGATGCTAAGATACTGATACCCAAAGCTAACCGCTTTATTTTCAATAAAAGGAGAACAATAGATGTCTGACCAGAATTTGGCGCGGTTTGGATCACCAATCCATTAGTCAAGAGGGACCAAGGATATTAAGCACATCCTTGTTAAGGACCACATAAATTCATCAACATCGAACTTAGTTCATGACGCGAAAAATGTAGCTAAGCACTAGTAAACATATATAAAGCAGATTCGAGGATTCACAGCATAAGGTATATTAATCTGGAAGAATTAGGTCATTACTCCTAACAAAATCATGTAAGGCGGCTTTATTTTCGAGGCTTCAAAGAAGTTGCAGATTGGAAATAGATTCATGTTCCAAACCAAGCCATTTGACATAAAATAACATCTATCACTTTTAGGTTTCTATAGGCCTGGAATAGGCAAGTGGCTGTGAAGTGACAATGCTTCAATTGGTTCTGAGAGTAACTTTAACGTTATTTACAGTTCCATTTTCCAAGAAGATAACATTTTGTACCACAGAAATCCATCTTACTTTAAATTCTGTTCACTCTTCACCGAAATAGAAACTTTACAATTCAGAATTAGAAATTTCTATGCACATGGTTTCTCAATGTAGACATAAAACTAGGTTACCTTTGCATCTGATAGTTTATCCATACTCAAGAAATGCAAGATAAACTGTGTCGTAGATCCATTTATAATGAGCGTCAAAAATACTATCCCGCCAGTGAAGAAAACAAACTGCAGAAAGTAATATTCAATAAGTCAACGAAAACAAATATCAACATCAATTTATTTTATTTTTTTTTTTTTGATAACGCAAATATCAACATCAATTATTATATCCAGTTATCAGATACACATACTCTCATATTTATTCATATCAAAGAATAATTATGATGCAGCTAATATTTTCACTGGAAACATACCAATGTTCCCATTTCTTGATTTAGATTCGATGAAGACAATTTGTCGCTCGCACGCTGTAAACAGTAAAAAAGATGAATAAGCATGTCTTTTTTGAGATTAGTCAGTTCTCATATCATGTGATGGACCAAATGCAGTCTGAAACTTTACGTCTTTTTTTTCTTCTTTTTTTAATGGTAACAGTAAATTTTATTAATAAGAAAGGGATAAACTGGTAACAGTAAGCATTGGCACATTTTATTAATAAGAAAGGGATAAACCGGTAACAGTAAGCATTGGCACATCACAGCCACTTGGAATAGCCAGGTCAGAAAGTGACAATTTTATATAATGGAAGGGTCGATCTCTAAAGGAGACGCCCAAAATTCATATGCAACTCAGTCCTTTGCATTATTTCAATTCTTGTGTGTATTGATATGGTATCAGAGCTGTTTTTTTTTTTTTTTTTTTTTTTTTTTTAGTCTGTTTGGCATACTGTTCTTGGGAGAAGCAAACTTGTGTTTCAGAAGCAAACAGATCAAGGATCTGTAATCTTGGCAACAACCAGATCAGGGATCCGTATTCTTTGGAAGAAAACAGCCAGAGGAAACCTCTTCTGTCACGTTATGATCAACAGTGGCCCACCTGCGATCATCATGACGTCTTCAGAAATTTCTACAGCAGTGGTCGACTTCTCCTGGTAAATTTGGAGATTTTTTCAACATTTTTCCAAGATCAGAGGTAGGCCATTTGACCCAACTTGTGGATGGATTTTGATGAATCTCGTATTGCTGGAAAGAGATTTGATCCCACTTGAACCTTCTTGATCTGATTCTCAATCAGATCAAGCAGTGGGCCCCATGCAGGGAAATAGTCATCAAAATCCAGGTCGCCTGGACCTTTTTTTATTTTGTGAAACTGATCACATACGGTATCTTGTCATTTCTGCACTGTTTGGCATCGGCAAACAGCCTGTTTTGATCTTCTGCACGACCATTTCTTCTTCTGTCTCGTGCTGCACTGTTTGGATTTTACACTATTTGGTTTGCTGCAATTTGTTTTTAGTGCTATTTTAAATGGAGAAATCTGGGGTAAAATTAATTCAATTCAATGGAAAAAATTATGGAGCTTGGGCATTTCAGTTTCAACTGTGCATTGAATCTAAGGAATTGTGGGGGAATATTTCTGGTTCTGATCCTAAACCAACTGAGGGTGAGAAATTATAAGCATCTCACATCTGCTCTAATGAGCCGGATGCCCCTACCAACCTTAGATGTCTGTCTGAATGAACTTCTTCGTGAAGAACAACGTCTCTTGACAAGAGCCCATCTAGCCCAACAAAAAAAATGAGAACTACACTGTTGCATACTTTGCAAGAGGCACTCCTCTCTTGACAAGAGCCCATCTAGCCCAACAAAAAAATGAGAACTACACTGTTGCATACTTTGCAAGAGGCACTCCTCAGACTCATCAAAATCCTCAGACCCCCACAATGCCTGGGTGACTCAGACAACTCAGACTCCTGATATGAGGAAGGTGCAATGCTATAGTTGTAAAATGCTTGGCCACATAGCAACCCAATGCAATAAAAAAAATTGCAACTATTGCAAAAGAAAATGGCATATCATTACTGAATGTCTGTCATCCGCACTCTCAAGCATATGTTGCCACATCTGAATCTTCTCCTGCAGATGCTAATTCCACATCATTGCCTACTCAGGCTGGTTCTTCTGCTGATGCTTCTATGCCTACACAGCCTGCCAGTTCTCCTCTTACCCGAGTTAGTTCAACAGATGATTATCAATCCATTGTCAGCATTTGGCATTTCAGGTAAATCAAAACCACCTTCCCCTACTTGGTATCTTGATTCCGGGGCCGTCAAATCAAATGACCTCTTCCGGTGCACATCTCTCAAATTTGAAACAATATAATGGAAATCACCACATCCAAGCTGCTGATGGAGTTAAAATCTCTATTACTGCCATCCAAGATGTTTCTAGTTCTCTTCCCTTAAAACATGTTTATCTCTGTCGTTTAACTTCAAATCTTCTTTCGATTGGACAACTTGTTGAAAATAATTATAATATCTCCCTTTCTTCTTCTGGTTATGTTGTGCACGACCATGTGTCAGGGAAGGAGATCGTGAGGGGGCCTAAATGTGGAAGCTTATTTCCACTCAACCTATCTACAATAATTGGGAATAAAGACGCAAATGAGTTGTATTGTTTTTCTGTTCAAAATAAATTGTGGCATAGTAAACTCGGACATCGCAATTTGAAAACTATGTCACTCATGTTTAACTTTGGTGTGTTGAATAACTCTTCTAGGAATATTTCTTTTGATTGTGACATTTGTAAAATGGGGAAAAGTAAGACACTTCCTTTTGCTCCATCTACTTCCTTCAGTACTGAGTGTTTTGAATTAATTCATAGTGATGTACGGGGCATTGGGCAGTTGTCTTATCTATTCTCTAATATACCACACCCACACCCCCCACCCCCAAATTTCTCTCTTCCATACTGCCAATTTGGGTTTCAGTCAGGCTAGAAACATCAACGATCGCTAATACACCAAAGGGTATTGAATTTTTCTTTTCACTTTCTTTCTCATCTCCTGAGGGAATGAAGCAATCTGTTGTCTCACTCTTCGCTGAAGTCGAATACCATTCTCCCACTTCATCTTCATCTTCTTGACATGGGGATCCACATTTTGTGGGAACCCCTCTTTACTGTGACAAGTAAGTTGTTCACAAGGCTCAAAATAATGTTTTCTTATGAAGCACCTACTTTGTTCGCCAGCACATTCATTAACAGACAATCATCCTTCGTTACATCATTCAAGCACTCAGCAGGCTGATGACTTCACCAAATCTCACTAAACGGATCACTCAACTGCTTAGCAATCTCTAAATGCTTTTGTCCTCACATTGTGAGCTTGAGAGGGCTGTAAAAAGGATCGTGACACATGAAGTGGAACACTTTGTTCCAACCTCCGAACAATTCTAATATTGTAATTCACTGCATATATTCATTGCAATATCCTTGATATGCTTGATAGGCACAATCAACTTGTATAATTATTCCACAAGAGATTTTCCTTGATTTTATTTTTATCCCATACCAAACTCGATTATAAATATGGCTTCATTGCACCACAAAGGTTGAAACCCTAGATCCTCTTAGATCTAGAATTTATCCAAAAGTGTCAAAGAAGTCTCAACGACAAAGAAAGTGAAAAGGAGGAAGAAACTGAGCAAACCATAGAAGAGTCTAACAACCTATTAGGTTAGACGACCCTTGTTATATTATTATTTCACTAATTCTAAAAATTACAAAAAAGACCCTCAAGTTTCTAGTATTTACATAAAAGCCCAGGATCCCCACAAATTATAAGTCCTTGAACAATACTCGCAACACCCCCACTCAAGCTGGTGTGTAGATATTTGCTATGCCCAGCTTGGACAAAACAAAATGCAACTTCGCTTTATTGATGGCCTTAGTGAGAAGTCTGCAAGCTGATCTTCACTAGGAAGTTGCACCAATATGAAATCCTCAATTTTTTTTGTAGATAAAATGACAATCCACTTCTACATGCTTTGTTTTCCCAAGGTAGACAAGATTTTTAGCCAAATTAATCACTGATCTACTACCTAAGAGGAAAAACATAGGACCACCTTGATTGAATCCTAACTCATCCAGCAATATATTCTTAGCCACAATAGCTAGTAACACCTTAGAGCTACAACTCTGCACTAGACTTAGCAGCAACAACTTGTGTCTTTCTTTTCCATGAAACAAGATTTCCTCCAACGATCGTACAAAATCCTGCAGCAGACTTTCTATCACTCAAAGATCTAGCCAAGTCAGAATCAGAAAAGGAGCCTTGGCATGTCCATGTGACTTGTATAAAATTCCTTGACCTGGTGATCCTTTTAAATATCAAAGAATCCTATGCACTGTTGTTAAATGACCTGTTCTGGAAGTGTGCATAAACTGACTCACTAAATAGAAAGCATAGGAAATGTCCGGCCTGCTTAAGTGACTCCAGATTCTTCCATTGTCCTCAAAGGCATTCTGTTTATCAAATATGATACAGTTAAGACACCATCTGACCAAAAATACTTTGAGACATTCATCTCAAACAAGAGAGCTCAGGTAACCTCTAGAAGGTACCTGTTCTTACACTCAACAACCTCATTCTGTTCTGGAACATAGGCACATGAGGTGATGCAGGCTAGACAATAGGTCGGCCAACCTGGGTCAAGTTCATAGGCCGAAGGGGTTGGCCGACCTATTGTCTAGCCTGCATCATGAGGTTTGCGTTTTAATCCCATTTTCAGCGAGGTAAATCTAAAAATCTTGTGAAATATATTCTCCCCTGTTGTTAGACCTAAAAGCTTTGATCCTTCTATCACACTTAACTTCCACCATTTTATACTTTGTTTTAAAAATATTAAAACTTCATCCTTTGACTTCATTAAATACACCCATGTAGCACGAGTTTCACCATCAATAAAAGTAACAAAATAACAATGCCCATACATAGAAACTAAAGGAGCATACCACACATTAGAGTGAACTAAATCAAATGGACCGGTACTTCTTTTATTAAGACTTACTGAATACAAAGTGTTTTTTTTTTTTTTTTTTTTTTGGAAACTGAATATGCATCACATCTTAAAACACTACCATTTTTATCTTGAATATGCAGAATAGAAAAATTCCTAAGACATTGTATTGGTGCATGGCCGAGACGATGATGCAACAACACCACTTTATTCTGATCAACTACTCCAGTCTGTAATACTTTAGACTCCATCCTCTTCAGACCTAGTGTATAAATAACCATTGTTGTCACTATCATAGTATCACCACCAATCCTCTGCCCCATCCTCAGAACCTGAAAAGCACAAAGAGAATGTTAAAGTGTAACACGGCAATTGAGATTTTTTGCTAGAGCACTAACAAACATAAGATTAGAGGAGAAGTGAGGGACACAAAGGACAGATGATAAAGAGGTTAGGTAAGGCTTGGACGGTCCCTTTCCTAGCTAGTTGAGCGTAGGAACCATTGGCACTTCTCACCCAACCATGTGTGGTAGCAGAATAAGATGAAAACTAAGAACGCCTATCTATCACATGATTTGTAGCCCTTGAATCATTAGCCCAAGTGGATGAGGAGGCAGAAGATGCAAATGTTGTAGGATTATGAGAAGTTATACCAATGGATGAATCTGAACTTACACCTAATGCTGCCAAACTCTATCGGATAACTGAAAGTTCATCCTTCCAATGCTGGTTACTTGCTTCTCATTCTGTAGGCTCATTAGGATGTTCAATTTCAGTTGGCATTGTATACACATTCTGAGGCTTAACATTCAAATCCCAACTGGTCTCCCTAGTATGGGAATACCTTCCACAGTGGGTGCAAGAGTCTGTCACAATGAGTGTCAGGTTGCTCACCATAACATGCACAACACTAGGAGGCCCACGACCACCGTCTCTACCACCGTCATATCTTGTTTTAGTCACTGTGTTTTCCATGTTACTACTTGCAAGGGCTAACCAATCAGGTACCAAATCTTGTTTTGACTTCCATAATCATCCTACGGCTTTCTTCTTCTTACAACAAGGTAAACACTTAAGCCTATAGGAGGCAAAGGTTAGCTTGTCACTTGTGAACAAATAAATTGAAATTCTGGGTTAACAACTCCCGGAAGCTCACATATGTTTCGGTCCTGTATCAACTTCCCTTCCTTCTTGGCACAGCATTGTTTCTTGGCATAACAAAGTTCATCACTCATATACAACTCCAATTCTTTCCATAAAGCCCTGAACTTAGAATAATAGTTGCCAACTAATAGACTACCTATTTTGAATGCATCAATTTCCTTTTCTAACTCTAGAACGCAAGCATTATTCCTCTTTTGAGAATAATCGGTCTTGATAGAGTACCTGAGTTCCTTTGTAGTAAACCCGGATATTTAAAGCTTTTTGCAATTCCTCCTTCCATCGAATTCGGGATCCAATTCATAACCAACATATTTTTGGAGACACGGTCCAAATATTTTGAATCATTTTTCTTTCGCTCTTTATTGCTCCCATCAACATAACCAAGTCTCCTTGATCCTCCATTGGCCATTCTAGCTAAGTAGAATCTTTATAGTTTACTTTGTGCCATGGAAGAGATCAGGTGTTATCTTAACATATTGATTTGCAATGTTAGGAAATTGCTGACTAGATCCAGTAGAGTTATCACCTTTAGAATCCATCGAAAAATGAAATACTCAAGCACAGATTGAATTTTAGAAGACCAGCTATAGGAAAAAAAAATAAATCTAAATTCCGAACCTTTTTCCTGCAACAATGATTTACAGTCACTATTGGATACCCACAGTTCATGTAACTATGCCAAGTTCAGCACTCTTCACCAATAAACCAACAACCAAGAGAACTGCTACCGAGTACACTGACCCAAACCTGGCGACTGCACCAATCTTCACCAACAAATGAGAAGGCTGCCACCGAATACACTGAACCAGACCAACGGCTCCACTACACTCTTCATTGACAAAGCCGTACAAAAGGTTGTCAAAGCATGAAACACCCACCAGAAGTCGAAAGAACCCTTACACAAGGCTGTTGATGCATGAAACACTCACTAGAAGTTGAGCGAATCCTTACACAAGGCTGTCGATGCTTGAAACACACCACCAGAAATTAAGCGAACACATCAAGAGCCGAATGAATGCATTTCACTCCCAACCGAACCTACACACAGGTTCGGCTACAGCTCGAATCCTCCAACCTGTTTACTTTTCGTGAATCTCTGCCCTTAGATTTCTTGATATAACAGTATTCTACTAGTAGGGACGCTTTGATAATTGATAGCAAGTCAAGACCCTAGATCCTCTTAGATCTAGAGTTTTATCTAAAAGTATCAAAGAATTCTCAATGACAAAGAAAGTGAAAAAGAGTCAAACAACCTAGAAGTTTAGACGGTCCTTGTTATGCTATCATTTCACTATTTCTAAAAATTACAAAAAAGCCCCTAAAGTTTCTAGCATTTACATAAAGGCCGCTGGCTCACCACAAATTATAAATAAGTCCTGCTCATTGACTCACAACAACATGATCTCTAGAAAATTCCTACATCTCGTTCCTTGATTCCTACAATGTGTAGCAGCTGTTCATTATTTCAATTATGAGTAATCCGAGTTACTAGCTACACAAGTACCTCAAAATTTAAGTTTAAATGACTTGGCTATGTCTTGAAACTCTGATTATGAACTAAAAGTATGGGAAGAATAAAGCTAAATCTCCTCAAAGTGATCACCAATGCATATAAATGTCATAACAAAGATAACCATATAGAAAGCATATCATATCAATGGCCAAAATGATAGAAAAGGAAACTCAAAAAGTATTCTGAATTTACATCAGTACCAACAGCTTTACTATATCAGATAAAAATGAATAAGAACAACAAGAAAAGAATTGACTTGCTTTAAAAATGAATAAGAACAATAAGAAAAGAATTGACTTGCTTTAACAGATAGTGAAAGTGATAGCGCCACAGCCCCTCGCAAACCTGACCATATGAGAATGATTGCTTCTTTCCAATCCAAACCATAACCAAAATATCGAAGAGAAGGATATAATGTTCCAACAACTATTATGCGAGACGCTTGGACTAAAACATAAAGGAGTATGAGGTTAACCCACGAAGTTCCTGAAAAGAATGATATAAATTATTTTTTTTAAAAAATCATTTCATTAATCATTAAATAAAAAAGGAAACATCAAGCAGATTTCCCAGAGCAGACAATCAATTGATTGTGATTCATGAGACCACATCCAGCAACTTGCTTTTAGTTAGCTGGATTCACACAGAACCTATAAGGCCCCAGGTCCAGACCTGGTAAGGATTGTAGGGCCCAACGCAAGTCCAGGCACAGACCCTAAACATGGACCCAAGCCCACCTGATAAGTGTTATGGAAGGCCCAAGTTCAATTTGGAGCCAAATGCGCTCACAAATGCAAACTACAATTATATGCACCAAAATGCAATCAGTCAAATGCAACAAAATGCAACCAATGCACCTAAAATTCACCAAAATGCACCAAGAATACAGCCAAATATACCAAAATGCACCCAAATACAATCTAAATCCACCTCAAATACAAAACTTAACTGAAATATGGTCAAATGTACCAAAATGCATTACATTGCACCCAAAAGCAATCAAATGTACCCAAATGAAAATGAAGCATACATGGTCATTGCCACCAAATGCACCCCATACGCACCAAAATCCATTTATGCCAATAATTATCATTGTTATCACCATCACCAAAACATTGTCCCAACTATGTTGAGGTCGGCTACATGAATTAAGCTCGTCTCAGAATTTATGGTTGGGTTGTGACAAAAGTTTTACAATGGCTGACAACCTCCATAATGCAGCCCTCCTTTATCCGGGCTTGGGACCAGCTTAAAAAACTAGCGAAGTTTCATGCCAATAATAATCTTCACCCTTAAAATGAATCATTGATGCTCCACCATCTGGGTCGGATTGCGACCATGGTCATCTCCATCGGGGAATGGTTGTGTACGTTGTGGGGAGAGAGAGGGAGCAATGAAAAGGGCTTAAAACAAGAAAAAGGAAGGCATGCTTTCATTACAGTCCAGTGTAGCTTGGACTCAGGCCTATCAAAGTCCAATGGGCCAGAGGCCAGGTTCTGAATCCAGCCATTAAAGGATTCACTCTAAACTTGGGCCTCAACCGACCGGTTAGGAACATCAGGCAGTCCAAATCTGGAGCTATCAGATTCTAGGTCTGGCTAAATTCAGGACGCGATCCATGTCCTCTGGCAGAGCAACTAAATACTAACCACAAGCCAAAAGGACTTCACAAGGCCTTCAAAATTTTACGCGGCCATTTGCTACTGACAGCAGTCCTACCCTATGACTGCTGTGGATAATACGAACTACAACAGTATCAATTTTTTTTATTTATTTTTTTTCAGAAAGAAAAAGGGAAAACAATGACAAGTAATCAAAATGGCATGAAATGATATTTTAAAGTACTGAAAATACCACTATTTTGGAAATGGTTGTCGCTGTGCAAAACACCTTCGGCGATAACAACTCCACTGCCAAAGAAAAAGATATAAGGTAACAATTAAAAAAAAATGCTTCTAGATATTTAATAGGACAGTTTATGAGAGATAATAGTGGATAGCGTTGCATAATTGAGACATGGGACGTTTTAAATCTACTTCAATATTTCTTGATATTTATAGGACAGTGCATAAAAGAAATTAACTTCCACATTCAATTCAATAAAGAAAATAATACTGTTGAACAAACTTGCATAATTAAGGCATTGGACATTTTACGTCAACATCAATTCTGAAGTATTTTAAGAAGTGTGAAAGGTATTTTTGGTTGGAGATGAATAATGCTGCTTAACCATTTTAGCTACCTACCTCAGTGAGGGCAATTTTGCCTTCTGCTTTATCTTAACTTTTACAATTTTACTACAAAATCCGAAAGAATAGTGTTATTATAACCAATCAGTGTTTTTAGTTTCAAGTTCATCAGAGGTAGCTAAAACCTCTGAAATCAGATTTCACGGAAAATGGAGTAGCTGTCCTGTACAGTCTTTTCGACCAGAGTACATTCTCCAGTTTCATATTCAAGTTGAAAACCCTGTCCATAATTCTATTAATGATAAACCGTAGTTGAGTATTTCCACTTCCGTAGTAGTTCAATAAGAAGGACTAAGGTTTAATGCTATATGAGACTCAAACAGAGTCTCAGGCACTACTCATTCAGTCCTTCACTTCCTTCACTTGAGTGGTACTTGTAAATTTAGATTTGGACGCATCAACATAACCCATAAGGTCCCTCATAACGGGAAGAATAAGTTGAAAATATCATATATTGATTCAATATTTGGACCTTATTTAACTAAGGTCTAGGTTGGGGTCCACATATAGACCCATATGGAATCATGTTTGGGTTCACATATAGATCCAAATAGAATCATGTTTGAGGTTCATGGATTTAAACACCAAGGACCCAAAAATCCAATACCACAAGCATATATAATGTATTTATTAACTGTGAAAGTATAGAACCCACCAAGTAATTGATGAAAGCAACTGATTTGACGAGACTCTTTCAAAAGATTAGCCTGTTATGAAGATGAGGAAACATATAGACCCAAATGGAATCATGTTCGGGTTCATGGATTTCAAAACTGAGGACCCAAAAATCCCATATCACAAGCATATATTATGTCTTTATTAACTGTGAAAGTATAGAACCCACCAATTGACGAAAGCAACTGATTTGGCGAGACACTTTGAAAAGATTAGCCTGTTAAGATGAGGAAACAGACTGAGTAGTAATAATCCCGTGATGAAGATGATATACAAAGTGGCAATCAATCTCAAATGTTTAGGATGTTCACGGGAGACAACATTGCGGGCAATATGAATAGCACATATGTTACCCGCTATACAGTGGCATGATTGTTGAAGATGAAATGCCATGTCAGTCAGTAGCTAGCAAGGCAACTCACTCAGTGAAGTGAAATGCTGATCAATGGTGAACCCAAGATACCCCAATCTTCAATCAAATAACAAAAATCCACTCAACAAGGAGAAAATAGAGATTTTCTTAACATTGATCGCGAAAATCTACCGTAGATCTTCAATCCAATGGGAGATGCTCAACCAAGGAGAATAAATAAGCAATTGCAAAATTGGAATTTGATTCCACTTCCATAAAATAAAAATAAAAAATCCAAGAACGTTGGTCATTCCATACAAGTGCCCATATTTATATTCAATTTCCAAACATAAAGAAGCCATAAACCAAGCCTATAATCTAGCTATCTATAATTAAAACCATTAAAGAAAACTCACTTAAAAGTGTCCAGCTATACTTGAACAGGGAGGTGCCCTTGACTGAATAAAAAATTTAGAAGCTTGCAAACGTTCTCAACTATGGATGTTGGCAAGCTTGCATTTACATCAGTGGACACCTTAGAGATCCAAGGCATATAATAGGAAAGATGTACACAAAGAAACTCAGCCATATCTTGTTTGTATGCATTATGCATTGGATCGACTTGGGCTTGAGTAAATAAATCTTCTAGGAATAAATCATTGTTTGCTTTCTTTTCTTCCTTGACTAATGGTAGTTTCTAATGGCATGAGTGAAGATGAAAACTGGGCTCTGTGGGCCATGCCATGCCTAGGCCGAGCTGGGCCGGGCCGGGCCTAGGGGTCAGCCCAGCACAGCCCTGAGGCACAACCCTCAGTCGTGCCGTGCTGGGTTGTGCCAGTTCGGGTTGGGCCAGGCTAGCACGCGGGCTTCTATCCTTTCAAGTTTTTTAAATTTAAATACAAATTTAGATGAAATTTACATCTTTGAAGCTAATTTACAGCTTTGAAGAAAATTTACAACTTTGAATAAAATTTACAACTTTGAAGATAATTGCCAACTTGATAATTTACAACTTTGAAGACAATTGTCAACTTGTTAATTTACAACTTTCAACTTTGAAGATAATGACCCAAGATGAGAAATGAGGGAGCTTAGAGAGAGAAAGAAAGCTTAAGAACCTTAGAGCCATAGAGAGAGGGTGGGAGAGGAGGGACGAGAAATGGTGGGGAGGGGTTAATTATAGGCCCTCAAATGTTAAAAAGACCAAAAATGCCCCAAGATATAGGTGTTTTATGACTCAGGGAGGGGGTTAAAACAGTAAAAAACCAATACAAAAAAGGGCAATCTGCCTGTTTTCTGAATGTTGGGGGCCCAGGTCAGGTTGTGCCAGGCCGCGGTACCCTAGCCACCGGCGTGCCGGGCTGCTTCATCTCTAGGCAGAAGCGACTTTGTCATCCAAACGCTCAAAAATTGTTTTCTTTATTGCATAGTGGATTACTTATGAACAACCCTCTAGTTCTTTTAAAGATGTCTTGTTTAATTGTTTTAGTTATAAAATGGGTAAAAGCAAAATTCTTCTATTTCCAGCACATAGGACTATTACCACGAGTTGCTTTGGATTAATCCACATCAATGTTTGGGACATATCACCCACCATCTCGCATTCACATCATAAGTATTTTTTTCACATTCACAAATGATTACAGCAAATTCATTTGTATTTATTGCACTCAAGCTAAAAGTGAGGTATTCGATGCCTTTAAAAAAATTCTTGTCCTCACCAAAATGCTGTTCTCTAACTCTATAAATATTTTGCGTTCAGAATGGGGTGGGGGGTGTGGGGGGGAGAGAGTAGGGGCCAAAATAAAAAATAGACATCTTCTTGATGTTGTTTGGACTCTAGTCCTTGAATCCTTTGCTCTACTGAGTTCTGGGTTGAAGCCATTACTACTGTTGTCCATCTTATCAATCGCCTTCCTTCACCAAAACTTCACAATCGGTCCCCTTATTTTCACCTCTATGGCTACTACCCTTCATACACCCATCTTCATACTTTTGGTTGCATATGCTTTGTTCATCTTCCGCCACATGATAGAAATAAAATGTCTACTCAAGATAAGCTTGTACATGTCATATATATTTGTATTAATCTGTAGTCACCCCAATTAAGGGGAAACTTGCTACAATTAGTTTTACAATTTATTATATCTATACAGAGGACCAATCCAATGGAGGGTACTCAAATTTCCAGCAAATAATTCTCTTATTTCTCTCCTCTGATAGGCCCCACACCTACTTTAGTTTCTTCTTACTTATTCTAAAAGTACTTATAACTAATAGTAGTCAAGAAAATTATTTGATTCCATGTAGTATTATCCGCCAACTTTCAACATTAAACATTGCAAGTTGAATTGTTGTATGTACGACTGTCTCCACAGTATCATCCTCATCATATCAGTAGCGCCTGCAACAAATTACAGGTTACCATGGAATGAACTAAAAATATATCTGTGTAGATGTATATCTCCTTTCCAATCAAAACATTGTCATATTAAGGAAAGCATAGGACGTTATAGTCCTTCAAACAAAAGCAAGCACTGCAACTTAGACAGCCACATAAGAGATGGAACGTCACATCAAAAGCTTACCTTAAGATGAAAATAAGTGTATTAGCAATGTAGGAGACCATTTCCCTGAAAAGGATAAAACAGATCAGATTTCCAAACGGAGTTTCTAATAAGTGACTGTTCATTTCTATTCAATAATAATAATAATAATAATAAAAGAAATCGTCATCCCTTCCTCCCAGTTTTCTTTACTTATTCCGCTTCTTTCTCTTACCCACTTTATTCTTCTTGCTATAGTTTTGGGCCTTTTCTCTAGCCCTAGTTCCCAGGTTGGTATCAAGGTGATGAAGATCCAACCAATAAGTCTTTTAAGGCCATAAGTTTAGTGCCTGACTTGATCTGACCCAAATTTGACCCAAACAGTGAAGATACAATGAGAAACCTATACTTCTCGATTTGGCTAGATTCTATAAATAACACCATAAAAAAATCAGATTTCATTTTAGTGTCTGGTGTGACCATTTCAGCCCTTCCTAATCCCATGTATCACCTGGAAAAGATTATTATCAAATCTCTTGATCGTTAGCATTAGTTGAAGGTTTAAGAGAGCATTGTTAGTTTTGTCCCTCAACTCTACCACCTGCCTGTGTAGGGCATACTTCATGCAATTAATTAGCATCCAAGCCTAAATGGTCAAATATGTTCAGATGTTTCAAACTTGTTTCGCTGTTGTGGTTTGATTATCGAAGTGTCTAGTTGTCAGTAATAAGTTATAGCAGTATCTACTGATCAGGAGACCAATTTCTTCCTGCATGAGGATTACAAGTTACAACAAAAGGAAAGAAATGAAAAACTGTCATCATATTGGCAACTCCTTCCAAAACCAAGGCATCAGACACACCATAGTTTTGTATAGGACATTAAGAAAGAAAACATCCATAGTTATTTGTAATTTTGAGGAAGTTTGACCTCAATTAGGATTAGATTAAATTTTCTGGCATATTAGGAAAGTGTTAATATAGCGTTCTATTATTATGACAAATTTTCCTAATTTGAGTTGACATCTGTGACTGTACTTTATAAATAGTCATAGGCTATTCTGAACAATAAGGATCAAAGCATTCAACCAACATATAGTTCATAAATTTCTACTTGGTATCAAAGCTAGTTTTGCATTAGGTTTAGGGTTAGGTTTAAATTTAGATTTTCCATCCATAGTTCAATCTATCCTAAAGAGGCAGTGGAAAACTAGTAAATTGAATACCAAAGAAGCACGGACACAAAGAAGCACGGACACGACATGACACGGCATTTCTCAAAAAAGTAGGACACAGACACGTCGGAGACACGTTAATATTTAATAATAATAATCATATATCTAATCATATACTAAAAGATAATATCATTTTAACTTTGTAATCAATTTAGCAATCAAATAAATAAAAATTCAAGAACCGGCGTACCACTGTACCAACTAACAAACATATCAAATTATCAAATAGCAATACAAAAATGAAACATCATGAAATATCCATAGTTCCAAAAAATCCATACAAAGAAAAGGGAGGATCATCAATTTCCCTTCCATTCCAAAAATACAAAAAGCAAAAAAGAAGTCAATTTCCGTCTAAACTTTACTCAATTGATGCAGCTTCAATTTCCATCCATTTTTCTTCCAACTAAAAGAGATTTTTTTACAAACGGCCCCCTTCTCTTTTCTTTATTATAATTTTAATACATTTCTCCAACTAAAACAGCCAGCATGTCCAGCGTGTCCGGTAAGTAAAATATAATAAAAAAAAGTAGGACACCATTTTTTGGTGTCGAACACATGTCCGGACATGTCCGGGGCGTGTCCGTGTCCGACACACGGAGAGGTGTCCGCGCTTCCTAGAATGAAGACTGTTGATCTTTGTTCGGTACTTTTTTTTATAACGGAGGGTGTCCCAGCCCTTTGGGCCGGACTATTCCCTACGAGCCCAAGGGGAGCAAGGTAAATCCCCTATGGCCCTAGTGTGGTAGTGTAGTTTCGAACTATAGGATCTTATGCATCCACTAAGCTACCATTCCTTCCAAAACCAATTGGTGATGGAAGAGGCACAACTCAATGTTTTATACGGCAATCGACATCGCACGCAAGCTTGTTTTTAGAGCGGTCGCAGGGAGCAGCATTGTAGCACGCCTCCGCCCAATATGAAGCCTCAACTTCTGGGAGCAAACCGTGGTCCTAGGCCAATTGAGCTACCCCTCGGGGTTCTTTGTTCAGTACTTTTGCCTTGGCCATCAGTTTGTTTAGCAAGTATCTTCGTAATTCTCTAAGTCACAAAAGCCCATAAAAGAAAAAATGAAGTCCCAAGCCCTCGCCTCCCCCCTTCACCCAAGAAATAAAAAAATAAAAAAAAGAATACAAAATTGCAAGGGCACACACAAGGAAAATCTCATCACACTTTGATTATTAAAACTAGGATTACAAATAGGTCAAGTCCGGAACAGAACCATAATGTATCCGTATCCAGATCCAACTTGGAAGTTCAATTCTATCCCTATTATATGGAGAGAGAGAGAGAGAGAAGAGAGAGAGAGAGAGAGTAGACATGTAGTGGAAGGCAAAATAGTAAATAAAGATGTCATAGGCCAAAATGATTATCGTGTTCCTACAAACGTGTACAAGTGCATGTGAGATCCCATCAAATGGAATCCCATGAGGACTATGTACCACGAAAGGGTAAGCCAAGAGTAAGCCAGAGGAGTCTCTGAAAGTCCCACATCGGATATTGTAACGCCTCACCCATACCCATGCATGATATTGTCAGCTTTGCCCCACTGGCCTCACGGTTTTGCTTCTGATGGGCCTCAACCAATCAAAAGGCCTTATATGGGTGCTTCATTGTCTTCCACCACCTCTCTGCTGCCCCACGGAACATGTGGGTCGCTAACTGCACTTGCTGGACACCCGTGCACTCGAATACTTCATATATCTTCTCTATTTGAACTACCCACTCATCTGTAACAGCGGGATCCTCAATGCCATGGAACTCTGGGGGAAATCTCTTCCTGAATTTTTTAACCAAATCATTGAGGTCATACTCCTTGACCTGTGGCTGGCCCACTTTCTGCACTACCTCAAGCATCTGTGCTTGGAATACAGCCTGATTCTCGTTCTGTCTTGTACTCTGCTCAGCCAAATCCATCTGAGACTGAATGAAGGCATTAAGGAATTGTTGAAACTGATTCTCAGGACCATTCTAAGAAGAGCTACCCTCGTGTGTGGGCGCACCATTGAATCGAGTAGATCTGCCAGCCATAGTCCTGAAAAAAACTCAAGGTTAGTTTCAATAGGCCTTAAGCTATCAACACAATACTAGAAAAGACTACCAAGCCAACCTACTAACTAACGGAATCCTCACACGCATCCTATGGTTTCTACAATTTTTTTTTTTTTCTTTTTTTACCCTGAGAAACCATCCATTGCTCTGATACCATCATGTCACGTCCCCCGAACCCGATTAGAGAATAAACCGGATCCGGGGAGTGAAATTTAGGGCTAATTAAAATTTTTGCCCTTTAGGCCCAAGGATCGTAAGTCCGCTGTGAGGATATTGTATTTCAAACCTCAAGTAATATAAAATTGCGGAATTCATACAATTCGAGGCATATCTAAATACCAAATAATGGATAATAAATCTTAATTGATATTTAAAGTTGTAACAGGAATAAATAAAGCTCACCAAGAAATTAATGTATTAACAATGACCATCCCAATGACCAAGGCCATTAAACAACATCAAGTCAATGAAATGAAAGTTCCAACGAGGAATAATAAATGAATAAATGACAGCCTAATGAAGTGCCCCTGTGAGTCTCTCATGTGCCTGGTAATGATGACGCTACTCTACGTCATCGGCACTCCACTCCCGTGCCTCCTCTACTGGTTCGAGATCCTCTGGGATCTCCTCACCAATCTGCTCCTCATAGTAATACTCACCTGAGGAGTCTGCACACCAAGGAACAGAGTCAACGACATGTTGAGCAATAGATAAGCAAGATATAATTAAAACATAATATGCATCAAATGTAAGAGTAATAACAGGACTTAATCAGACGAATACAAGGAACAGAACTAGGCACAAAGCATGAGTAAAAAAAAAAAACAACAGAATCAATAACAGTAATCCTAGCAATACTAACAATCACCACTACCAAATGTCATGCAATGCACAAGAGGGAGACTCCGTGGATGTCCAAGCCACCTCACGGGGTACCAGTAACAATCCTATCCGGACTACTGATACCAAAGTCCGGCTCCAGGGGGATCCAAGCTCCCGGTCCTGGGAATAGTAGCACGGTCCAAGCCTGCTCCCAACTATTCAACGCCATGGACGCCGTCCAAAGCCGACTGCCCACCCCGATGTCCGAGTAACCGGCCCATCAATAAAACCCCAAACTGCAGCTGACTATGATATACAATAATAATAATAATAATAATAATAATAAAGTGGTGTTGACACAAGGAAAACCAAGACAAGCAAATCTGGCTAGTTCAACAACCAAGACATGTTCATAGGGATTATCTCATTCAAACCAATACAAGACAAGTCCAAACCCATGATAATCCCTTCAGTCTAGCCAGTCATGTTTATCAATTACATGACACAGGGTCCTATGGTACACTCTAAGTCAAGTCCTTTTCCTAATTCTACAAGAGTTTATGTTTCATAATTAATTAGGTGTTTTATGCCGAGAGTGTACAAAGAAACAAAACCAACGGATACGATTAACAAATCAAGGAGAGATTACAATCCAATCCTAGGCAAGTGTTGTCATCCCTGTACCATATATGTTTTAACGGAGTGCGTGGGAAATTCGAATCAACGATGCTTATAAAGAAATTCCTGGGTGTACAATCATGTTGAACATCGATTGGATTCAATTCCCTACGCATTCGGTTAAACCATACACCATACACGAATACCTAAACAACCCATCGAAGCACACCAAGCCACGTGCTACGATTTCAAAACCCCATTAATGGTCTTGTGAGACTAGGTTCATATTTGCCAATATCTAAGGTCCAAACCTATGTTAACAAGTCTCATTTCCAATAAAACATGGATTGAATCATTAATCTGAGTAATTTTCCCACTTCCCGATCTCTGATCGTTATAAAAACTAGAACCATTGGATTCTACATCTCAAGAGCTTTCCAACGGTATATTATACGTAAAATTCCGATGAACGGATTAAAAGTTATGACCTTTAGAAATTCTCTTTTTATATACATACATTATTTAATGCGTGACGTACCGTACGTACATCTGATTCGTCGTACGGACGTTTCCAGCAGCATCAAAGTCAGAAGCCACTCACGCAACGGACCGACCTTATATCCGACTCGTTGGTTGGGACATTCTACTGAATGGCCATTCAGTCACGTACGTTCTGACTTTTTTTTTTTTTTTTTTATTTCATTTCATGCGCCAGTCGGCAGAATTGTTATTATTATTATATATATATATATATAATATACGTCGGACGTTGAACATTAGTAAGATGACATTCAGAACGGTGATCGTTTGTATCGTTCAAACGTTCAGAACGTGTCCCAGCAGTAGTCTATTAGTATAATTCTTCTTAATTACCTCCCTTCCAAAAGTTCACCTGCACAAAACTGAGCCACCGTGCTCCCCCAATAATCCATTTCATCCATCATCATTTCCACTTACATCAATTAACAATAGTAAAAAAAAAAAGATTACCCAAAACTATTTTAACATATTAACCCCAAATTAATAACAGAATAGGCTTGGGATTTAGGGTAATCTAACAAGATAACACAGTCAATCAATAATAAGCATACATACATGCTTAATTATAAAATGCAAATCTACTTGTCTCAACCAAAAAGAAGATTGGAATTGGGGAAATCTGAGGAGAAGCCCTACTACTGCGAAAACCTCGATCTACCCGACCAAACGCAACCTAACACGCAAAGGAGAACAAAAGAAAGGAAAAGATTGAGATCTAACCTAAATCTAAACCAAAGAGAAATGATTGAAAAGATGAAAGTGAGGGAAACCTTACCAAACTGATGTCAATGGAAAGAGGAGATCGCGAGGAAGAAGATGAGCGGCTCGGATCTTCGAAATGGTCTTTCTGGGAAAGAGTTCTGGAGCCTTGGGAAATGAGGAAGAAGAAGAGGGCTGCTGGAGTTCTCATTCGTTGCAGAGAAAGAAAAGAGATTAGGGTTAATCTCTTGTTTAAGAAGAAGGGAGAAGGAAAAGACTAAGTTGCCCCTAAGTGGATCCGGAGAAGAAATGAATTATTAGAAGGGTTTCTGGTCGTCGGATCGCAACGAGCCAAAAGACAAAATTGATCAACGCGACGAGACCTTTCCAACGAAACCAAAATCACGGCGATAGGAATTTTTCCGGAAAACACTCAATTTTTTCCTAATTTGCAAACTACCCCTACTAGGGTCAAACGAACTCGGAATCGCACGAAACTTCGCAGGCACTATTCTAATGTTAAAAGAAACTCGCTCACCATCTAAACCCACTTAAATATATAATAAAACAATAATTATAATGATATCAAAATAAATGGGTCAACGGGCCGGTTATTGGGCCCAACTGACCCAGTAAGGTCGCGGACCCAGTTAGGATTGTTCAGATGAGAATGAAAGAGTCTCGCGATCGTCAGAAGAGTTACGCAGACAAGAGGCGGAGGCCTCTAGAATTCCAAGTGGGGGATAAGGTGTTTTTGAAGGTGTCACCGATGAGAGGAGTTGTCAGATTCGGACAAAAAGGGAAGCTTGCCAAGAGATTTGTGGGACCGTTTGAGATTAAGAGCAGGATCAGAGACGTCGCTTATTGTCTTGTACTACCGCCTGAGTTAGCAAGTGTGCACGACGTTTTCCATGTCTCAATGCTTCGGAAGTATATTCCGGATCCTACTCATGTGTTGCAGAGCGAGCCACTTCAGTTACAGGCAGATGCAACCTATGTGGAGCGTCCGGCACAAATCATTGACACCAAGACTATCCAGTGGGTCAAGGTACAATGGGAACACCATACTCCGGAGGAAGCTACGTGAGAGCTTAAAGACCAGATGCAGAAGGCTTATCCCTATCTTTTTCCCTGATGAGGTATGTTTAGGCATTTGGGGGACCAAATGTTCTATTAGAGGTGAGAGATGTAAGGTCCGCGACCTTACTGGGTCAGTTGGGCCCAATAACCGGCCCGTTGACCCATTTATTTTGATATTATTATAATTATTGTTTTATTATATATTTAAGTGGGTTTAGATGGTAAGCGAGTTTCTTTTAACATTAGAATAGTGCCTGCGAAGTTTCGTGCGATTCCGAGTTCGTTTGACCCTAGTAGGGGGTAGTTTGCAAATTAGGGAAAAATTGAGTGTTTTCCGGAAAAATTCCTATCGCCGTGATTTTGGTTTCGTTGGAAAGGTCTCGTCGCGTTGATCAATTTTGTCTTTTGGCTCGTTGCGATCCGGCGACCAGAAACCCTTCTAATAATTCATTTCTTCTTCGGACCCACTTAGGGGCAACTTAGTCTTTTCCTTCTCCCTTCTTCTTAAACAAGAGATTAACCCTAATCTCTTTTCTTTCTCTTCTTTCTCTGCAACGAACGAGAACACCAACAGCCCTCTTCTTCTTCCTCATTTCCCAAGGCTCCAGAACTCTTTCCCAGAAAGACCATTTCGAAGATCCGAGCCGCTCATCTTCTTCCTCGCGATCTCCTCTTTCCATTGACATCAGTTTGGTAAGGTTTCCCTCACTTTCATCTTTTCAATCATTTCTCTTTGGTTTAGATTTAGGTTAGATATCAATCTTTTCCTTTCTTTTCTTCTCCTTTGCGTGTTAGGTTGCGTTTGGTCGGGGTAGATCGAGGTTTTCGCAGTAGTAGGGCTTCTCCTCAGATTTCCCCAATTCCAATCTTCTTGGTTGAGGCAAGTAGATTTGCATTTTATAATTAAGCATGTATGTATGCTTATTATTGATTGACTGTGTTATCTTGTTAGATTATCCTAAATCCCAAGCCTATTCTGTTATTAATTTGGGGTTAATATGTTAAAATAGTTTTGGGTAATCTTTTTTTTTTTTACTATTGTTAATTGATGTAAGTGGAAATGATGATGGATGAAATGGATTATTGGGGGAGCACGGTGGCTCAGTTTTGTGCAGGTGAACTTTTGGAAGGGAGGTAATTAAGAAGAATTATACTAATAGACTACTGCTGGGACACGTTCTGAACGTTTGAACGATACAAACGATCTTAATGTCATCTTTCTAATGTTCAACGTCCGACGTATATTATATATATATATATAATAATGATAACAATTCTGCTGATGATGGTTGTTTAGAACGTCTGGCGCATGAAATGAAATTATAAAAAAAAAAAAGTCAGAACCTACGTGACTAAATGGCCATTCAGTAGAATGTCCCAACCAACGAGTCGGATACAAGGTCGGTCCGTTGCGTGAGTGGCTTCTGACTTTGATGCTACTGGAAACGTCCGTACGACGAATCAGATGTACGTACGGTACGTCACGCAATAAATAATGTATGTATATAAAAAGGGAATTTCTAAAGGTCATAACTTTTAATCCGTTCATCGGAATTTTACGTATAATATACCGTTGGAAAGCTCTTGAGATGTAGAATCCAATGGTTCTGGTCTTTATAACGATCAGAGATCGGGAAGTGGGAAAATTACTCAGATTAATGATTCAATCCATGTTTTATTGGAAATGAGACTTGTTAACATAGGTTTGGACCTTAGATATTGGCAAATATGAACCTAGTCTCACATGACCATTAATGGGGTTTTGAAATCATAGCACGTGGCTTGGTGTGCTTCGATGGGTTGTTTAGGTATTCGTGTATGATGTATGGTTTAACCGAATGCGTAGGGAATTGAATCCAATCGATGTTCAACATGATTGTACACCCAGGAATTTCTTTATAAGCATCGTTGATTCGAATTTCTCACGCACTCTGTTAAAACATATATGGTACAGGGATGACAACACTTGCCTAGGATTGGATTGTAATCTCTCCTTGATTTGTTGATCGTATCCGTTGGTTTCGTTTCTTTGTACACTCTCTCGGCATAAAACACCTAATTAATTATGAAACATATACTCTTGTAGAATTAGGACAAGGACCTGACTTAGAGTGTACCATAGGACCCTGCGTCATGTAATTGATAAACATGACTGGCTAGACTGAAGGGATTATCATGGGTTTGGACTTATCTTGTATTGGTTTGAATGAGATAATCCCTATGAACATGTCTTGTTTGTTGAACTAGCCAGATTTGCTTGTCTTGGTTTTCCTTGTGTCAACACCATTTTATTATTATTATTATTATTGTATATCATAGTCAGCTGCAGTTTGGGGTTTTATTGATGGGCCGGTTACTCGAACATCGGGGTGGGCAATCGGCTTTGGACGGCGTCCATGGCGTTGAATAGCTGGGAGCGGGCTTGGACCGTGCTACTATTCCCAGGACCGGGAGCTTGGATCCCCCTGGAGCCGGACTTTAGTATCAGTAGTCCGGATAGGATTGTTATTGGTACCCCGTGAGGTGGCTTGGACATCCACGGAGTCTCCCTCTTGTGCATTGCATGACATTTGGTAGTGGTGATTGTTAGTATTGCTAGGATTACTGTTATTGATTCTGTTGTTTTTTTTTTTTTTTTTACTCATGCTTTATGCCTAGTTCTGTTCCTTGTATTCGTCTGATTAAGTCCTGTTATTACTCTTACATTTGATGCATATTATGTTTTAATTATATCTTGCTTATCTATTGCTCAACATGTCGTTAACTCTATTCCTTGGTGTGCAGACTCCTCAGGTGAGTATTACTATGAGGAGCAGGTCGGTGAGGAGATCCTTCAGGTCGGTGAGGAGATCCCAGAGGATCTCCAACCAGCAGAGGAGGCACGGGAGTAGAGTGCCGATGACGTAAAGTAGCGTCATCATTACCAGGTGTTGGAAATAGGTGGGCCTCGTGGATGTGATTTCAAAACTTTTGACCCACTTTACTCAGGGATCAAACGTCCATAAGGCCATCAACCATATCCAGGATGCAATCCCTCATACTCATATACCATATACAGCAATATTACAAGCAACACCATGCAAAATAATCTACAAAAGATTAGAGAAGCAGATTATACCTTTGTTGTCCGGTTGTACTTTGATGGAGAAGAAAACAACTTTGGATCTCCAAGCCCTCTTAGCCTTCCACGCTATGACCCATACCAAATCTCTTCTCTAAAGGAGATGGGTGGGATCTCCTAAAGAAAACAACTAGAAGCTCTAAAGGAAACTAGAAGAGAACTAGAAGGAGAAGAGAAGTATGTGCAACTATTGCACAAAAGGGGGCTGGACGTTTTTTCCAAGAAGGTATCTATCCCAGCCCTTTGTTACTCCTTTTATAGCATTAAGCAACCTCCTTCTCTTGTACTAATTGAAATAGAAGTCTTACTTCTACACAAAATAGTAACCTTACTATTACTACTATTAGAAGTCACACTTCAAATAGAAATAGTAACTTCATAATTCCTTCATCTTAGAGTTCTAGTAGGATTAGTATCTATCCAATAACTTGGACTAGCGTGGGGACCACTAGGGATTCCATAGAAAGTTGGCTCCAACTGGGACACGTGACCCCACATCTCATGTGTAATCCGGGCCCACAGTTAATTGCAAATAACACCACTATATAAATGCAATTGCACTCCAGTCTTAGGAATAAATTACAATGAAGACCCTAAACTTCCCGATTATCACAATTAAGCCCCTCTATCAATATCCATGGATTAACTGGACTAATACTGTCCCACCAATTTAAATCCACATCTTATTATCCTTGAGCCCCAATTAATCACAGTGATCATCAGTACCATCCAATTAACTCTTAATCGAGATGGGTGCGCACTTACTAATGATAAATCCATTAATTGGCACAAGGGGATAATATAGATAGATTCCATCTTGGCCATTGGATGTTCCCACAGTCCTACTACCACGTACCCAAGACACCGAGGTGTTGACCTACAGTTGGCCTCACTCATTGGTGACTCAAAGCAAATGAATAGATAGAAACTTGAGTTCATCAATATCTCAGGATTGAGAGCTTATTGTTAGGGAATTATGAGAGCAAACCTTAAACTCGAGACAGTATTCCATAAGGTGCTTCTCATGGTCCTTCAATACATCCAATGTACCAGCACCGTGATCCAGAATCTTACATTCTGATGATCGAGACAAATCACACTATCTTATAGTGATCAAAGCGCTGCAACCTTATCAGATGAGATGCCCAGTCTCATCACCAGTTGTGAAGATGATTAAGTATAAGATTTGTGACAAATGTCTCCTGTGTGTGGATCTCATCCATACACATATATCACATCTAATATACTAATGGGACCCGGTTCATCTCATGAACCATTTATGTCATTTGTATTGGTCATGTGCATTAAGTAGTAAAACACCATTCATCTCATAAAAGGAATGCATGATATTATTGATAAATAAAGAAATTAATCAGTTTATTACATCATATGATGGATTGAGTCCATACAATCTAACACCAGGCACATGAGAGACTCACAGGGGCACTTCATTCGGCTGTCATTTATTCATTTATTATTCCTCGTTGGAACTTTCATTTCATTGACTTGATGTTGTTTAATGGCCTTGGTCATTGGGATGGTCATTGTTAATACATTAATTTCTTGGTCAGCTTTATTTATTCCTGTTACAACTTTAAATATCAATTGAGATTTATTATCCATTGTTTGGTATTCAGATATGCCTCGAACTGTATGAATTCCGCAATTTTATATTATTTGAGGTTTGAAATACAATATCCTCACAGAGGACTTACGATCCTTGGGTCTAAAGGGCAAAAATTTTAATTAGCCCTAAATTTCACTCCCCGGATCCGGTTTATTCTCTAATCGGGTTCGGGGGACATGACAGATATGGCAGCCCAGATCCCTGGGCTTAGAAGTCAAACCCATCTTAACTCGACATGACGCGTTTTAAAGCCGTGCAGCCTCGGATCCCATAAGAACTCCGAAGTTAAGCATGCTTGGGTGAGAGCAATAACAGGATGGGTGATTGCCTGGGAAGTCCTCGTGCGTGCACGTGAGTCAAATCAAACAATATCATGCTGAGTTAGGCGGGACAGTGACAATTGGTACCAAAGCCAAGGACGGCTATTATTCCGATTGGGGTGAGTGAGAACTGGTCTGGTGGAATCCCTTAAGGCATGTGTGTCAAGAAAGGGTAAGCCAGGGGAGTATTTGCAAGTCCCAAATCGGATATAGCCGCCTAGATCCCTGGGTTTACAAGTCAAGCCCCGTCTTAATTGGACATGACGTGTTTTAAAGTCATGCGGCCCCCAGATCCCATAAGAACTCCGAAGTTAAGGGCGCTCAGGCAGGAACAGTGCCAGGATGGGTGGCCGCATGTGATGTCCTCGCACGTGCACGTGGGCCAAAGCGAAGAATATCACATTAAGTTGGGCAAGGCAGTGATGGTGCATCAAATCACATCCTTTTATTAATTTCTTTCCTCCAAAAAGCAACAAGTGGGCGGCAAAATGGTAAATAGCAGTGATTTCCATGGTAAAATGACTTTCGTTTTTGTCTTTACAAGCATCAAACATGTCCCATCCTATTTGAATCTAGCACCGGATTCAAAAATAGGTTCCGGATCCGAATCCGATTTCTAATTGGAACCTATCATGACCCAAAACTGGGATTTCTGAAGAGGTCCGCCTTTCGAGTCGTAAGTTTAATTTTTCCGCATTGATATGAGATTACGCCGTATTCAAACATTAGCAATCGAAACATTTTCAATATCAAAGAATAGCCTCAGATATTATAACAAAGCACAAGCAAAATTTCCAACTTCATTTAATAATACTTAAGTCAATAAATCAAATTTAAACTAATAGATCCTGGCCAAACTGGGGCCATCTAGAAAGTCATGAAAATTAAGAAACTAAACTACTAATTGGTAGTGAGATCTCTTGCGCAAGCACGATGTCTCTAGATCACATCGTCTGCGCTCAACTCCCGGTATCCCAGTGATTCCTCATTGACTGTGGTTTTTTCCTGTTATTCGGTAATATGTTCATCACCTACAAGCGTCAATTCTAGAGGGTCAGGTTCCAAATAACCTCAACAAGTAAGCACACCAAATTTTCATATTACATACTTTACCGCAATATTATAGCGGCCCCAATTTAATCATAGTGGGAACAGAATTTTGGTACAAAAATACAATAGTTATGGCCATTAGATCAGATACAAAGATTGGTAGCAAAGTGATAGTTGGTCACTTCCCGAGTAAAAGACTAAGTAGATAGTTTCAGAAATATAACCCTTGCATAGCAGCATCCCATCTATGCTAGGTTTTAACAACCTAGCGGTGCCAACTTGAGATTCCAATTTAAGGAACATATAACCAATACCAGACAATTATGAACTACAAAGGACTACTCCATATAAATATCAGATCTACCAGAGTAATCAAATTCCAATTTGAGTAGACCATCCTAGGTTCCAAATATTAAAGACATTCAAGCCATACAATCAAGGGAACTAGATTTAGTTCATTAAAACAATATAGAATTTGTCGTGGATACTAGTTTCTGCTAAATTTTCAGATGCCATCAGTTTTTCCCTTTCATATCCACTAGACAAGAAAGCAGGGACAAAAGTGTAGTCTCACGGATTTAGGTAGTATTCATTTTCAGCCTTGCGTTGCTTATATCTTTGTTGTCCGATGTCTGAATCCAATGATTTATACTTTGATCTCATGCTACTCAACAAGATGAAGTCGTATGTTCAAAGATCTTCGAATTCCGAAATCATTTGGTCCTAAAAAACAAGGTCAAACGATTGTTGCCTTTTTTTCTTAAAATTACCATTTTACCCGAGTCACAACTGGATATACATTTAATCATTCATAGCACATGGAACTACCAGTCTGCCACCCTATCCTAAACTAGGGTTTGCTGGGTCCTTTTATTACTACCTTCCGTTGGCGTTGACATCTATAAACAGCAACAGCAACAAGCAGAAGTAGCAGCAGAGATCACCAAAAAAAAAAAAAAAAACCCCTAGAATGCAGGCAAAAAAAAAAAAAAGAAACAGCTGCAGAAAAAATAGCAGCAGAGCAGAAAAACAAAAAGAACAAGCAGATTTACAACAGCTAAACAACGTTTAAAAAAAAAAAAAAGAGGGAAGCAGCATGATCTGAATGATGAACAGGAAAAAAAGAAAGAAACATCAGTGGTAGCAAAAAAAAAAAAAATTGAGCAGTAGCAGCAACAGCAACAGAAAGAAAACAGCAACAGCACAAGAAACAGTAGAAGTAGAGGTCACCAAAAAGCAGCAGCAAAACAAAACAAAAAAAAAAAAAGAAAAAGAAAAAGTAGAGGTCATCAAAAAGCAAAAGCTGAAACAGCAGCAGCAAGAACACCGTCAAGACTAGCAGCAGAGATCACCAAAAAAATAAAAAAAGAAACAAAAGAAAAAAAAAAGAAAGAAAGAAAACAGAAAACAGTAGCAGCAAGCCAGCAACAAAAAAAAAAAGCAGAGGAAGGAAAAAAAAAAGAAAAGAACAGTAGCAGCAATAGAAAAGAAAAAGAAAGAGGAGAAACAAAAAAAAAGCAGTGATCGTGATGTACCTACGCAACGGTGTGAAGAAGCTGAATGCCAGAAGAGCAGCTTCTTCTTCTTCTTCTTCGTCTTCTTCTTCTTCTTCGTCTTCTTCTGCTGTTTCTCTTTTTTTTTAGAGCATGATATATGCTCCTGTGTTGGGCTGGAGTGCTGGAACAATTTCTGACTTAAGCCCATTGACCTATCGGCTGGACTATTTTCTTTTTCTGAAAATTTTAAGTTATGGGCCGCATTGACCGAAGCCCACTAGGCGCGCGCCTTTATGCGCTCAACCGGCGCCTACTTGAAATCGCCTCGCCCCAAGGGTGTTGAGGCACTGCATGGTCGCCTGGATGCGCCTTGTGCCAGGCGCGCGCCTTTAACAAGCTTGTTAAATTCTTTCATTAGTTTCTAAGTTAGCATAACTAAGCAACATGAATACACGTTGAAAAAATTATCATTACTATTATGTTCTATTCATACAGTGATACAAGACCTCATGCAATGAGGGGACCACTGTGCCCCCTTATCTTAGTTACTTTAGCAAAAAACCCTTATGTTAGTTACTTTAGCCACACAAAAACGAAAAAAAAAAAAAAAAAAAAAAAGAAGAACACACATTTTATCATTTGCCAATATTCTTTAATTTTTTGGAATTTTATTATATTTTTTTGATGAATTTTTCAAATCACACCGCTACTCTACTACGTAGCTTTTCGGCAGTGGGCCGCTGCGCCTGCTGCTACCACTATTTTCATCCTTGCATTAAACTATGCAATTTTCAAAAACTGAATTTTCCCAAATCGAACTCTGAATTGCTCAATTCAGATAGTACAAAACTTGAAGCCCTTTGATCGTATTAGGTGACTATGGTCCAAATCATTGAAGTTGCTGATTGTGTTAATGGCATGGAGCACATGAAGTTTTCATCTCCTTCATAAGTCCGGCTGCAAGAACATATCGAAGATCCTTCAAAGGTTGTGAAAATCAAGTTGGCAAAGTTCCTTACCAAAGTAGTCGTGTAAGGAAGCACATTTGTGATGTCAATTCCAAGTTTGTCATGGTTCCTATCTATCAGTCTTTAAGCATTGAGATATAATTGGGAAATATTTGTGATTTTGAGTAATGGGTAATTTTGAGAGTAAGTTCTTCTAAACTAGGATTAGATTAAATTTGTGTTATATTATGAGAGTGTGCTATTAGCATTTTCTCTTAATGTGGGATTAGGTTTCCTAGGATGGGTGCGATTAGTTTCCTAGTTTGAGTTGGCATCTTTGATCCAAGATGTTATTCATAAATTTCTACTCTCCCAACCTCAGTATTCATGGGAATGAAATGTGTCGCTTCCGGATGACAACAAACTCTCTTGGGGAAAATTCATTAAAAAAAAACAGCAAGAAAAAAATAGGATGGATGATAAATGACATAAAAACATATTTTGTGGAATTTACAAAAACTGAATCAACATACCTCAAAATACAAAAGAAAAATAGAAAAAACATATTATATCAAGATTATCACACACAATGGCTTTCCCAAGAGTTATGCCCCATCAAAATGGATAATAGACCCCACATCCTCCTTGTTAATGTAATTGGTTACTTGGGTCTGACTAATTGTGTCAGGTTCTGTTGAGCCTATTCAATTGTATGAGTCATCACTCATCACTGTATATCTTATACACTAGATAAGATGATAAGATCCCTAAACAAAGGGATCTATAGCTGTATTACTATTGTCTTGTATAAAAGGAAAGCAAAGGAATATATAAAGTGGGGACGAAAACAATGGTCAGTACACAATTCTTTGGAAGGCAATTACTTTCTTCTCTGTTATATGAGTGTTATGTTATGGTATCAGAGCCTAGTTCGGCCATAAGAAAAGCCGTTATCTGCCTTTTCTTCTTGAACACAGATTTTGATAATGGTATTTCAGTTCAACTGTCTTGGCATAGCAGCAACCAAGGGATTTCTTCAACAAAGATTTAAAATACGCTGCCTTCTTCAATGTCACTACTGCTGCATCTCGTAAAGGACCTGTGCTACTTCGGTCCTTCTCAGATCTCGACTGCTTCTCTTCAGCGGTTAATCAGGGCCAATTACATGAATACTACTCAGCACACGAGATGGAAATTAATAATCTTTTGCAGGATACTAAGCTGACATTTAAAAGTAGGAGATTGATGCAATACAAACCAGGCCCAAGAAGTCAGCTTGGCCAACCCATTGATACATAGGTCAACCCGGTCCATTGGGTTCAGTCCATAGGCCCAATTTGGCCAACGGCTACTGTGGAGTTCTAATTTTACGGTATTTCTATTTTCTGATTATTAGTTAACTAGGATTATTATTAACTACTTTATTTAAACTTCGTGATTAGGAAAGTCTTGGTGTCCAAGCAACACATAGGACCAATCCTACTCTATATATATATATATATATATATATATATATAGATGGAAAAGTCTCATTGTAATTCATGCTTAGTATATCAATTAATCAAGATTTCTGAGTTTTCTTCAGTTATAATGTTTACTGTTGTTGTGAGTGTGCCCTAGTGGCTGAATCCATCTCTGGATTCGATCAATCCCTTGAGAGATTGGCCTATTTTCCGATTGAGGATCCGGTGTTGCGCCGAAGATAGAGAAGTTTTATAGATCTACCTTTGAAGCTCAGAAGAGATAAATGAGATTGCTGATGGTCGTGCCAAATAAGGAGTCGGGAGACAGAACTTAGTTGTTGACGTTAAATGACCTTTCTAGAGCTTTTTTGGTGTTCTTGTATATTTTCTTCTCTTTCGGATGGTTCTTTCTATTTTATGCTTCAATTATGTCTTCTCTTTTTTGGACGGTCTTTTCTTCTTGGTATGTCTTTTATGTTGTTTGGCTTTTAATAAATTTCAATTGCCATTCAAACAAAAAGATAGAAGACGGAGAAATTTTAAACTATTGTTTAAAGAGGAGAGAGAACAGATCAAGGTTTCATATATATATAGTTGACCACAACAATGCTCGGCAAGATTGCACAAAATACAACTAGATGTCCAACAACGAATGCCATGAGTCGCCACTAATTCCAAAAATGAGATCATGGATAATGCGGAATAGAGAGGAGATGCAGGGCGGGCAAATTTAGAAGATGAGAGATAAAGAAAAAAAATTGGACTTTCACCAAACTCTGATCCGGAGGCGTTACGGAATTGGGCTCTCACCAAACTCCAAACCAAGAGGCATTAGAGATGTCAAGGAGAACTACTTGAAGAAAACTGAAGCTTATCATTATCAATAATCTTAGTCTGTCTTTCCCCTAAAGCCAAAAGGCTTTACATCAATATATAGGAAAACAAATACCCTAGAACTAATCTGGACCATCTAATGATGTCAACGGTCAAGATTAAAACATCTTTATGTAAGACATAAACCATAATAAAAAATAACTCTAAACAACTCCAAAGTAAATAATCATAAACTAAATGGGATGGGCCCAATGGACTTAGGTGAGATAGATAGGCTTCGACCCACATATGGGTTGACCCATGGGGACCATGCGTCTGCCATGTATTAACTCTCCCTTACCTGAAGAGAACTCAACCTTGAGTTCTGTAGATGTCCTCCATGATCAAAAATCCAACTATCAGCTTAAGTTTTACTGCATGATCTCTGCCTTTTGTGCATAGCTTGGATGCTTCACACAATCTTTTCTTCCAATTCAAATTAGGCTTGATATATTGCTTCTTTTGCCCCTTGACTTGTGCTATGATGCATGTTCAAACCTTTCGAAACTGCAACTGTAGAATTTGTCCGAGCTGGGTGCAATCTTTGAGTTTACATTGTTGATCCCCAAATATAAAGTCAATGTGAGGGACTTCAGTGGATAGATCTTCCTGTGAACTTATTTCAACAATTGGCTTATCTTCTGATGATTTGATTAGCTTTTATGGAGGTTGTACTACAATCAGATCCATCGGATGTCTAGTTGGCTTACTAACAATTTCCAATTCATCAATGCTCGTGTTTGCTTCTTTTGCTGCTGTCACTTGTTGATCAACACCGTCCATAAACCATAATAAAAATAACTCTAAACAACTCTTAATAAAGTAAATAATCATAAACTGAATGGAATGGGCCGAATTGTCTGAGGCAAGATAGATGGGCTTGGGCCCACATGTGGGTGGACCCATGGGGAGTGGGGACAATCCCCATGGGGCTGTCCTGCATGAATGGAACCAAACAACATCCATTGAGATTGTTTTACTTTGACTCAGTCAATCACATTACACAATTTTATATTTCAGATTAAATGAGCTTATATCTTTTATTTAATTTTTTTTTAAAATCGGAAACATTTTTTTATGGAATTTATCTTAGATCACAAGTGAGAATTAAAACAAAATTCTGTTGAGAGATACGTCAGTCAAAATGAGAACATCACGGAAATACCAGAAATGATGTAAACTTTGTTGGCTGTCTCCCTTGAAAGCCGTTCTAGCGACTGCTGCATAAAACCTGTCCAGAAATTGTAAGATTTAGAACACATTGGACGGGATTAAATGAAAGTTGAAATTGCTACAAGATAATTTCAACTTACATTCCTAGTGTCATTACAGTCAGCACACCAGAAACATCTGCTCCATCTTGACCCTAGCAGCCAAAAAAAAAAAAAAAAAAAGAGTTGGTCCTAAATGATGTAGCAGTGGGGATTAGAAGTGACACATAGCTGTACTATCTTTGAATCAAACTAGTAGGACGCTGCAACTTCTCTTTTTATTTGGCCGCAGATCAGGTAATGAGAGAGAATATCATGCATTCCTAGGAAACTACACAACAAAAATCTAATTTCTGAAGAGCACGCCAAACAACAGTGAAACCATTCAGCACAACAACTGAAAAGCTCAAGTCAGGAAAAAAAAAAAAAAAAAAACTGCACCATTAGAGTTGACTTTAGTATACAGCTACATAGAATTGAAGTGCATTACTGCATTAGAAAAAAAATGCAATCGAGAAGTAGAAATTAGCCAAGTATTAGGGAGGAAAAAGATCCCAGAAACCTATATAGCAATTTTTCTTTTTTTATTTGTGATAGGTAACATATATAGCAATATGCACATGACTCACAATAAAAGGGAGCAGGAGAACAATTAGAACAAAAATGTCCAGGGACTGATGTAAATAAGATCTTCTACATGTGGCTGTCTTTTTTTTTTCTTTTCCGTTTCGCATAACTCGAAAGATATATCATCATCATCAAAGTCGTGTCCCAACTATGTCGGGGTCAGCTATATGAATTTTGTTTCTCTATTAGGCCAAATCATCGGATAGGTTGCACTTCTTCATAACCATCCGTACTACTTTCATCTATGCTCTCTTCGGTGTACTCCTTTTTCTTAGGGGACCATCAACCTACAGGGCAAAAATTCCCACAGGTGCCCATGTTGGAAATGTCCAAACCATCTCAAGCAAGACTCTCCTAATTTATCACCTTTTGATGCTACCCTCAAATGCACCTAAATGTGCTCATTTCTGATTTCTCTCTCCTAGCGTCACCACACATCCATCTCAATTTTGTACTCTCTAGTACACTTTTTTGGGCATGCATTGTTTCCTGATTGGCCAAATTCTGCTCCATAGGTCAAAGATGGTCTAATCACTGTCTTAAAAAAATTTCCCTTCAACCTTGTTTGTATACATCAATGACAAAGCATTTCCTACAGCATGTCTCCGGTTCAACCTTCTAGCTCTTATTCTATGTTTGACATCCTCCTCAATCTCCCCATCCTTACTAATTATAGAGCCAAGGTATAGGAAGACCTCTCTTTGTGGTATCTCTTAAGCTTCAATTCTCACAAGAGTTGTATCCTACGATATCTAGATACTTGTGCAAGCCCAACATATCCGTAACGGACCAATACAAGACTTGTATTGGTATTTGATACTACACCAATACTTCTAGGGTACAAGTTTAGCATATTCTACTAACCAAGTCCATTATTTCATATAGTTCTTTCAATTTTCTTACCTCTCAGCATAAAAAATGTTAGAAAGGAACATAAACAATGACAATTTCATTAATTCAAAAGTAATTTAAAGAAAAAATTAGGACACTGTATCCATATCCATGTCCATGTCCTAGATTTTCGAAAGTGGAGAGTCGTATCCCCGATCCCCGTATGTGTCCATACCCTTATCCGTATCTGGGCATCATAGGTTTTATCTCTTTGCACATCTCCTATCACAACCCAAAATCCGAATAAGTCATGAACTCAATCAATGTAATAAGTGTAAGGTCCCGGAACTCCAAGGTTGTAATTAACCTAGTTAATTGTACTTTTAGCTCATTAAGCTCATTTAGAAGCCAAACAGGTCCGATTAATCATTTGGATCGCGTGTGCGAAGTTGGGTTGAGATCTAAGCCCGTTTGTAGGGGTGTGTGTTGCCATTTCTAGAAAGTTTCGAAGGCTTTTTAGTATTTTCTGCTTTTCGAAATTTTGGAACCATTGGGTAGATTACCTAATTTCCTGGACTTTGTCCTGCTACCTCATCCCGATCCAGACCCTCGAACCTAACCCAAACCTGACCTGAACCAAACCCATTCAAGCTTATTTTATTAATTTCCCAAAAGTCAAACCCAACCTCCCCATCCCATTTCCCTTTTCCCCATTTACCCAAACCAACCCCACCCCCCACCAGGTGAGAGTCTGGGGGGGCTAGTTCACCGGCCATGAGAAACCTAGCATCCGTATACTCATGAGCCAAATGAGATGATGATGCTTGGGTGTCATGGCTGGAATGGTTCCCCCCCGACCTTCATTCGTTCCCAGCCCCCTCCCTCATCTCTCTCTCGTTCTCCCTCACTCTCCTTACTGCCACCAGACGCCACCATCCTCTCCGGCCATCTCCCCTCTCTTCTCCACTCTCTCATCTCATCTCCCTCATCCATCTTTCCCTCTTCCCAGCCACCTTGCTGCCCCACCGTCCCAGAGAACCATGCTGCCAGAGACCACCCACACCATCATCTCCGGCGGACCCCCAGCCCACGCCATCTCTCTCTATTTTCCCCATTTTCCCCCTCTGTTTCTCCTTTCCCTTCTCTATTTTCTCCCCTTTGTTCCTTTATCTCTCTCTCTCTCTACCTTACTTTCCTCTCTCTCACTCCTCTGTCACGAGAATCCGCCCCTCCCCCACGCATTTCACTCTCTCTATTCTCTCTTTCTTTCTATTGTTTTCTTCCTTCCTCTATTTCCTTCTCCCCCATTCATTCACTGCCCACGTGAATCAAGCCCCACCCATTTCTCTCCCTCTGTCTCTCTTTGTTTCTTTCTGTCTATTCTTTCTTTCTTCTTTTTCTCTTTCCCCTCTCTGCACGGTGGACCACCAAGACCCTCCATCACCACTATTCCAGTCGGCCACCAATCAAGTGGGCCCCACGATCTCATCCACCACAATTTCAGTTTCTCCCTCTCTTTCACCTTGCTGGAAATGGACCACAAAGGCAGCCCCACCTCGAATCTTGGCCATCATCATCGTCGTGTGGACCCCGCAAGTCTCCCAGCCTCAATTTCAAGACTTTCCTCCATCTCCTTCACCAATTGGTAGCTCCTCTTTTCCCCTTAGGTTTGGGTTATGTGCTTTGGGTGTAGTAGTGTGATAAGATAGCTTAGAGCTTTCCATTTTTTTGGTTTTATGTTTTAATTTAGTTTTATTTTGCTAATTCTCCCTTAGGTTTGATTTGTTGGGCATGGACCTAGGATTTTGTGGATTTGGGCATTTCAACCAAAGGCAAGTAGATATGTATACATATGCTTTGATATGTCTGTCTTTCCTTGATTTGATGATTGATGATAATTTAGATGACCATATGCTCAATTGATGTCTTTGATTTTAGAAAACATGATAATTAGGTCTATATGTTTAATGAAATGGATTCTTAATTGGATGGTTAGATTGGTTGGATTGGATGGGATTGAATGGACTTGGACTTGGGAGGATGTCTATTGTCATTGGAGGGGGCTAGGCCCTATTCTTGTGTTTATCTACAAGTATGGATGAAAAGGGAGTTTCTCCCCAATTCAGTTCAGTTACAGAAGCTTGATTCTGTTTTCTGAAGCCACGCGGTCGACCGAGCCTGGTCAACTGGCAACACTGGTAGTCAAGCTTCCTAAAGCCTAACGATTGAGCCAATTCCCATTTATGTTTCAACTCTGACTTTGTACCTGGTCGACCGAATGTCGACCGGCTATGAAGGGAGGTTGACCGGATAAACTGGGGTTCTTTGTAAAGGCCCTCTTTGACTTAGAACTAGATGGACTTAGGTGTGACCTTGGCTATCCTTTTGATGACTCATTTGACTATGCATGAGAATGTTTTGAGCCGATGTTTTCTCACGGTCATTCCAGTTGTTTCGGGATTCAACCTACCTCAATCGTGGACAGTGCAGGGCAACGGGATACCCTCCTGTGTCAGGCACCACTCAGTTGTTAATGTCCAACACGGCTGGGGCACCACCATGTGTGAGGGCTTTGAATCTTGAGCGAATGCAGATCGTGATTTTTGTGATGGATGTACACCCTCGGATACCCCTTGAATATAAGGTCTTGATGCTTGATTGTTACTGGTATCCTCTTGCTTGCTTGCTTGCCGGGTTTTATCCCATGCCTAGTTTTATCTCTGTCACAACTCAATGAGAGTAGGGACACCACCCAAGACACAAAACCTCCCCCACCTGTGTAACTATCATGGACAGAAACCTCCTTGTGGATGGTCTTCAATACACTCATCAACAAAGCTGAAGCAAACTCTTACAAATAGCCCAACCAAAATATCAAGTATCAATGAAGTACTAGCACCATTATCAGTATCCCATCCAGCTAATAACAGTACGCTAGACGTGTAAGTATCATGATATAATGGTAATCTATTAGATACAAAACTAAGCAATACAAAATAAAGTGCATACTGTAAAAACATTGAAATGGGCCATTACAGCTGATGTCGAATCTTACAGTGAAGTAAGCGAGGTAGCTCACAGCAAGTGTCAGTGCAATCTCTATAACTGTGTCATTGAAGATGAATCCCAGCCATAAAACAGATGTTAACCCGAAAGCAAGGCCAACAGCTACACTGAACCAAGGAAAAAAATCGTATAAGCATCTTAATACTTTTTACCACCAGCAGCTCATCCAAAATGGCAGTGATACATACGCTCCAAGTGAAACTTGTGTTAGAAATTTAAGTATAGCTCCTGCAGTAAAGCTACTGCCAAGCACCATCTTATAGAACAGCTGAAATACCACAATAGCTGTCCTGGAAACAGTAGGAGAACTCTAAGAAAAGTGATCAAATATCATAAATTGCAGACTTATTTAACCAAAATATTAAAGGCACCAACTAAACCCAAATTCCCAGCCTAAAAATAACATGTCATGGAAATGATCTGTAGAGAAGAAATAACAGACATATAGAAACAAGTGCATACCCATCATTCATCAGTGATTCTCCTTCTATTATTGTACTCAATTTTTTGCTTGCACCGAGCTCCTTCAATAGAGCCACTACAGCTACAGGGTCAGTAGCACTAAGAAGTCCTCCAAGCAACAATGATGTCTTCCAGTCCCAGTTATAAGGAAAAGCAAACTGCGGTATATTTACACCAAGAGTTTTTAGTAAAAGCATGGTAACTTCTCCCCAAAAAAGAGGATTAATATGTACCTTTACTGCAGTTCCAAGGCAAAACGTTGATATTAGAACACCAGGGCCTGCAAGTAGCAGCATTTGTACCATGCACCTCTGAACAAATAAACAAATCAGTTCCCTTGGGATGAGAAATACAATTTAGAAAAAATACAAGGTATGCAACATTTTCTTTCCTCAATAACATGTCTAAGGTCATAAAGCAATAACACAATTATAATTCTATGACCCAGACACCATTTTGCATTGTCATTTATTTCCTCAGTTTTGGATTCCATTAAGAACATGATAACTTGACCTCAAATTCTGTTTTTGGACTGTAATGGCCATGAGGACAAGTTCGTCACACTTGTAACTAAGGAAAGTAGCAGGGGTGTTTTCATTTCTAGGCATAATACCCTAATTAAAAAAATAAAAAATGCTAGTTGTGCAATCTACCCTATGCATGGTTTAAAATCTCGGTCTCGGTCGCGGTATCGGCCGGGCCGAAAAACCGATATGATATCGGTATCGGTCGCGGATATCGGTCCATCGCGGTCATCGCGGTGCGAATTTGTTTTTTAATCCAAAAAAATTCGCAAAAATATCCAAAAAATCCAGAATATTAGAAAATGCTGGAAAACAATATTTTTTTCCATTAGTAATAGCAATAAATCAAAATCTCGGTCACCTTAAGTTATAAGTTCTGTCTGTGTCGCAGTTCGTTGTCTTTTCCAGTATTTCGGTCACCTTATGTGTATGAGTAGATCTAGCATGAAAGCATGTAGATCTAACTTCTAAATGAAGAAACAACATAACTACAAAAGTAACATACCCAAATGATCTAAAATTTCATCTAAAAAAAAAATAACATAAAAAAAATACTTTAACTTGATTTTCTCTTACCTTAGATAATTTTTTCTTCAAAAATAGAAGTGGAATTTCAAAAATGCAAGGGGGATGTGTGAAGGAGAGGGGCTGCTGGTATAGGTAGTAAGAAGATGAGAAGAGAGGAGAAGAAGATGAAGATGGGGAAAAAAAAGAAAAAAAAAGGGTTTTAAAGCATCTCGGCCGATATTTTGAAAATATCGGCCGAGATATCGCTAATTCCGAGATTTTGAAAATCTCGGCCGATATCGGCCGAGATTTTGCCGATATTTTGCCAGTCCGATATCTCGATGAGATATCGGACCGGTATCGGCCGATTTTTTTATCCATGACCCTATGTGACCACACAAATTCTTCCCAAAATCTCATTCGTTCTCCTCCTACATCTATTCTCTTCTCCCCTCTATTTTCTTTCATTAGATTGGCTCTATTTTATTTTTTTTCATTAGATTGGAGATCCAAATCAGAAAATCTAAGTAAAGAACGTAGCCTCTTATAATCTCTCATGTTATAAAAAAGTACAGATGTTGTGGTACAGATATGACATGAGTCAGTGGTTGGGTTTTCCCCTATGATGCCATGATATCAAAAACGATACAGGCACGGATATGGGTATCGAGAATATGACTCCGTACGTTTGGAAATACAGATAAAGATATGCCGTCCTAATATTTTCTTTAGAACATTTCTGAATTAATGAATTTATCATTGTTTATAATCGTTTCAAACTTCTTTTAGGTTGGAAAGTAAGAAAACTAAAATAACTATAGAATGGACTTGGTATGTAGAATATGCTAAACTTGTACCCTAGAAGTATCAGTGCATTATCAGATACTGATCCAAGTGTCGTATCGGTCCTAATGGATGCACTGGGCATGGACAAGTATCCAGGTATATAGGTTTTCCCTTGTTTAACAAGGACTTTTGTTATTTTTTGACGCTTTTCTGGTGAGATTTGAGGTATGCTATGACGACTCTCAAGAAAAAAAAGTTCCCAGATAGATGGGTGAAGAAAAACAGTACATTACAGATAGATCTTATTTTTAAGTTACTCTTGCTATATATATAATCCATAGAGCTTTTTTTTATAACAGTAAAATTTTATTGCTCCCAAGAAAAAGAAAACAAAAAACAGGACAAATACAAAAGATAAAACACAAACAATGACTAAACATAAAATATCGTAGAAGTGAAAAAAACCCCATCCTTCACCGAAGTATCTAAAATCCGTCGGTAGCCAAGGAAAAGAAGTCTTTCATGACACCCATTGAATCGCCAAGAAAAATCACCTTCAATAATAGCATTAATTTGTTCAGATGACACAACTCACGACAACCAATCAGAAGAGCAAAGACTTCAGCTTCACTAGCATTCGAGCATTCCACCGGCACCTGAAAAGCTCCTAATAATGCTAATAATGTTATCAAACCAATCTCGGATAACACCTCCATTTCCTCCTCTATTTATAGATTTAATAAAGCTACCATCAAAATTGAGATTAAGGATTCCCATAGGAGGGGCACATCCATTAAACTCTCTTCGAACGCTTAACCATCCAAACCCCCATTAAAACAGCTGCTCAAGACCTACTAAGATCAAATAAATCAACACCATCATATTCCTTTTTCTTGCACACCCACTCAGACACCGGCCATACAATAGACTTAACAATCTCTGCCACTGAGTGGCTTTTATTCTGAAATACTCAATTATTCCTCTCCAACCATCCTCCAAAACATAGCATAAAACATCAACTTCCAAAGAATCTTACCAAGAACAGACTTACAACCCAACCTCCAATGAAAGAATAGATCCTCAACATATCTTGGCAGATGCTGGGTTCTAATTGGACAGTTCTACACGCAGAAGCATTCCAAGCAGCCAAGAGAAAGTCATAATACAGTGTTATTTGGATCTGATACCGCACCTGATCACTTAATTTCCTCTCTTGAGATGATATAAGCACATTAAGAAGAGAGCTGGAAGAACAGAATACTTCTTCCTAGGAGTAATCAAGATCAGTTCAGTTTACGCTTAGCCCAATTAGGTACCTCTGCATATATTCACATAATGCATCTTTTCGTCACCTGAATTATTGATTTTGGTGCTACTGAGCACCTGGCCGGCATGCATCACACCTTTGGTTCAAGTAATAATGCTAACCATATTAACTCCAGCTCAGAAAGGTCAGGGACTCATCCATGCAACTCTGTTTACTAAAAGAGTAAAAACTTTTGTGAAGTTTGGGATGCCTATATGGCTAACAAATACATTACGTGGAGCCCCACCATAAGATACTAGACACTAGGGCGACTGAGGGGTTTAGATCCAATTTCTAAAAATTAGATTCATTGTTCGGGAGATATCAAAAGAAAAAAAAAGTTTTGTCTATTCTGTCCAAAAAAGGCAGGGAATGCACATTCGCTTGAAACATTTCCTAAGTAACTATTTTACGTTTTTGAGCGCGCATGGATCCTTTTACTATATCCCGACGAAAATCTGAATGTTGCGAGTAACGTACCAAAGCCAACTCTTCAAGGGCTTGGCTATTTTTTGGCCATTTGAGTGAGCCAGAAAATACCCACTTGCTTTTTGTTTTGGAGGATCTTTCTACAATTTGCAGAAAAGCCCCTTGTTTTACTATTTTGAAAAAATAACCCCAACACTGTGTTTTCATTGGAATTTTGAGGTTGTTTGGGGCCCTTTCTTCACTTAGACAATGCTCGATCCATGACACCATTCAAAAAAAATGCTCGATCAATGACTATAATTTCTTGATCCATGGGATTGATCCACATCAAATCTTGAGGGATTTGGATTTTAATCATAGTTTAATAGATCAGTGGATAATACTAGGATCATTGTCAAGTGCGAGGGCTTTGGATTTATTGTAGTTGGACCGCACTATATGGAATAGAAATAGATTTGACTCTTCAAAGAGCGAACACAACTTTTCTTTATTCTTTGTTGTATCATTAATACCTAGATACAAATGAGCTTGACAAGCAAACTTTTATGGGCCCCACAGCATCATAGATCAAGCAACCCCAATCCAGCTGACACCAGGTTGCCAATCACACTATCAAAGTTTAAAACCCTTTCAGAAATGCTTCCATCTGGGTATAATAACCATGCTCCGCAACCACCTATCAAGAAACAGTACAGCTACAACAACCCAAGCTCCTTTAACAGAAATTCCCAAGAGGTCACATTAAACCTCATCAGAGAAATCAGCTCCGCCAAACTAGTTCCTATCTCTTCGAAGGCAACAGTTCAAACTGAGAATATAATAGTCACAAAAGTAAGAGCCATAGCACAAAACCATATCAACAGGAGTGAATACAATTTTCAATTTAGCATAAAGATCACTTAAAACCGTACATATCAACAAACAGTTTTTCCTTCCAAAACAGAGAGAAGCACATACGAACTCAGAAATCAGTATAAACCAAAAGTACCAACTCTATTTCAAATATGGTCTAATAGGCACAGAAAATGGTGATAACCAAATAAAATTTGATAGATTTCTTTTTCTCATACTTGATTAGAAATCAAACCTCACAACTAGGGTGTTCAAGTTTCAAAAATTGGCAGCAAATTAGAGAAGACAAACCTTTATTTGGTGCACTTCCATGGCAAATGAGCTCTCAAAAAGAAGAGCAGGAAGAAAAACAGCTAATAGAAGATCGGGATTAATATTTGCCCCTGCATATTAACACCATCAGCTGTTACAATAAAAATAATCATGAAGATTTCAAGAACTTTTCATTTTCAAAAAAATATACTAGTAGAAGCATCATTCATCATCCAATGAACTGAACTTACAAATACGGATTCCATCTCCTACTCGACCCAATCCATGATTTGTGCCGTATTCTGCAGAGCAAGATACCAAACAACCAAATTTTTCAGTGAGATTTCCAAGAACATTAATTTTATGTGAGCATTCATTTTGGTCACATGATGCTTTAAGCAATATCACTATATATTTTAAGAACTTGGTGGAACTAAATTGCAGGAACTTAGTAAGATGGACGAACAAAGAAACACAGAAACATGAAAACATTAGTGTACCCATAGCAATACCTAATGTTAGAGAAATAGCAACAAAGTCAAAACTACGGGGGCAATCTGTGATTGAAGCTCAGGGGAAATGAATTCAAGTATAAGAAAACACAAACAAAACAAAACAAGGAAATTTTTTAATGATGATAACTAATTTAATGGTACAAAAGGTACAACAAGTAGAACAAGAGTAAGATCCACAGCACCATGTGGACCAAACTCTAGAAAGCTGAAAATCCAATGAAGCAACAGGGAATCCATAGAATCTATTGGCCTTGACAAATACCATTTTCTATGTGCTTAGTTTGAAATTTAAAATATATAGTAACTCCATATTCACTACAATTATGTTGCATTTTTTATTTTTTTTCATCAAGAACCCTTTTGTCTTAAAATAAATTTAAAAAAGAAAACCTCACAGAAAACAAAATATCATGCAGAACCAATATCCTGGTCCATGCATAAAGGATTCTAACTTGGTTGGCTCCAGCGTCCAAAACAGTGTTTCAAAACCCTGGTCAATATCTACAAAAGACAAGTTTCTTCGACAATGAATTTCTCAGAAAAGATAACAGCAAAATAAATAAATAAATAAAAATTTGAATCCAATCATCCATCAAACTTGCACGTTTTGTAATTAATCCCTCTAAAAGAAGTGATCACTAGCAGCAACTGTTTTCCAATGAAGAACATCAATACTGAACACTAACCCAAACTCCAATTTTTTTCGTTTTCCCCTTCTTTCTTTGCAAAATACAATCAACCAAAGATCCAAGCAAACATGAAGCTGCCCAAGGATCACCTTTAGGAACAGCCATGCTGTCCCCTAACCATAAAACTGCCTAACCTGCAAGGCCCAACTGGGGGCATAACAATCATGCAAAAATATGGCTTTGGACTTTAAAATCTCTCCCCAAGACCTACCTATGTGCAAAAACTGGAAACCATATCTGATCACAAGAGCTACACATTTGAAGGCCTCAAAGCTGTCCAACTCAGATAAACTGCCAGTTTTGCACCATCAATCCAAAGCCTCCAAACTTGGATGACCATTAATTCGTGGGGGTAGTGACTCGTGAGTGTCAGATGTTTAGATTGATCATTGGTTAGGCAAGGTGGCCACATGGGGCCCGACCATCTCATGCTTACGCACGCTGGCCTGTGGGCCCACTTGGAAGCATGACAGCCATGCCTAAATTCGGTCTCCAAAAGGTCTCCCTATGACCTACCTCTCGGTGAAAAATGTTAATCTCTCTCATCACGGAAGGTACACTCCTCAGGGCATCCAAATCAGATAGTAGGATAGTTGCCTGTCCGTGATCAACCCAACGGCCTACAAATGCCTTGATTGATCAGCACCATGATCATAGGTTGGGAAAGGTGGGACCCACAGGGTGGTCCTATGAAAATTCACCATTTTTTCTTGGATTCTATTTGGACAAAAGGAAAGGTTATTTGATGCTCAATTTTTTTTTTTAATTTCACTTTATTCACCATGTTTAACCACCACTTATGGCATAAATCCTATGAATTAAATTCCTAAATATACGTATTCTAATGCAAAGAAACAGGCCCTTGGTTAGAAAATGGATAAATAAACATGATGATCCTTCATCCAATCCAATCTCCTCTAAGTAAATCTTCAAAAATAACCTTATTGTATCTATCTCGCGACTTACCAATGGATCCAAGCGCCACACCCAGCACGAGAAGAGCGACCGTGTAGGGCACGCGAGTGCCACGGAGAAGATGCCTCGAGGCGATGCCGATAACCAGAGAGATTCCGAAGAAGATCACGGCGTCGACCGGATCCGAAGAGTTCTCTTCCTGAGAGACGTGGTCGAAAGGGATCGGACCTTCCGAGACGGCCGACATCAGCTTCTTGGTGCAAAAACCTAACCCTAGAAAAATCTCTGCTGCAGCAGCAGTTCAGTAGGATGCAGAGAATATTGGGATATAGAGATGAAGAGATAAGGAGAAGAAGGAAGGGAAACTAACAGAGATGGAGAGGGCTGAGAAGATCAGAAGTAGCTTTTGCGTTTTGTGGTCGTCCTTCTTCTTCTTCGGTCAGTCAGCAAAGACAGTGCGTTGAGAGAAGATGATCACGAGAATGCAGTCGCAAAGTTTCCCGCTGGGGAGATTCTATATGCACCCGCACCCGCAGGATGTGTGGAGCACACCCACTTGCTCAGCTCACCGTGCCTAATAGATTCTTAAAAATGTTTTGCGGAGCCCACCCACCATAATATCCAAACTGCCCACGCGAGAAGCCTGCATTGTTCGTTTCATCTCCTTCTCCATTCCCTCGTCGACAGGTTTCAAAATTTTGAATTGCGACAGCATCGAACTCTTCCCCGTCGACCTCTTCTCCACTGCACAGCTCTTCTTCTTCTTCTTTTTCATGGGACACTCAAACAAGGTCAGCTCTTTTTCTTTTCCTTGTTCTTCTTCTTGTTGATAGGTTTATCATTTTCACATTCTTTTTATGTCGTAATTTAGGCATTAGAGATTACAGACGTTTGCAATATCATTGCTGGATATATTTTCACATTCGAACTGCATAATCCCTGTCCATTGTTCAAAAACCCGTGGCACAGTTCATTCATTTTTAGTGATCTGCTTGGCATTGCAGAACCGGGCAGGGAATTTCTACACGGCACATGATTACCGTGCAGAGAATTTATGCACGGCACATGTAATCCGTGCATAACATATATGCACGGCACATAAGAGCTGTGCACATCAAATATACACGGAATTATTGTGCCGTGTATAAACATTTTGCACTATCCATTTGAACCGAACAGTACAAGAAAACAAGATATCTTTTGTTATGATGTTTCCTCTTATTGATTTTCATTTTTAACAGATTGGAAGAAATACCGAGAAGACCAGCTCGCCGTATTGGTAGCAGCTCACAGCCGACAAGTGAACGGGCTAGTTCTTCTAGCGAGCCATCGAGAGTGCGGACCAAGATTGGCATTGCTAGACCGCGTCACCAAGGTGTGCATGTGAGTTCTTCGACCGCCGGCTGTCAACGGCTAATTGCGTCTGAACGAAGACGAAAATTATAGCAGGATCCACTCCCTAAGCCGGTTGATGAGCATGTTAACAGTTTTTCAGAGGATGATTCATCAAATGAGGAGGCACAGCCGTCTAGTCCTACTATAGCAGCAACAGGGGAGGATGATTCCTCAAACGAGGAGGCACAGCCTTCTAGTCTCCTGCAGCGGCAACAGGAGAGGGTCATATTCCTGGCGGTCATGCCGACCTATCTATCATTATGAGTGTTAGGACGCACGTAGCCATATCCATATGGGACGGGGAGGTACACGTTCATTCTTTTAATGTTTTAAGTAATCGTTTTTCAAATAAAATGTTTCATAGTCTATAATAACAGATATTAATGAAGATTTATACTTGTAATGTGCAGGAACGTTGCCCGCTCAAATATATCAGTCATTGGCATCAACTGAAGGATTGATACATACTTCTGCCCGGAGATGGGGTTGATCTTCATGTTCATCGGTTTCACGCTATTATAGAAGAGTCTGGATTGGCAGAGTTGAAGCGTTTCTCATACCGATATATCTCATGCCCTTTGGTATCGAGCTTTGTAGAGAGATGGCAGCATGAGACAAATACGTTCCACATGCCATTTGGTGAGATGACGATCACCTTAGATGATGTGGGTACTCTCATCGACATCCCAGTAACAGGACTTCCTGTCCACACATCGACTAGTATGGAATTTACTGAGTAAGTAGATTTACTTGAGCGTGGACTGGATGTGGATAGGGCATCTGCGTCAGTTGAGTTAAGACTAGCGCGTGGTGGGGTAGTGAGGATGGGGTGGATCAAACGGGTGTGCGGCGATGTGACTCCTACGTCGTACGTTAAGGAGGTAGAGTGTGTAGCTAGAGGTTATTTTCTTTATTTGTTAGGCTACACACTCTTCACCGATAAGTCCGCGACTCAAGTCCTCATCTACTACCTATATTTAATGATGGACTTGCCGCATGTCCGTCATTATGCATGGGGGGCTGCCGCACTAGCCTATCTATATCGCTAGTTGGGGACCGCCACGAGGGCAAATGCGCAACAGATTGCTGGATATCTAACATTGCTCATGGTAAATATGTACACTTTATATATACATATACATGTTCCTGCAAGATTGATCATTTAGATTGTATAATTAATAATTGGTATCATTTGCAGTCTTGGGTGTACGAGCACGTCCCATTTGCCCATCCTCCTACACAGTGGGGATATCCTGCTAGAATGCCTCTAGCAAACCGCTGGAATCCTGATCAGAATTCCGGAAATGATAAAAAGAACATACAGCTGCTGCGGGAGAGGTTGAATGCCCTACATCCGAGCGAGGTGAGCACCCAATAGTGTCCTTGATATATATTTTACGTTTTTGCGATGGAATACATTTTCACATATAATAATGAGTTGTTTCATTTACTTGCCACAGGTGGCCTGAGATCTGTATACTGGTGTCAGGGCTCAGCATCCATTACAGCAGATATTTTTCTTCTGTGGTTGCTTGAGATCGCTAGATGTCATTGAACCCTGCCACCCACAGGGTTCTCCGACAGTTTGGATATGTACAGACCATCCCACTCGCACTACTTGCCCCCATTTGTGCATCTCGGAGATCTACTGCTGGAAAATACAATGTCTCTTACAGATTTCTAGACCAGTACTGCGTTACTTAGGAGGATCATGCATTATCTCTAGCGCACCACGGCCATCGATCGCAACATGCATGGGAGTGGTCACCTGACTACCTCGGAGTGGTTTAGTAGGATTTCACACTCTCAAGTACAAAACCCCGACCGCCATTCCCATTATGACCCTAATGAGGGTAGAGATGACCCGACTCCAAGAACAGTGAGCGCATTTCCCACTTTTTTCAAACATTACGCATCCATTCTTTCAACATATCTTAAGTACATTGACACATTTTATTGTTTCTTATAGATCCTTGATGGACCCGATTTCTTCCCTCTCTCCCGCTGCCTCCGCCCCGGGTCTTTTCGGGGTGCGGCGGAGGGGTGGAGAAGAAAAGATAAAGGGTTTCAACATCTTTTTTTTTGTACGGGTATGCCAATTTCACTTTTCTACTTGGAATTTAGAAACGGTGATCAGAAGATCCACCTTCACAAGTAGAAAGGGGAAATGAAACTTTTTCTAGTTTTCATTGCACACATATTTTAAGAAAAGAGACAGGGGTTTTTTTGAATGCCGTGAAAGGCGATTTCATTTGTTGCCGTGAAAGGCGATTTTTGCCGTAAAAGGCGATTTACAAGTCTCATCCATTATGAAAGACAAGAATTGTGATTTTTGTCTCTAAAAGAAAAATAAAGTACAATAGAAATCAAGAAAAGGAATCTGACTTCTCATTCGATTGTGGGGACACGTTCAGATCGACGGTCGCGAGTCATGTATGGGACTCCTCCATCGTCCATGCAGATGAGAACACGATGCTTGGATTCTTGGCTCGGGCTTTCTAACCTCAGATTTTAAAGGACAAAGACCAAGAGAAGGTCTTATATATCGATAAAAAGCTAAGTAAACGGGCTGAAAAGCCACGTTTTAGCCATGTTGGTAGAAGAAGGGAGGTCCTTGGGGGGGTGGCCCCCCAAGGTGCTTCAATCACCTTGTAGTGGCTCTTGCAGCAGAGTTTCTTTTCTTCAAATTGGCAGAGGTTTCTTCTGATTTCTCTGGATTTTCCGAGATTTTCCGAGCAATTTTTCTCTGGCCCTTCTCCTTGGAAAAGCCCTCCTATTTATAGCTTTTGGTGGCCATTAGGAGGGTTTATGAGCATTTAATACATTAATGCTCAATAATGGGAGGAGTTACAAGTTTTAAATGATTTGTTTTGTAACTCCTTTTTCCTTGATTTGAATTGGTCGA
>QPKB01000002.1:30104605-30183976 GCA_003546025.1 Camphora micrantha | reverse complement strand
AATGTTAATGCCGACTTAAGGAAACAATACAGGTCTGTGTCTATCTAGGCTTGCCATGCGCGAGAAAAATCCTAACAAATCCCTAAGAGGTCCAAGTATCAATGCAGTCCATGGAACACAGTCCAAGTCCAAGTCCAATATTAGATCCATACCAAGGCCCACCAAATTCATGGCCTAGTCTAAAATAGTCCAAATGAGGTAACAAGTCCATTTCCAATAATAATCAGTCCATTCTCATCCATAATGAATCACAAGTCCACCATAACCAACCTCTCCATCCTAGGGTATTACATATCCAAACTTAGGCCATATAAGGGCCCACCTAGCCAAAGACACGGGTCATTGATCACCCAATCACATCATCAAGTCACCTCTAAGAAATCCTAGGTCCAGGTCATCCATTTTCCATTTAATTAACAGTTATAAGCAACAGTAAGGATAGAAGAGCGACAGTGATGTATTAAGTGTAATAAACCTCCAAAGTAAGAGAATCAACGAGAAATATCGAAAGTCCACCTAAGTAATGGTTCACTTTTAGGTTCAGGTCCATCTCAGTTAATTTGATCTCTAAATGAAGTCTAAGATGCCAATGGATACTATGTTTGGTGCTCCAGAAGTTATGGGCATCTTCAACGACGTTTAAGGAACGAATCACCATCAAATTCACAACCTAGACCCTACTTGGTGGTCCTACGAGTCAAGGCTGAGCCACACCATTAACTCATGCTTAGCACATCAGTGGAAGTCTATTTAGATGGTCAATGGGCCCCACAATCGAACCCAAAACTTGATATCTGCAGTATGGTAAGTCGACCTGGCTAGGGTTGGGTCAACATGCTATATAGCAGATCAAGGACTGAAATATGGCTTGAACTCTAGTATTTTCAGTGTATCTGGTCGACCTGGTACACAGGTCCACCTGAATCAAACAGAATACAAGTCATATCTCAGTTCCTGTGTTTTTCAGTGTATCCAGTCGACCTGCAATAGGGGTCGGTCGACCGCGCACACTGATTCCCTGGGTCTGAGGGAAAGTCTAGCTCCCAACTATTTCCTATAGCATCTACTTATCCGGTCGACCTGGCCCTATCTGCCAGACCTGCAAGGATTTATCTGAGACCTGCAGGTCGGTCAATCGGGTACACACACTTGCATCAATTTCCAAATTTATGGATTCCTTCCTTTCCAATCCAATTTCCAACCAAAACACCTCCAATCCCATCCATTCATCAAAGAAACATCATCAAACATGAAAAGCACTTCAATACACATCCCACCATCCATTCTTTGACCATTAATCTTCCAAATGATATAAACTCATCCATCAATGGCCAAAAACCATAAAACCAAGCTCAAATGGTAGATCTAAGCATACATACATCAATTGAATTGAAATTGCATAATCAAGAGGCAGAAAACATGCATTCTATGCTAAGTAAGTATATTGCACTTGTCTCAATCCAATAACAAAGGAAAATAGAGAGAGAAAAAAGAGATCCAATGCTCCAAATAGAAATCCAAGCTCTAGGGTCTTCCAATCACACAACCAAGCCCAAAAACTAGATCTAAAGAGACCTCTAACACCTAATCCCACATCCACAAGAGAATTGCTATAAATAAGAAAGTCCAAAGAGAGAAAGAGAGAATTCTAATGAAATTGAACTAGAAGAAGATAAATACCTTTCCTTGTAGAGAGAGAAGAGATTAATAAGATAGATCCTTAGGAGAGTTTGTAGTTGAACTTGTAGATGATCACCTTCTTCTTCTCGTAGCTAGAGTTCTAAATCTAGGGTTTTCAGAGAGAGAAATGGAGGAAAATGAGAGAATTGGAGGGAAATGAGGGAAGAAGAGAGAAAAGAGAGGGAAATGAGAGGGGGATGAGATCACATACATATGACATGGGGGAATGACATGGGGGAGTTGTAGTTATATAGGTTTAGATTAAGTGGTTGATTACCAAAGTGTCCTTCCTTGTTTAGTGGAAAATGAGGATAAGTACAAGGGTATTTAGGTCATTATTAGAATATTTGGAAGATTCTCATATAGAATTCCCTCTTATTAATTCTATTCACTAGCTAGGGCCTCTAACTAACTAACAACCTCTAACAATTACAAAGGACACCCTATAGAACCTATAAAATACACAAAAGGCTAAATCCTAGAAATTAGACTAAGACTTCAGAAAATACTTATCTATCCTTACTAACCCCTACTAATTAGTATAATTAGATAACATATACTATAATTATAGTATTCAAGCCAAAGTGAGAGTTCACAAGGGGTGGGGCCTCACAAAACCTTTCAAAACTTCTTAAACTATCCAAATACTATTCTAACCCACAAAAGTAATCAATTAACATCTAAATACACGTACTTAATAATCAACATCAAGATTTTTGAGGAGCCCAACATTGAAAATCTTGGAAGAAAAGGAAGCTGGATTAGCAACAAATCAAATTTCAAATTGTTGCTAAGCCAGGAAGATAGAGATCAATACAAATTGTGAAACAAGAGTCCAAGAGGGGCAAGAAATCATTGAAAGAGGGGGAGAGCGATGCTATAAATTGAGAAGAGCCCCTAGACATCCATCATGGAGCAATTCACAAGAAGTCCACTTAGCCCCCTCTCCTCTCCTCTTTTTCCTACTTCTTTTTCCCCTATTCTTTTTATGGTATGCCGCAGGCCATGTCCAGGTAATTGTTTTGCTGAGAAGGAGAGTTTGTAAAGAAAATATGATGATCTTAATGCAAATTGAAGTTGTTTTCTTTGCAATGGCTGGCTGAATTTCTGGATTAGAGCTATGGAATAAGCTAAATGAATTCCTTTTATTTATGAAGTAGTTTTTTCTTCTTTCCCATGTGTTATGCGCTAATTGGCTTCAATAGACTTGTCTTCGTGCGATAGGCGAACTTCAATAATTAATTTCTCAAAATAAAAAGAACCTTTGACTATTTATGCTTAGATTTGATAGGCAATGCTTAGGATTAGATTTCTTTGATGGTTTGTGCTTATCTTTGATAAGCAATGCTTAAGTAGTTTTTATACCTTTTGAAGTTAAGGAAATCTTAGGTTTTTATATTTTATTTTAAAAAAAGGAGATTTCAAAAGATAGATCTTCCGAATCAAATCATTGATTTGTATTTGATTTGAGTACTGATTGGGACAAGTTAGGACTATTTTATAAATACATTGATTGAGACCTAGTGAATTTCGGATGCTTTAATCACTTTTCTTAATTGATTTGCTCACTTTTTAATTAGTTATTTTATTTTATTCTAAAAGTCAATTCTAAATATGATTGATCACTAATTTAATAGTTAGTTTCCATATTTAAGACTTTTTTTATTCAATTCCATGTGGGTTTGACCCGTACTTGCCATTGTCTCTTCTATAGACAACAGTGCACTTACGGTATAAGTATTTAAGAATTGGCATCACTAAGCTTAAAAATCCATGAAAATAGTGTCCCTAGGTGAAAAAAAAAAGGAAGATGGGGAATGCAGTGGTGGAGTTTGTTCGATGAGTATCGGTTTAGTTGGAGGTTCTGATGTAAGAAAATGGGAGGAAAGGAGGTGAGGGAGTTGCTGTTGTAGAAACATGGGTGTTTGGGTCATGATTGGGTGTGGAATGAAGAAGGAGAAGGGTGACTTATATAAGGTTAAGGTGGGTCAACTTGGGTCCCCTGCTTATGAAACTTCATGGGCTTAAAACATGACTTTCTAGGCCTCGGACGGACTCCACGAAGAACGGAAATGTTCTCCACTTAAATTTACTTTAAATTGATACAAATATAACATGGTTCGGGGACTTTGAAATTTGGGCTCAAATTTGTAGTGAAAAGGTTGTTTTGCCCTTACTAGTGTGAAATCATGAAATAAGGATTTTTAGGACTTCGAGTGGACATGGAGTGACACAAAAGTTGTAGAAAATGTTATTCTCTATCAAATGGGTGTCAAGAACTGAATTTTACAGAATTTATGAATAGCCCCCCATACTTTTTTTGAAATTACAAATATGACCCTATAGGCCTCAAAGTAGGTTCAAAGCCTCTGAAGACTCCCCGAAGCTATTTAAAATCTATTCTAACCCTCAAAACAAGACAATTGGCTTCTAAATCCACTTATAAGACTAATCACATGCTTAATTAATACTAATCGCATAGATTAGGGGTCGGGGCCTTACAAAAGTGCAGAGAAAAAGGGTTGATATTTGTTTTGTAAAAGGTGGAGAAAAAGTCGTATGTCGATAGATAGCATATCATTGCTAACATATATAGCGATATCAGTAGTTTTGGGTTTAAAATTTTAAAAGGCAAAATGGCAGAAGGCCCTTAGGGATTTATACGAATTGTTTAATCCCCACACTGTTGTACCTAACTATAAGGAGGCACTCCTACATTATTGATTCCAAGTGAAATATGGTAAGAGTCAAACTAGAAGGTCGTGTTAAAACTTAAAAATTGAATTGAGAAACAGTATATTATTTCAAAAAATGGCTTGGTCGTCCCAATAGTACCTATTTAGGAAAAAAAGTAATTGAGAAATGAATAGAGAAAATCTTTTCTTAATAACCCAAAATAATGTGTAACATGAACCAATAAAAATAATAATAATAAATAACATGTATTATCCATTCACATGCGCATTGCATGAGGTTGAATCACTAAAAATCAATAAATGAACCTCAAGAAAACACAATGGCAAATGCATCAAACAAAATCAAAATATTGAGTTTTAGATATATTATTCATCTATGAAAAATTCTTTCAAAGAAGGAAAAACTTTTTCGATCTTCTTATTCGTGGAAAAAAAAAAGAATAAAAAAAATAACTGATGAAGTTTTTGCCACTAAACACTAATAATTATCGATGACATTTGGAATTTAATATATATATAACTCCAACTCGGCCTTGTCGATAGCACTGCACCATCCACACCCATCTCATTCTTCACGTACATGTATGCCATGTGTGGGACATTAGAGAAGCTGTGTGGTTTGATTGTAGCGGTAGGCCAATGTCATGACCCAGGCCTGAGATCCGATTAGTCCGGACAAACCCTAGGTCGCATTGTCCATACTTACTCTCGTAAACTCCGAATTAACCGAAGTTAAAACGAAATTCGCAAGGGATAACAAAACATTCCAAACCTGTCAAATGTACATTTCGCGGCATATAGATACATGTATACATTAACGAAATATTTATCTGTACGGGTCCTTTACAATGAAAGTAAAGTTCATATACACATGTTTCAATGTAGTATATAAGTCAACCATTGCATATTCAAATACAATGCAGGTGACCAATAATTACACTTCAAAATGAATCTACAAAAAATATCTATTACAACATTTCCAAACTGTTCTACTCTCATTCGCTCTCTAATCATGTCAATTCAATCAAACCTCCTGAAGGTATCTAATTGGCCTCCTCCGCTGGCGGTACGGCCTCTGTAGGACCAGGACGGGCAATTGAGCTTGTAAAGTCATCAATAACACTGTGAACACGACGGAACAATGTATAAACAGATCTATGATAGTGCATGCTATCTTCTCAACAATTTTATTCAATTTAACAATTAAACAATTCTAGACAATTCAATAATATTAACTAAATTGGCAACTACACTAGCATTGGTTTCATTCAATTCTTCCTGACGGAAGTAGTCATTCATTTCATTCATTCCGTTCATTTCATTTGTTTACATTGATTTCCTTGAATACTCTTATTAAGTGGCTTATCACTGGTGACTTTTCAGTCCATAATATGTGGGATCTACTAATGTCTTGATCAGAGATCACTGGCATTACCATGGAGCTCCGGAACACCTGAATCCATCTACTGCAGTATGATTATATATTAATTCATTGTTACATTTAGTAATTCTTCATTAGTTCATTGCATTAATTTATTTCAGCTCTAACCGAGCTAGAGAACCTACTTTGTAGTGCCAGACTCGGGAACCAATTCAATTCAATAAACTCTAATCAAGTTTCTAAACCAATCAATTGAGTGAAACGTTCGTTATCGAATGTATGTGTTATTCTCGATGAACATGCTTTAAATAGTAATTTGTACATTCTGATAACCTTAGCTAACACCTATGAAGGTTCAATTAACGCAAATGAAGAATTAATACATAATTGAACTATACCTAACATAATGACATTCTCTTCTCTTATTTGTTTTCCTATAACCTTAATAACCCTAGATTATGTTATAATTAGTCCAAAGACTAATTTATAAGCCATTTATGTTTATGGAAAGAGTATTTGGTTCAAATAGAACCAATTCCAAACCGGACTCAACCTGAAGGTCTGATCGATTGGCCTGAAACCATGTCCCAGTTAGGACTTGTCTGATCAATCGGCCTGTCATGCCCGATCAATCGAACCTGGGACGGATTCCAATTTCAGAGCTGAAACTGATCATCCTCCCTTCTTTCCTACATTCAATTCACTCATAAGTTACATAGAAAATGGAACCTCCTGTTCCCACTTCAATCACCATGCACACACATCAACTCCTTCTCCATTTAATCACTCCAAAGATCCAAATTAAATCAAGAACTAGGTACAAACCACAATTCTAGCATGATGAATGGAACTCATATAACTAGCATAAAATCACAAGTAGATTGTTTATACTTGCCTTAAGTTGAATTTCACACAAAGCCCTCTTCCCTTCAAGCTTAATTTGACCCAATTCCTTCCAATTGAGCCCTTCCTCTAACCCCTAATACCATGAAAACATCCCAAAACACATTTCTCTAAGCTATGAGGTTTACAAGGCCTTCTAATTTATTCAATAGAACTTGAACACTAATTATAGGTTCCAATTACTTACTTGTAGTTCAAAGAAAAGGAGAAGTTGATGTTTTCCCCAACTTTCACTCCAAGAATTGAAGACAACTTGATGGAGAAGATGGAGTAACTCAATCTCCTCACAAATCACTTGTATTAACTCCCAAACCTCAACAGTGGATAGATGAAATGGAAGACAGAAGAAGAGTGCCTAGGGTTTTAAATGAGTGAATGAACTCAAATGAGTTTATCTCAAGCCTTATAAGAGGCCTTTTTGCATTTAAGCCCTCCACCTCCTATCTCATTTACAATTCGAGTCAAATGAAGGGTCATTCAATCCAATTCTCATCAGACCAGTTCAAGTCTTTTATGAAAGTTAATGTACTCGTTGAGATACACGCGTTGGTATCAAGAGTTTCCGTATTCGACAAAATACGTGAAAGTTCGTATTTACGGAAAAGTCCTTAGCTTCCTTATTTGAGTTTAAATTCCATTCAATTTCCTTAATATCATTCAAATCCATTTCATTAAGCCCAAACTAATCATTTGAGGCTAATTCAATTCTATTTGGTCATTAACCATCATTAGCTTAATTAAGCATGATTAATTAGCATTAACTCCAACCAATTAGAGTTAATCTTGATTAACTCGGGACGTGGTCTACAGCCAAGCATGTCCATGAAATCGGATGACTTTTCATATATAATAATTGTTGTGAATTCACTATTTAACCTTGATTCTTGTATATTTATCCAAGTATTAATAAACTATAATGGGCATTAGAATTGAGCGACATTATTTATGATGGTGGGCCACAACTAATCGTGATGGAGAGTTTTCAGGAAAACTAATAAGCACATGACTATGCACGGTCCTTTTTGTTGATTGTTCCTGTTAGAAACGAGTAGAAACCAAGATCTCTAGACATTATGCACTGATCACTGCGGAAATAACTTTGAACTAATATGATTAAATCATACCTACGAGATCTCTCTAATTTGATCTTGGTCTTTTAACAACCTGAAAACCTCAAGATCTTCTACTGTATTCCTATATACTCGAATTCGCAACAGGGAGTGGGCCTCTTCTACAAATTCTCCTCTACTCTCCAAAAATCGAGATTTCTCTCTTTCTTTTCTTGTTATTAACTTAGAGAGCAGTAATGCATATTTATAGGCTACAATAGGAACCTTAGAGAAGGAAATAAGGATATGCTCTTTATAGAAACAGGAAACCCTAATTCGACCCAAATTAGAATCCTAGTTCCATAAATTATAATTCAGTCCACTAAAGAATTATAATTTACTCATGTCCTTATTCTCAAAATAATATTTCGAGCTTCTTGTTATTAAATGTTTATCAATCTCCACACATTAAGATTTTAGATATCCATCGATTAAATAATTACTAACAACTATATTTAATCGATATCTTTATAATTCCTTGAGACCATACACTTGACTTATTTAATATGTCGGACACAAAGACCACCTGTAGGGTTTGACATAATCAAAACTTAAAAGCTTCATCAAAGGGATATCATCAATCCTTATTACGGGACGTGGATTCCGTCAATAAACTAATATCCACCATATACGTAGTGTAGTCATCCAATTCACTCCTTCGTAAATCAAAATGTCAAATAATAAATGTATGTGTCTATTGTTTATGTCGTGATTAAGAGTACAAGCACTCATAATAACCATTTGGGTGTTCATCATCTTAATAGTCAGTACGAAGACAATAAACCAAAAAACACGATCATGTTCAATACACACATAGTGTACTAGCATAATGAGTCGAAACTATACCGTTACCTACAGCTAAGACAAGCCTGCTGAAACATCATGCTACAATCGTACCGATGGCATGTCCAAATCCATCTAGACTGTGAACAACAACTTATATTATATAAGAACCAACAAATAAGTCTTCCGTGTATAAGTAAAACTCCAACTTGTCTACTTTATAAAATAAAAGATATTCACATACATAATAATGCAATCATTTGCCCATATAAAATCTCAGTCAGATGAGAAGATAAAATATACTAAAAATGAATCAGTCAAAGACAAATACATAAAGTATGTTTTTAGTATAAATTCCCAATAGTTCCATCATCCATGCCGTTGGTTTGATGGGGCGAGCTGGATGGTGGTGCCTTTTGAAGGTGTTTATCAATCGGGAGATCAAAGTGGTCCCCATAAATCCATTTGTTGTTTCTATATGTGGATGAATGATCTATTCTCATATCATGATAATTTAGTCCTGCCCATTCTCTCTGACTGCCAACACCATGAAAGTGGGCCCCACAGACCTCTATTAAATGGAGTTGATTATAATCTTGTAAGGACAATGAGATAAGGTTTACTTTAAAATGGGAGTGATCTAGATTTTAGGGAGAACAAATCCAAGGAGTTTTGTTACTAGAAACAGTAGTGTGATCTAGATTTAAGGGATTAGATTTAAGATTATATAACTATTCCTAGGATTAAGAGGGGATTTCAGGAGATTTGTTTGGGTTGAGATTTTAAGGGAGGAGACTTGTTTGGAAGGAGTGTAGTGGCCCACATTAAACCCAAAGCTCTGTGCGATTTTATAAGTATTTTTCTGAAAGGAGAAATTATGGGTGATGACGTGGCACCCCTCACAGCCCTCCTCCCCGTTTGCTTTAATATATACTAGCAACAAACGCCTGTGCTGAGCCGGGCCAAAATAAAGATATAGTAAATTATTAGAATAATTAAACTATAAAAGAAGAATTCACTATTATTATTTTTGAGAGTTTTTAGAAGAAAATAAAGTGGAAAAAGATCTTAAGATCTTATGGTAAAAGAAAGAAATTATTAGGAAAAATAATAATGAGAATGTTGTGATATGACACCTATAAAATCTTTGTAAATTGAAAAAATGCATGGGTTGAAAATCCCCACTAAAAAAGAGAAAATCTTGAATGGAAGCAAAAAGAAAAAATGATAACAAGGAAGGAAAAATAAAAAAATGAGAAAAAAAAAACATGTGTCCATTTTCATACAAGCACATGGGCTCAATCTGTTAGGAACATCATGTGGAGTGTAAGAGTGAATGGGATGACCCAATCGATTGACCTTGGGCCTTAAGAATGTAAAGATCATTCCTCCACCCAACATACAAGATTTCAAAATTGATCTCTAATTAAATATAGAAAAAGAATAAATAAATACATAAAGGAGACCTTAACACCAAGAAGTTCTGATAGGCGAGGCACAAGAGGCTTCAAGCTATACTTTGGAATGACACCCAGGTCGTCCCTGGAATCCCATAACATAAAAGTTGCTTATATCCATAAATGAAAAGAAACATAGATTTGGCTGATTTTATTTATTTATTTTTTGTTTTACAGGTACAAAGCTGTTGATCATGTTCTAGATCTATGCTTGAAGCAGAACATCCCCGAGATTTATTTGCTTGTCCAGACAAACAATGAAGATGCCATTATTGTCTGCAAGAAATTTGAATTTAAAATTACAAGGAGAAAAGGAAAGAAAAGAAAAACTTCAAACAGAAAAAACTAACAAAGCAAAGATTTCTTGGTCAGTTAGAAATTGCAGAATGAAGGAGTTAGGGTTTAATACCTTTGGTGCAAATAAGAGGGAAAGGAAAAAAACTATACTCCAAGATCAAAGAGTCCCGAGGCTTTGAACGATGAAGAAGATGGTGAGTAATTTTTTAGGAAGACCAATTTCAGCGCCAAGAAGACCCACCTTGCGTTTACTCTAGGAAAGTAGCATTAATAAGAAGATCGGTTACAGGAATCTTACCACATTAAAATGAGAGATTTTAGGAAGCATTAGAATAAGGAGAGAGATTTTAGGGGATACAAACCATTAGAATAGGGAGATAGATTTTAGGGGATGCAAATCGTGTGGAATGGATCTCTTATCTCTTAATGAAGAGAAAGAGACTTTAGGTTTTGATGAAGGGGAGAGATATGCAAACCGTATGGAATTGATCTCTTATCTCTTAATGAAGAGAGAGAGATTTTAGACTTTGATGAAGGGGAGAGATTTTAGGAGATTGAGAAAGGCACAAAGGCCCCACGTGAAAGGCAAAGCCTCCCTCCCTATTTTTTATGTGGTTTTTTCTAAAAGAAGAACTCATGTGGGTGATGACGTGGCACCCCTCACAACCCTCCTCCTCATTTGCTTTAATATATATAACCAGCAACAACCAAAATAAAGATATAGTAAATTATTATAATAATTAAAACTATAAAAGAAGATTCACTATTATTATTTTTAAGAGTTTTTAAAAGAAAATAAAGTGGAAAAAGATATTAAGATCTTATGGTAAAAGAAAGAAATTATTGTGAAAAATAATAATGAGAATCTTGTAATATCACACCTATAAAATCTTTGTAAATTGAAAAAAATGCATGGGTTGAAAATCCATGCTAAAAAAGAGAAAATCTTGAATGGAAGCAAAAAGAACAAATGATACCATTCAAGGAAGGAAAAATAAAAAAATAAGAAAAGAAAAAAAAAACATGCGTCCATTTTCATACAAGCACATGGGCTCAATATGTTAGGGACATCGTGTAGAGTGTGAGAGTGGTTAAGATGAGTCTCTTGTAAGGAAAAAAAAAACAATGAAATAAAAAAATAAACAAAGAAAATCAAAGATGCCATCATTCTTTGGAGCATCTCAGTGTAGATAAATGGATGTAGAAATTAAGAAAACGAAAAATGTATTACCATTCTCGTGTCCATTCGAATCATGGATCTTGAACACAAGATAACTTACATACCAATAAGCAAAATTCCACAAAAATTCCTAATCAAAGCAAACTTGTAGGCTGCTTTCCCACTCGCCAGACCCACACCAATGCCCCAAAACACTATCCACTCGTGTCGAGCCTACTTACCATATAGAACCCACCTGCTTGAACCTGCAAATCAAATCTACATCCAACCAAACACCATCACCACTCAGCAACCAATGCACATCTCATCCTCCTATCTCTTCGTTCATCCCTCTCGGCCTGAAGTATAAGAGAAAGACATGGGTAGAAGCCGTTTATTCTATTGTGGAAACAACATTCGGGGGGCCAAAATTCTATGTGTTGAATATGTTTGACATTGCAACCTTTTTGTAGATTCAACTATTGCATGAGCTTAATCTGAAGATTAAGCATCATTTAGGTTTTTAAGAACTTATACGCCTAAATTCACATATCACAATGGAAAATCTTTTTGCCAGAAGTAGGAAAATAAGACATTGCAAGTGATGAACTTATAGAGGGTTGCAATCCCTTTTATAGGAAACAATGGGCAATCACAATATTATCATGATGACAAAGCAAATGCAACGTGGCCTAAATCATAGTCTTAATCATGTCAAGATATATTCCAATCATGAGATTCTCGAACATAAAAGGTTTCCCATGTGTGCAATGTAAAAGCATGACAATTGTAACAGATTTAGAGATTGCAACATTATGCCTGCTTGATGTGAATTTCATGCAACTATGATCTTACCAGATGCATAGCACATGGTACCTGATGTGGCTACTATTGATTCATAGTATCTTAATGAATCGTAGAGGTGTTGTGGTTGTTACTACTACTGATTCTTTGTTGCGTTGAAGAGCTCTCTTAAAGACTGCTACTATTGATTCTTTGCTGCATTGAGGTGCTGTCTACCCTCGCCGCCTTGGAAGGAGGGGCACTCCTACTCGAAGGGCGAGTCCCAGAAGGAGAAGTACTCCTACTCAAAAGGCGAGCCCCAATCGCCTCTCTGTCTACTGCTGCAGAAGCAAAAGTGTTACTTAGATATGGAATATCAGGTAAATATAAATAAAAAAAAATAGAAGTCAAGTACTTTTTCTTTTCACAGGAGATCTCAGAATGGGGCCACTAGCTCCACTACTCTCTTTGGGTAAGAGAACCCCCAAGTCTTTCTCAGGACATGCCCTCACGGCCTGCAGCTTCCATTCCTGACTTGTGGAGAGCACTGGCACCTCTGAAAAAGGGCAATGGGTGAGCACATAAAAAAAATTAATAATAAAGAGAAGGAGCAGCAAGTGAATGACTTACCAAGTTTCTTGGCGTCACCCCATCGTGTTGGCACCAAGGCCCGGTCTGTCTCAGAAGCCCACTCTCCACCAACAAAGAAGAAACGAGATTTCCAACTATGACAGTTGGAACGCAGACTCGTAAGCAGCTTGCCACCCCTAGGGGTAAGATAATACCATCCTCTATTAGGGGATGGAGACTCAATCAGGCTATAGGCAGCATGGAACTCCAAAGGGGAAGCATCCTCGTTATGAACCCTCCTCCATAATACAAGAAAGCCGAGCAAAACCCTCCAGCCATCGGGTGCTAACCGCCCCAGGGTCAATGAAAAATAATGGAGAATGCGGCAAATGGGGGAAGGCATGGGGAACCTCAGCCCGGCTTCGAGCATCTCTTCATAAATGGCAATATCGCCCGAGGAGTCATCGCAAGCGGGCTCGTCCGTTTTAGCTCGGCGACATAGCACAGTGGGAGGAATATGATAAGAAGAAACCATCTTCAAAATGTCACTGTTAGTGTTGAACACACTAAAAATGGTGCTCACATTCGATAGGTCGTCGTCGACAACCACTTTTCCTCGATATCTTTTGCGATGAGAACATACAACGCCCGCAGCCACAGTGCCCACAGCGCTGCTCCCGCCACTGGTGCCCGCGCCAACACCGCTGCCCTCGCTGCCCGTGCCACCATCGCCCGTTGCAGCCGCGCCCAAGGGGGCGCCCCCCTCCACTGCCTGCGCCCAAGGGGGCGCCCTGGGCTGCAGTGCCCGCACCAGCAGCCGCAGGGGCGCCCTAGCTAGCGCCCCTGCCCAGTCCTCCATCGCACGCAGCGGGGACGCCCCGGGCGAGGGTGCCCGCACCAGCAGCCACAGGGGCGCCTTGGATGGCGCCCCTGCCCAGTCCTCCATCGCGCGCAGCAGCAGCAGCCGCAGGGTGCCTTGGCTAGTGCCCTTGCCCAGTTCTCCATTGCGCGCAGTAGGGGCCACCAGCACCATTCCCGCAGCAGCGGGGGCGCCCTGCCGTCCGTATCCCGTTGCGCCAGTAGCACCTGCTGCCTCTCCACGCCGGGCGCCCCGGTCCCGCGGCTGAGGCGTCTCCACGCTGGGTGCCAGGGGTGCCCGGATCTGCGACATCTCCACGCCGGGCGCTAGGGGCGCCCGGTCTCGCGGCTGAGGCGTCTCCACGCCGGGCGCCAGGGGCGCCCGGTCCCGCTGCTGCGGCGTCTCCACGCCGGGCGCCAGGGGCGCCCGGTTCCGCTGCTGCTGCCGGTTTTGCTGATGCTGCCTTTCCACGCCGGGCGCCAGGAGCGCTCGGCGCTATTGCTACTGCTTCTTCCACGGCATCGACCCCCATAGCTTCTGCCATTCCAACGCCGGTTCCCGACATAGCTGCCTCCTTTCTTTTTCTTGAAAACAAGAGGAAGATGAAAAGCAAGAACAAGAGGAAGATGAAAAGCAAGAACCCCAAAGAAAAAAAAAAACTTTTGTAAGGGAGAATGGGCAAAAGCAATCTCTATTTATAACCTTTACTCTAGGGTTTTAAAAGCAGAAAAGAGTCCTAATCCTCAAGAACTCTGCTGTAAAATTCAAGGAGGGAAAGAACTTGAGCATAAAGAGACGGGCAGTGTCTGGGAAGGCTAGGAGTTCTCGGAATAAGAAAGCCTGATATTCAAAATGCCTCGCTTTCAAAGCTTCCTTTGGCGCGAGACATTGATGGGCAAATGATGGGTCAGGCCCAAATGACTCAGTCCACAATGACGGGTCAGGCCCAAGAGACTCAGCTCACGATGGTGGGTCAGGCCTAAGTAACCCGAGGCCGTGATGAGCCCAGGTCCAAATCCATTCGTTGAAAGTCGGGTCCGGATCCACGAAGTGACGAAGTCAGCACGTCGTTCCCTTAACCTGCTTTTACCAAGTCCTGCGGAGGAGATCCTACCTGCCTCGTCTGTTGAGGGCGGTTCGGAGACTCTGCCAGAATGAAGCGCCCGTTGCTGAAGAGTCGTCCCCATCTGTTAAGGGAAGACTATAAATCACAGAGTCCCACCGGCACTGGTGGGCAAGTAATTCTTATCCATTTTTACACTATCATTGTACTTTTCTGACTTGTAATCCCTACCTCGGAGAAGTAAAATCACCAGTTTAAAGTGGACGTAGGTCACACTGACCGAACCACTATAAATTCTCTCTCTCCCCATTAAGTTTCGCATTAATTACTCATCACTTGACCGGTGGTGCCCGAAGGTATCTTTTGGCATCATCAGTTGTGATGAGAATGCTGCATTCAAATGGCACACGTTTACAATCTGCAACTTTTTATTGCATTGCATAGTGAGAGAGAGATTATAGTGATTTTTAAATCTAATCATAGGTTGGGAATTGAGAGATAAACGTGTGGTTATATTTCAAAAATTTTCACTTTTTATTGCATTGCATAGTGAGAGAGAGATTATAGGGATTTTTGAAACTAATCAAGGAATGGGATTTGAGAGATATACGTGTGATTAGATTTTAAAATTCTCATTCTTATCCTAATCAAATGAGGGATGGGTTAATTCAAGAGAAAACGTGTGCGTAGATGGAGAGATTTTAGGGAGAATGAGAGATTTTAGTGGACGTGGTGTGTATAGAGGGAGAGATTTTAGGGAGAAGGAGAGATTTTAGTGAAAAATTGGATAGTGCTGAGGAGTTGTCACATGTCATTCTCCAAGGAAGCCCCCTGCCGCCATGTGTTGCTCTCCCACGAATTCATCTGCTGTCTTTTATTATATAATAATAATGAGTTATTTACCATCCAAAACAAAGCTTATAAATTGGATGGTTTGTCTATATCTTGTGCTCCCCTCCCCTTAACAAAGGTGAAGTCAAGGGTAGCCACGCTATTTGTGACTTGCCCTTGTAAAAGGAGTGACATATTCATCTACGTAATTATTTAGTCAGGTTGAGGTTGACAATTCCGACCCCATTAATATATGAGTTAGATTTGAATTTAGCTTATTCTTGCTATTTGACCCGTGATAGTGTCCGAACTCGATCCAATGAACCTAATTGATTATATTATGGCCTGCAATCCATAATGGAATGGAAAGACAAGAACTAGGGCTTGGATTGACACTCTTACGTAGGGGTAAGTTGGGCCGAGCTGAGGCATATGCAGGCTTCGTATTCAGCCCAAGCCTGAGATGGGCCGTAAGTATGAGGCCAGAACCCGCCATTTAGTTAATCATGCTACATCGAATTAGGCGATCACATTTTGGACTTTCTAGCAATATTTTGGATGAATAATCACTAGATTACATGCACTCCTCATTTAGGCCAGGCAAGTACGGCCCAAATATTAAATGGGACCAGATATGTCCATGCTAACCCACAGTGCCCAACTCGACCTCACCCGTAACCAGTACCACCCTTCCCCTGAGCGGCTGAGCCAACACACAAAGACCCGTACGTGGTGTGCAAGCCTAGCATCGCATCCTTCTTTGCCTCGTGCATTTGATTTTGATCTCCCCAATGGGGACGCCTGCAGATCCATAATCATGTACCCATGTACAAGACAGAAGAAGAAACCCGCTGTTTTCTTGTCCGTCCCTCTTTCTTCTCTTCGATCCCGACGGAATTGACGGCCGTGATGACTTCACCAACCTGTCTTCGTCTTCCACCCTTCTTTCCCATCTAATGGAAGAAGAATCTCTGGTAACTTCCTCATTACCCTTATCATTGCTCTCCTTATATCAACTCAAAACTAGGGTTAGGGTTTCTACTCAGCGTCTCTCACATTTCTAGGGTTTTGTAAGCTTCCGATCTCGAAATCAATGGCTTTGATTCTTGGTTTTGGTTTTCTTGATCTCCATTGTTTCGGAGACTAGGGATTTTTATTTCTATTGGGGGTGTTGGATGGAAATAGCTTTCATCTTCTTTCTTTCTTCAATTTCCCTTTTGGGTTTTGGTTTAAGTTTAGTTTTAGAAAGAAAGGCAAGGGAAATGCTGGTAGAGAAAAAGTGGGGGTTGTTTGTCAGAACCGGGTGGGGTGGGGGTGAAAAATGAAAATATCAACTTCTTATTTAAAATGGTTGGTTGATATGCACTTTATATGTGAAAATGGGAAAAAAGGGTGTGCCTCAATAACTGGGGGAGTGTGAATATTAACTAGTTTGCTATTTCCTTTATGCAAAATCATTTTCTTTTATTGTGCTTTTGGCATTGGCAATGTGATAAGTTTCTTGATTTTTTTAAATTATTTTTTTTTTCTTTTGTTGCATTTCAGGCATTGCAAGTTGTTCAGTGCAGCCTCTTTTTTTGTTAATGTGCATTGAGAAATGGCGGAATCCATCGATGCCATTTTGGATTTCCTGAGACAGAATCAGTTCAAGCGGGCTGAAGCTGCTCTGCGCGGTGAGCTCAGTTCCCGCCCAGATTTGAATGGGTCGATCTCGGAATTGGTTTCTGATGAGAAGGACTCAGGTACTCTGCTAGAAGAAGGAAAAGAACACAGAATGACTGTGAAATACATGGGCATTGGCGTGGGCTCTGGGAGCGGTGAGGTTTCCAAGGAACTTATAGTAAAGGAGGTTGAATGCGGGACGGGGGGAAATGTGTCTGATAGAAAATTGAAGACCGGACCAAGCGAAAAGCGTAGTGTGGTTGTTGGTCAGGGTTCGGAGATTACCAATTCAGGTGATGTGTTAGCATGGAACTTTGATTCAGGCAACAGAAATCCTCTTTTGAAGGATGGAGGGTCGGTCACGAATGATTTTCAAAAGCTTCAGTTATCAGGGCGACCAAAGTCTCAATCTGTGCCCTTTTCAGATAAAATGGATTCAGCTGGGTTTTCAAATGCTGGAGAGAGCTATGGTACCGAGTCTGATTTGTTGGGGGAGAAGAAATTGTCATGGGTGGGAAGCACAAGTAAATCAAAGGAAGAATTGACTTATGAGAGGCATGAGATGAGGGAACGTAATGAAAACAACCAAGATTTTAAACTGGTCAGCAGCTCGACCAAAGATCAGTCAGTGGATAATCCATGGTCTATAAGTGTGGGGTCCATGCAGCTATCTTCAGATACCGGACAAGAGTGCTCCGTTGTCAAGACCGTTTTCCCATTCTCTGTGGTAAATGCGACATCTGGTCCTGATTGTCTTCTCAATTCTGGTGATAGCAGGAAAGAAGGGAGCAACAGTGCCATGGTTCAGCTGAAAGAGCAGGTTGATGCTGTTGGAAGAACATTATTTTTGGGAAACTCTCAAGGGCATTTAGAACAGAAGAATGTTGGGAGCTTTGATTTGCCTCATGTCACTGATAATCGCAAGGAAGAGTTTCCACGGCTGCCTCCCGTTAGACTCAAGTCAGAGGACAAGTCGGCAAACAGTCATTGGGAAGCGAAGGTGGATAACCATGGGTCTGGAATGAAGATGACAAGTTTGGATAAGGCCTTCATGATGGGGTCATTTCTTGATGTCCCGGTTGGGCAAGAAATCAGCTCAGGTTTGTTTGTGATAATGTTTTCATGTTATGTTTTCCAAAGGTAGTGTTGCTTACTATTATGCTTTTTGATGGTTTTCTTTTGTGTACTATTCTTGGATCCTTGGAATTTATTGAGCATGTCATCAATTCTGATATGTTTGTGTTCTCCTTTCAGTTCTGATTTTTCTTTTTGTCCTTTTCCATTTGGTAAGGTTCTAAAGATATTTGGTCTTTTTACTTGTTTACATTCTAGATGGTAATATGTTATTATGGTTTTATGCATGTTCTCAATGTTAAACAACATATCAGTTAATTAAACTAAAAGGTTGGATGCGAATTTATATTGGATGGTCACTAATTGACAAGAATCTCGTGAGCATATATCAATCAAGTAGAGTTTGAACAAATGAGTTGGGAGCTATATAATTGTCTAATCCGTTGATATTGCAATTTGACTCTATTGCTCATTATAAAGAGAAGAAAAAAAATAAATTCTGTAGACCTTTTAATTATTTTAGGAGGCTTTAAATGATAGCTAATATCTTATTTATCTAATCCATTTTGAACACACACAGAAAAGGTTCTATCTGTATTATTTATAATCTAAACAGAGAGAGAGAGATGGCTAATATCTTATTTATCTAATCCATTTTGAACACAAACATAAAAGGTTCTATCTATATTATTTATAATCTAGAGAGAGAGAGAGAGAGAGAGAGAGAGAGAGAGAGAGAGAGAGAGAGAGATATGCAATATCTGACTTGGACCTGCAAAGTCATGGTTGTGTCAATGAACACCTTCTAGCTGTATACAGATTCATATAGTGTACTGAAGCATAAAAACAACGTTGTACTTTACCGATAAAAAAAATAAAATATAAAAAAACATTAATCTCCAAGCCACAACAAACAAATCTTAGAAGTTCACTTATGAAAATAAAAACCTTTAACAAGATATTCCTTCCTGATCTAGAGAGAAATGAAATGAACAAAAAATAGCGTTGTTGTTTCATTATTGTGAAACCTCCAACTGCATAGATCCTTGCTACTAATTTAAATGAAATGTTCATGCCGCAAAGAAATAGGATTGGAGTGAGATTTCCATGTACGTATGTATATATATTGTGTTGATCTATTTCATACCCATTTCTTTCAACAATAACAGATGGTCTGGTAGAAAGAACTACATGAACCTTTCTACCATACTGTCCTATCTATTACGAGTCCAACCTGACCGTTTCATTTATGATTTAACAATTAAGTTAGAATCCCTTTCTTTTGTTTCTTCAATTGTTGATAAGAACTAATAAGTTTCATAGAATACTTTATGAATAGTGATATAATAAGGGAATGAGGCTGCCTTCCATGCTAAATCCAAGGGTTTGATCACACTGCTGAACCAACTCTTGTTTTTAACTTCATTGGTATAACCAAAATTAAAAATATGGGTTTCTCATGAACACCTAAACACATGTCTAGACAATATAATAGAAAATGGGTGAATTGTTTTATATCATTTTGCTCATTCCTTAGAAACAGGAGATCAGATTACAAGTATGACTGTTCATCATGTCTCCTATTTCATTGAAATTAGAACGAAACAAAAGCAAACAGGTAATACTTTTGAGTTTGGAGTTTGGACTTAACTAGGAGTCTATAATACCTCATTGGTTTACCATGATTAAAAAACAATTATCACTTCAATCAAGGTTTTTTTACCAACTCATCTTACTTGCAATGTACCTATTAACAGATATTTCTCTTATTGTAGTTTAAACATTAACTCTAAAGGTGAGGTCCAACATGAACTTATGTTACTAAAATTTGGATAAAAGAAAGATCCTAGCTGTAACTAGGTAACTACCAAGAGACAAATGAACAAAAAAAAAAAAAAAAAAAAACTACTTTTCTTATCATAAGATGTCTAACTATGTGTGCCCCACTTTGTGATTGCATGATTGACATGATATAAATGACTTAGGATTGGATTTTCGTGGTTCCTACCAGCATGGATGAAAAAATCAGCCACTACATAGTGTAGTTTTGTACAACTTTAAGTAGATTGACCCTTGACTTGTTTTAATTTAAATGCCAACATAATATAATAGACATTACTGCAATCGGAACCCTAATCCTAAATATAGAGTTTTTTCCCTTTAGATGTTCGATCTGTGCATTTAACTTGCAACCTTTTATTGAAGGAGCTTTTCATCTTGATAGTTGTAAACTTTTGAGTGCGCTGCTTCGGTCTCACATCTTTTACTATATGTTGATTGTGATTTTTATCTGTTGTAAACTCATTGTCTGTTATAACTGCCTGACAGTATTCTGGATTTTCAGGAAATAGACTTTACTCATTCCTCTTATCAAAACTGCCATTGCACTTAGTATAACATTTTTTGAAGGAGTGTTTCATCTTGATAGTTGTAAACTTTTGAGTGAGCTACATCGGTCTCCGATCTGTTACTATTTGTTGATTGTGATCTTTATCTGTTGTAATCTCATTTTCTGTTAAAACTGCCTGACAGTATTTTAGATTTTCAGGAAATAGACTTAACTCATTCCTCTTATCAAAACTGCCATTGCACTTAGTAATTCAAGCCTTTCTTGTTTGATCTTTGCTTTAAATTATATAATCTTTAGTTAATACTCATTATGACTCGTGGTTTTGAGGTGATTTGCTAATTCCTGTTGTTTTTAGTTGTCTGTGAATTGTTTTTTAAATGTTGACCACTGACTCTTGGAATATTTATGATAGGTGGAAAGAGGCTAGTTGGGAGTAGTTGGCTGTCAGTAAGTCAGGGAATTGCTGAGGACACTTCTGATTTAGTTTCTGGTTTTGCAACTGCTGGTGATGGATTGAGTGAATCTGTAGACTATCCAAATGAGTATTGGGATTCTGATGAATATGATGACGATGACGATGTTGGATACATGAGACAACCTATTGAGGATGAGGCTTGGTTTCTTGCGCATGAGATCGACTATCCAAGTGACAATGAAAAGGGGACAGGACATACGAGTGTTCCAGATCCAAAAGAAATAGGCCCAACAAAAGCTGATGATGATGATCAATCATTTGCTGAGGATGATTCTTACTTCTCTGGCGAGCAGTATTTTCAGGCCAAAATTATTGATCAAGTTGCTCCATCAGAGGATCCAATGGGGCTTTCTATGACTAAAATGTATAGGAGAACGGATGAAAATGATCTTATTGCTCAATACGATGGTCAGTTGATGGATGAAGAAGAATTGAATTTGATGCGTGCAGAGCCTGTTTGGCAGGGCTTTGTCACTCAAACTAATGAACTCCTCATGATAGGAAATGGTGGAGTTCTGGATGAGTGTGAAAGGTCCCGGCTGGATGACTTGTGCATGGAAGAGGATCAACATGGTTCAGTTAGATCTATTGGTGTAGGTATCAACAGTGATGTTGCTGATATAGGTAGTGAAATAAGAGAAAGTTTGGTTGGGGGGAGCAGCGAAGGGGACCTGGATTATTTTCGTGATCACGATGGTGGTGTCAGTGGGTCCCGGCTTCCCCAGCGTGAGACAAGCAAGAGTTGTCTTGAAAGGCCCAACAAGGATAAAATAAGAACCAGCAATCAAGATGCTCAAAAATATGTTGCAGGGCCTGAAAAGGGTGCTCTTGGATTGAGTTTTGATGATAGTGGGTTTTCTTTCCCACCTCCTTTGAGATCTGGGGTTGGGGCGCATGCTGATTCCGATAAAGCACTAGGTGAGAGAACATCTGATTATGGGAATGGTTTGATGGTGTCTGATGATATGCTTGCCCCATGGAGGCAGAAAGGCAGTGATTCTTCACCAGTCAATAGCTCTAGGGATGAGAATATTGTTAATGCAGTGAGATCAAACTCCAGCGGGTCAACACTGTCAAACTATGATAACACTGAAAGGGAGCATGCCCAGAATGATCAAGATGAAAACACTAGTGATGCCAGAGAATGTCCTTTGACAACACTAGAAGATGAAGAAGCGGCAGCTGTACAAGAGCAAGTAAGGCAGATAAAGGCTCAAGAGGATGAATTTGAAACCTTCAATCTCAAGATTGTGCACAGGAAAAACAGGCACGATATTACTTCTGAACCCTTTGTTGACTAATTTAAAATAGTACTGTTGTTCATGTGCTTTTTTATTTGATTGTTCTAAATATCCTCTGCTGTGGACTTTCTCTGGTTCTTTTTCTTGTTCCTTTTTCCTTAGAGAACATGAGGAGAATATCACTTTTCCCCATAAGATTTCAGCAACTCTGTCCTTTTTTCACATGGCAGGCATGCACAAGATTCAAACCATTCATTCAGCAGGTCCTACTATGGACTGATTCCTACCTGAAAATGCACAGAATAGACAGTTAGAAACTTTCATCTAGAGGATTTTTGTAAGAAAGGGAATTTTCAGTGGAACTTAGATTTACCATTTTCTCAACCATCAATTCTTTTCCCTGTTTATCGATAGAATGGTTGCGAATTTTAAATTGTCTGACGGTTTGATATAGGCAATGGCTGACGGCCAATGGCCCGTCAAAGGCAGCTGTGGCTGATCATTGATTCAGACCTGGCCCTGCACGAGTTGTCTGGATGTACACCAAGAGGCACTGATAGCATAAGTGCTCATTTGCTATTTTCCTAGCATATACAAAGGATAGGAGCATTGATCAAAGGGGTGAAGGTCAAGGATGGAGAGATGTGACTGTACAAAGTGGCCATCTACTTTCCATCCATGGAAACAAAATGGTTCCCCAATCCCCCTCTGAAAAATAGTTCATATCATATCAGAAAATTGGATTGTCATCAGCTTTGTTGTTTGCCTTTCTCCTTTTTTCCTTGCACATCCCTCCTCCTTACCGGGAAACTGTCATTGCAGACAAACAAGCCCTGAGGGAAAACAACAAAGTAGCAATTTCCTTAATCTTTCCTTTATAACATTTTTAACTTTCAACGTAACTGTAGTTTTGTTTTTATCTGCAGAACTGGTTTTGAGGAGGATAAAAACTTCCATGTTGTTCTTAATTCCGTAATTGCTGGGCGTTATCATGTTACTGAATATCTAGGTTCTGCCGCATTCAGCAAAGCAATCCAAGCACATGACTTGCATACGGGCATGGATGTTTGTGTGAAAATTATAAAGAATAACAAAGATTTCTTTGATCAGAGCCTGGATGAGATAAAGCTTCTCAAGTTTGTTAATAAGAACGATCCTGCCGACAAGTATCATATTCTGCGTCTTTATGATTACTTCTACTATCGTGTAAGTGAATGTTTGGTACATGTGTCCTTTCATTAATTCTTTGTAAAATACTAAAATTTATTTGGCTTCTTGATTTGTGGATCTAGCCTTTGGCCTTTTCATTTTTTTGATTGGGGTGCAAGCTAGCTGATAGGCTTACTCCATCTTGAGCTTGGCTTGAACCTTAAACAGGCTGCCTGAGATGACCCGTAGAGATGTTCATGGGCCGGGCTAAGTCATATCCAGGCCCAGACTGAATTTAGAAACACGGACCCAGGTCCGAGCCCACCCATTTAATCAATTGGGACAGGCTGAACTGGGCTTTTTTTTTTTCAATTTTGTGGGCATTCGAACAATTGTTGGGCCCATGAGCATTCCTACTGACCTGAGCTTAGTCCAACTTAAGCTTGGCTTGAATCAGGTTGAGCTAGCCACGATAATATTAACTCAAGCTCGAGTTTAAGCTTTAGTTTGATTGGAATTCAAGATGAACTGTACAAGGCTTGAGCTTGGCTTGACAATGCATATTAAGTTTGATCCCTAGTCAAACCTGTTCAAACATTATCACACATCCTTCTTACCACTTACATGAGCACCAACTGGAGCTCCGGTGGGTCGACCTTTGCTTGCAAAAAATCAAGAAGAAAGGATAGATAGAGGTCTATGCATGTATAAAAAATAGCCTAAAATCAATTTAATTTGGATCTTAGAGTTGAATGTCTGGGGCTACAATTTGACTAAATGGTTTGAACTGAATTCTCTTAGGTGATTTCAGTAAGAATAGCCAATTGCTATTTGTAAAGTACAGTCAAAGATATCAACTCAAACCAGGAAACCTAATTCTAATCAGACTTAGAAACCTAATTACATCATAATTGGAAATCCTATTCACACTAGGGCTCTAGCTTAAAATAACTCAAATTAACCTAAATTACAAGTACACCAATTGTTTCTCAACATTCTCAACACTCCCCCTTAAGCTGGTAAATGGATCCTATGTATCAGCTTGGACTAAACATCGCATGTCTGTTTCCTTTTGCAACTTCTTTTATGAAGAACTCCGTTAGCTTGAATCTTCAACACACAACTTTAGATGGATCTTCAATTTGCTCGACTGATGGCAGAGATGAAAGCTTCATATGCTCCGCATAAACTCAAACTCAGCGACCCTGCTCATTAAACTGGCCCATGGTATGCTACACAGCATATCCGATGAGCTTAAATGTTATACAACATTTTGGATGAGCAGTCTCACATATCCTAATGAATACTTTGATTCACACTTCCAAGTAATATTCTGTCTTCATAGAGTTTTCTCCCCCTGATTTGAAGAATCTTATAAGTTTAACTTCGTAATGGATAGAAACACCTAGAAACACCTATGATTGCTGATCCAAAGTCCTAAATAATCTTCACTGCATCACTTTTATTTAACTCCCTTATCTTGGTTGATGTCTTGCCGATACTTCCATTATATGTTGGTCCATGTTTTGTCGCTCCCCGCTCTTTTTGAGTCTGTTGGAGCCAGTTGCCCGCTAGGCTTGATATGTATGTAGATTTGACTTTGCAAGTGTACAGGTTATATACTGGCACAACCCCGGATCCTTGATCGCAAAAATAGACCAATCTCCCAAGGGATTGATCTGATCCAAAGATGGATTAAGCGCTAGGGCACACTCAAAATCATAAAACACACCATAATTGAAGAAAACTCAGATAATTCTTTTGATTAATTGAAAATAGCATAAGTAATTAAAATGGGGACCCAACTATATATATAGAGTAGGATTGTTTGTTAGCAAACAAGACTTTCTAAATAAGATAGGAAAGTAGATAATCCTAATCAAACAATAAAATTAGAAACAGTTCCCTGATTAAATGAGGAATGAAAATATAGATAGGATAAAAAGGGAATGCCACAACAACTCTTGGTCAATTGGGCCTGTGGACTGAACCCAATGGACCGGGTTGACCTCTGGGTCAATTGATGCAGCAGCAATACCGTATCAGTGCAGCAAAATACGCGGGCCACATGTGGGACCTATGAAATTCTGATTTTTAAATTATTGTGGTTTTAGTTTTAGCAAATAGTGTATTTAGGATTAGTTTCTAATTGAGATAAGATTCTTTTTTGGTTTCCTTGTTTAATTAGGGTTGTTTCGTAGGGCTCAAGTATCTTTTATTATAAATATAGCATTGTAGAGATCAATGATCTCAGATTTGGAGTTAATAAAACATTTTCCTTTGTGGGTTTATCGTTGGAGAATGTCTTCATCGTGTGATTGTTCCCATGCGAACCGTAATTGTGCTCCGGCACTTGTGATCCTAACCCTAGGATTGCATCAATTGGTATTAGAGCGAAGATCCACATCGCTATGATTCGTCTCCGGTCACCGATTGGAGCATATCCATCATCATCCTCCATTCCATACGAGCCAGATCCTTCCATTACCTCTCCCCTACTGAAAACCTATCTCTACCAACCCAAACCATCTTCCCACCACCCGAAAACCTCCCTTCTCTTCCCTAACGAGCTCAATCCATCTTCCCACCACCCGAAACCTTCCCTTCCCTTCCCCACCGCCAGGAAACCAAACCAAAAGTAAAAAAAATATGCCCCCACAATTCACTCACCCCCCCCCCCCCCCCCCCCCCCCCCCCCCCCCCCACACACACACACACACACACACACACACACACACAAAAGAAAAAGAAAAAAAAAAAAAAGAAGAAGAAAGAAGGGAGCGTACTGTGCACCACCATCGTCCCGCACTAGTAGCGCCTTCGCCAGGCTCCTTTCACCGAGCTCCAGTGCCATCGTAGTCATCTCCGGAGGCCATCGATTGTCTTCCCTTTTTTCCTTGAAGAACTTTGATTCTGCTTGGACTTTCAAGATCGAGACTACAAAAGGGGGAACTTGCTGAGTAAGCACGTGTCCCACTCACTGTTCATTGACATGTGTCACAGGTACTTTCTAGGGCTCTTGGATAATTGGGTTTTGTTTTCTCTAGTTCGGGTCAGTTCTGGTCATATCCGACCCAACTAGTGGATGCTCAAATTGTTCTACCTCACTAACTGACGCCATCAGTTTTGGTTCATAACCAGGTTTGACCAAATCAAGGGCACAGAATTATCATCGCGATATTAGTGTCATCCACCATCAGATTTCAAATCCGTCTTCACCTACGCACTCGTGGAGAACTGATCTAAACATCAAGCCAGTCAAAAATAAATAAATTTACCTTAAAAAAAAATGCCTCCCAAGAAGCATGTAGAAGTGGAATCTTCTTCCACAAACGATGAGGATTTGAGGGGAACCGTTGCGGAATTATCGAAAAATTTTTAATCAACTATCCTCAATGATGGTTCAAATCCAAGATACTCTTGCAAGGATTGAAACTTGATTAACCAATTTGGAAACTAATCGGCGTGAGGATATTCATCGAGATGATGGAGGACATATTCGGAATCAAAGAGTTCCGCATGCAGTAAATGTTGATTGAGATTTGTGTATTAAACTTGTGATTCCTGAATATGATGGAAAATTGAAATCGGATGAATTCATGGATTGGTTAGTGTGTTGAAAATATTTTTGCACATAAGCCAATGACGAATGGTCATAAAGTTACACTAGTGGCAACTCGATTATGCAATTATGCTGCAATATGGTGGGCCGAGTTGTAAAAGAATAGAAGAAACCAACAAATTGACCCTGTTGACACATGAACTGAGATGAAAAATCTGTTGAAACAAAAATTCCTTCCTGTCAAATTACTCTAGAGATCTGCGTTCAAGTTTTGAAACAAGGATCTAAGACAATTGTTGAGTATTCTGAGGAGTTCATGACCATGCAAGCTTGTTGTGGTTTGAATGAAGATCATGATGTTTTAGTTGACAGATACTTTCCTGGGCTTCGACTTGACATACAACATATCCTCACATTCAAGCATTTTGATAATGTTGATGAGATCGTCTAGCATGCTATCAAGGCTGAGGTGAATGCAAATCATCAGGCCAAAAAATTTAATGCATCTAAATGGGTTGTGCAGAAGAATTCCTCAATACCAGATTCTAAACTGAGTGGTTCAGCGGAGAAAGTTTTCACCAAGCCCGAAGGTCAAAATAGGATCACATGCTTTAATTTTAAACAACAGGGCATCGTGTAATGGAATTTCCCATACGCATCCACCTCATTGAGAATGAAAGTGATGTGAAAGATACTCCAAATGATACTAAAGAGAACAAAACAGATGATGTAGAGGACATTGGGCCTGAGGAGGGTCTTGAATCTCTCATGGTCATCACCGACACTCCATCAACTACTGAGAAGATGTGGTTGCGAGATAATATTTTTCGCTCAGTTAGTGGTCAAGAATGCGCGGTAGTCATTGATGGAGGAAGTTGTCAGAACATTATATCTCAAGCTCTTGTGGATCGATTGCAGCTGAAAGTTCGAAAACATCATCGTCCCTATTTTGCTAGATGGTTAATGACGGGTGATGACGTGCAAGGTATGCATGTTCAGTTACTTTTTCTATTGGTGAAGATTATACAAATACCGTGTGGTGTAATGTGGTACCTATGGATAATTGTGATATCTTGTTGGGTCGTCTATGTATGTATGACAAGAATGACACTAATGGCATGCGTGACAACACATACACATTCATGCATGATGAAAAGCAAGTCACACTCCATCCTATGAAGCCGACACTACCTAAGAAAGGATCAAGTTCTCGTTTCACCAAGGAAGCACTTCAAGTCCACAATGTCTACAAAAGCAACATAAAAAAGAAGAGCCGAGTTCGAGGTCGAACTCTTTTCCAACTTGGGGGGAATGATGCAGCAACAATACTGTATCAGTGCAGCAAAGTACGTGGGCCACATGTGGGACCCATGAAATTCTGATTTTTAAATTGTTAGTAGTTTTAGTTTTAGCGAAGAGTGTATGTAGGATTAGTTTCTATAAGACAAGATTCTTATTTGGTTTCCTAGTTTAATTAGGGTTGTTTCTTAGGGCTCAAGTATCTTTTATTATAAATATAGCATTGTAGAGATCAATGATCTCAGATTTGGAGTTAATCAAATTTTCCCTTTGTGGGTTTATTGTTGGAGAGTGTCCTCATCGTGTGATTGTTCCTGTGGGATCCCTAATTGTGCTCCGGCACTTGTGATCCTAACCCTAGGATTGCATCATCAATGTGTTTGCCCAGTTGATTTCTTGGGCCTGGTCCGTACTGCATCATATATTGATCGATGATTGAAGTTGAAATGTGTCCAAACACTTAAAAATAATAAGTAGGCATTCATCCTATGGGTTGTGGCACCTATGTGCCTTTGTAGTTCACTTATGGGCTGAAAATAGATGGATCCTTGGTGACCCAATACTGCCCAAGTGACCACATTTAAGTTACCTACCTTTAGTAGTCCAGTAATTATCATGGTGCTTCAGTGCACCATATCCATAATAAAGATGGCAAAGTTTAAAAAAAGAAAAAAGAGAAAAAGAAGAACGAAGCTTCCTCATTGTTGCATATTGGGAATGAACTTCTCTGGTTCTTGTTGAGTTGTGCCAAAGATATGAACAACTTAGGCTTCTACTTGGCTATCCGCTGTGACAAATTGGCGAATCTGGAGATTGAGCTATAATGAAAATTCTCTGAAATGCAATGAAGAAACCGGCACAATTCAAAGCTGAATTGGATAAGTACGAGGGTTGAATTGAAGAACTCGTCTTCTTTACTGCTATCTTCAGTGCACATCCCATCATTCCTGAGTTTTAGTGAAGAGGAACAATATAAAGAACCTCAAATTCAAGAACCTTATGCAAACAACCTCAAATTCTGTCTCTCTCTTTTTTTTTTTTTTTTTTTTTTTTTTTTTTGAGATTTTATTTTATAACAGTAAATTTTATTAAGAAGAGAAAGAAAACAACAGGAAAAGAAATACAAACATCGGATGAAAAAACAAGAAGATTAACAACTCAAGAAGTTAAACATTAAATGAAATGTATTAACGAAAGACTCCTTCCCTAGCAAGAGCATCCGCCATATCATTCACTTCTCTGAAGATGTGATGAAAAGTAAACTTCATTTGAGAAGAAATAGCTTTGAGAAGAAATAGCTTGCACCTCCTCCACCTAATCCGCCAACCTCCAAGGAAAATAAGTTTTTCTTGAGCCCCACTGAATAGCAGAAAAAGAGTCTCCTTCAAATAATCACATTATAACCTCCCAAATTCTGCAACTCACGGCAACCCACCAGCAACGTAAACATTTCAGCACCATTTGCATCTAATGAATTAATTGGTCCTGAAAAATCTTCACAACCTTCCCTTCCCAATCACGGATAACACCACCAATTCCTCCCATACAAATTTGATGAACAAAACTACCATCAAAATGCAGCTTAAAAACACCTTTTGGAGGAGAATGCCAACTAACTATATACCAGTCTAGAGCTTCTTCCTCCATTCAAACAAGCTGCCCATGATCTGTGAAGATCTTCCATAGGAATCCCAACAAAATCTGATGCCCTACTCGCCCATTCCGAAACCGTCCAGACAATAGATTGAACTATCTCGTCAACTGATCTACTTTTGCTTTTGAAAATTCTATTATTCCTTTCTAGCCAAATCTTCCACATACCAGCATAAAGAGATAACCGCCACAAATTTTTTGCATGGGACATATTACCCCTATACTTACATTGAGCAAAAAGTTCCTCAATAGTTCGAGGCATAACCCGACTTGTACCAAATTTACTGATAATAGCAGCCCAAACTTTATACGTAAAGGAACAATGAATCAACAAGTGATTGGACGTTTCTTCAGCCTTCAAGCATATCGGGCAACCATTAACAATGATAACATTTCTTCGTCTTAGCTGATGCATCCCTTCCACCCAACAAAAAATCAAAACTCTAGGAGAAGCAAGGGAATTCCAAAAACTGTGCACCTCTTCCACCCTGCCATCAGAACTAATCAAAACCTTATAAAAATATTTGACTGAAAAATTGCCCGTAGAATCAGGCTTCCAGATTCTTTTATCCATTCTATCAACAGAAAGATAGTTCATCTCCAGGAGAGTAACCAAATTACTTAGCTCAGTAACTTCAATATCTTGCAAATCATGACGAAACTGCAAATCCCAAACAACAGAACCTCCTAAGAGTTGATAATTATCAGCTATGAAAGCATAAGGACGCCTATCCGAATTGTAAAGAGAAGGATACAAATTCTTTAAACTAGACTGACCACACCATTCATCATGCCAGAATTGAATTCTTCTCCCATCCGATCAAAATCACCTTTAACAGAAAGCACAGACTTCCAAATACCTGAAGCCTTATAATAAAGAATCGGAATATATGACCCCGCCCTTTGCACCTTATACTTATCCACAATAATCTGTCTCCATAACCGTTGGATTGAATTACCCAACCTCCACAACCATTTACCACAACGATTTATTCATATTCTCAATAGATCGAATACCCAACCCACCACGAGCAGTAGGTTTACAAACAACCTCCCATTTCACCAAATGAAACTTTCTTTTATCAATGTGATCATTCCAAAGAAAATACCGTTGAAGCTTTTCTATTCTTAAAACCACACTTTTATGACTTCTGAAACAAGATAAAAAATATATAGGAATGCTAGAAAGAACTGACTTGATAAGAGCAGCACGTCCTTCCAAAGATTAGTACCTCCCCTTCCACGTTGATAACCTTTTTTCAAACCTTTCCACAACTGGATCCCATAAGTTTTTCTTCGGTATTCCCAAACATAAGGGCAAGCCCAGATACTTTGTTGGAAGCCACCCTACTCTGCAGCCAAAACCAGTAGCGAGCAACTGAACATGAGTATCCTCCATTCAAATTCCAATAAGTTCACATTTTCCATAGTTAATCTTAAGACTTGATAACATTTGGAACCATCGTAAAATATTTTTCACAGCATCAACCTGCTCCATTGAAGCATCCCAAAATATAACCGTTTCATCTGCAAATTGCAAATGTGTTACCTCATGGATAGAGCTACTTGTAGAAAAGCCTTTTATCATCCTGTGTAATTTTGCTCTCTCCATTGAAACATTAGAAGCTTCGGCTACTAAAACAAAAGGCATAGGATAAAGAGGATCTCCTTGTCTTAATCCACGAGAACTTTTAAAGTAACCCTTAGTAGAACCATTAATCAATATAGAAAACTAGGCAGATGAAACACAGTTATTAATCCAACCACTCCACTTCTTCCCAAAGCCCATCTGGCCCATCACATACTGTAAAAAACCCCAGTCTACCATGTAAGCCTTCTCAAAATCCAACTTGCAAATCAAACCTGGAAGATGTTGCTTGAAACGAGAATCAATACATTCATGGGCAATAAGCACAGTATCTAATATCTGACGACCATCTACGAAAACCCCTTGGAAATCTGAAATGACCTCTCCTAAGCTGATTAGCCAAAACCTTTGCCAAGATCTTATAGAGGCTACCAATTAAACTGCTCGGTCTGAAATCTCTGAGCGAGATGGCACCTTCTTTCTTAGGGATCAACGCAATGAAAGAAGCACCCAACTCCTTTGCTACTGCACCATTAGAATGAAATTCATTCAAGTATACAAGCATATCACCCTCTAATAAATTCCAAAAGTGTTGAAAAAACACTATAGGAAAACCATTTGGGCCTGGCACACGATCACCATCCATCCCAAACGCAGCTGATTTTATCTCTTCTTTAGAGAAAGAAGCTTTTAGAGAAGACGCACTCCGAGAAGAGAGACATTTGAAAGTAGCACCATCCAACCAAGGTCGAACTCTCCTTTCATTAATCATTAGTATAAAGTTGTTGAAAAAAAAAAGAATAAGCTCCCTTTTTATATCTGATTTATTCTCCCAAATTCTTCCTCTAGAATCAATAGCAGTGATCCGATTAACACGTCGCCGAGCACTAGCTGTAGCATGAAAAAATCTAGTGTTACGATTCCCTTCTTTTCATCATTTATTCCTTGAGCGTTGCTTCCTTTTAATTTCCTCTTGAAAAATCAACCTGCAAAGTTGCTCTCGAAGCTTAATTCTATTCTCCCTCTCAGTACAATCTAAAAGCCCACTATCTTCTTTCATATCTAAGCTCTGAATCTCCGCAAGCAAGAGACTTTTCTTCTCATTAATGTTACCAACAACCTCCTTATGCCACTATTCATTTTACCTTTCAAATATTTTAACTTTTGGGCCAATTGAAAACCCATCCATCCACCCACGTCGACTTCCCCACACCAATCTTTGACATGTTGGGAAAAATTCTTCTCATGTAACTGCATAATTTCAAATCGAAATGGAGGACCACCCCAATCTTCCATACCTGATTCCCACAGAATTGGGCAAATGATCAGAAATCGGACGAGCTAAAGTTCTTTGAATACAGTCTGGAAAGATGTCAACCAGTCCGGAGACACTAAGAATCGATCCAACCGACTTATCATAGGGTCCTGTTGATTATTAGTCCAAGTAAACTTAGCCCCACTCAAAGGTAAATCCATAAGGTCATGTTGGCGAATCCAATCTGAAAAATCCCTCATAGCTGAATTCATAGAACAGCCATCTTTCCTCTCATGAGGAAAGCAAGTAACATTGAAATCTCCTCCCAGCACCCAAGGTTTTCTCCATGTACCTGCCACCTTTGTAAGTTCTGTCCAAAACTCTGCTCTATCACTAGCATTGTGTGGCCCATAAACTGATGTAGCCACCCACTCAACATTACTTTGAACATCTTTTAAACCAAACCAAACCAAACCAAGCCTTTTCCCACTAGGTGGGGTCGGCTTTTGAACATCTTTTAAAAGAACAGAAATTGAAAATTCCCCTACATACTCATCAATCTTCTGCCAGAAAGCAGCATTCTGAAGTAACAAAATTCCACCTGCCGAAGCAATAGAAGGACCCATCACAAATTGACCATTAGACCACGGACAGAGCGAATTAATTACTTGATTCTCTATAACCTCCATCTTAGTCTCCTGAATAAACACAAATTCACCCTTACAAGACTGAAACACCCCTTTCATAACAGCTCTCTTCAAAATAGAATTCATTCCACGAACATTCCAAGTAACTAGCTCTATAATCCAACTAACTGCACACCTGAGTCTTTCTGATCTGCCCTTCAATCATAATTAATAGAAGAAGCCAACTTGTCTAATTCCCTTTCGGTCTTCGAATTTTTTTCTGTTTTTATTGAACCCTTGTTGCTTAAAACTCCCCTCTTGAAGCATCATCTCATGAATGAAATTCCTAACTTCGTCTATTCGACCATCCATAGTAATGCCCAAAATCTGGGCTATGTCAAACATCTTTTCTTCAATAATCTTATTTGCATTCTCTTCTACACAATCAAACCCTAAATAATCTTCATTAGGAATAGCAACCGCAGTCTTATCTTCCACCACCACCGTTACCTGAGCTTGATAACTTTTATTATCAGCTTTCTGATCTTCTTCCACCAGCGAATCATCATCAATTGAAGATGAGTCAGCCCATTGCTTGGAAGAATTGTAGCCAATATAATGACCCCCTTCATTACACACTCCCTTTTCCTCCAGACGAGATTTGTGACTTCCAGAGCTCCATCGTGAACCAGAATGAATATTGTGGTTCGTCTCTTGATGAGTTTCATCATCTTGGGCTCCTCCCAAAAGCCCATCAACAACACCAGCATTATTATCCTGAAGCCCACTCAACTTAATTTGTGGAGGCCCATTAGTTAAAGATGCTTCAGGGATAGAGAGGTCACTCCTTTAATATTAGGAGGCCCATTTGTTAAGAATTTGTTGAGAGAGGATACAAGAATTTCCAGCACATGAACGACTAGGGCATTGTTGATCCTTTGTTTTTTTATCGTGAGGCCTTGGTTCCATGGCTTCTGGTGTCACTCGGCAACATGAGGTGCCACTGCGGCTTGCTGGTGGTGTAAAATGCTAAATTGTTTTTTTTTTTTTTTTTGACTTCTTGATTTGTCGATCTAGCTTTTGGATTTTTCATTTTTTTATAGGTGTGCAACCTAGCCCATCTTGAGCTTGGCTTGAACCTTAAACAGGCTGCTGAGCTTGAGCTGAGCCGAGCTTTGTCCAGCTTAAGCTTGGCTTGATTCAGGTTGAGCTAGCCTCGATATTACTAAATCGAGCTCGAGATTGAGCTTCGGTTTGATTGGAGTTCCAGCCGAACTATACTGGACTTAAGCTTGGCTTGACAATGCTTGTTAAGTTTAATCTCAAGTCAAACACTCAAACCCCATTCAAACATTTGTAAATAAAGTTAAGGTTAATGTATTATATTTGCATTATAATTAGTAGTATACCCTGATCTATTTTTTTTTTTTTTTCTTTTCTTGCAGAAACTTAAATTAATAACCAAAAATTGATACTCTCTATGAAGTATATATTTAAAATATACACACACCAAGCCAGATTGAGCCCCTTAACAAGCTGAGCTCGAGTTGAACTAGTCATGCCTTGTAACAAACTGAGCCAGCCCTAGCTTGAGCTTGGCTTATGACACAATTTGCCAAGATTGATGTCGAGCTTTATTGAGTCGAACCTAGTGGCACATGAGCTAGCTTAGCTTGTTGACATCCCTACTTTTTGACCCTCCTCTTCCTTTTGAATAAAATGGATGAAACTTTAGTTCTTTTTCATTAAAATGGTTGAAATTTAATTTGTTTACATCCTCTATATGTTTGTGTTTCTTTTTTCATTACTTTTTACATGGTTATATTATTATAAGATTCAAGAATGAGGTTTCTAGGAAAGTAATGCCTATCTCATCCAAAGACAACGTTATATGATATTTCAAGGGTGCTAAAGTGGTATTGACTAGAGGTATACCTACATATAGTTTTGGTAACAGTAAAGTTGATCTGTAACAAAATGGAGGGTACAGAATACTGACAAATAAGGTCTGTACAAGAGCAATATAGCAACAGATGGCTAAGAAAAGAAAAGATAAAAAGGAAATAGAAAAACATAAAAAAAAAACAGAAACTACGACAAAGGACCGAGGTTGGAGTCAGCTACGTGAATTTTGTTTCTCCATTTCAGTCTATTTTGGGCCAAATCCTTGAATAGGTTGCACTTCTTCATATCTATCCTTGCTACTTTCATCCATGTCCTCTTTGGCATGTTCCTTGTACTTGAGGAGCCATCAACTTGTATAGAAGAATTTTCCTCTTTGGTGCCGTTGTTGACTTACATTGGACATGTCCAAACCATCTCAAACGTGTCTCTCTTCAGGTCCGAGGTTTTAAGGTTGTGACCCATATCAACAGTCAGGTGAATGTGGTACTCGTTATCTTGGAAATGGTCTTAATGACCAAAGATTTTTATTTCCTGAGTTCTTGTGGACCAACAACCCTTTTTTTTATGACAGATAAGTTGTAAATTGTATCAAGGAGAATTGGTAAGGTCGAGCCAAATACAGTCACTATTGAAAGTTTGGTGCCAATAGAAGTATTGAAGGATCCGGTAATTAGATTCTGTGTTTCAACTGTTAGTTTTTTATGGTACAAATTATCTCGACTGGTCTCAATTAATGGATAATTATCTTTGTGGTGTAAAAAGGCATTGTTATAACAATTGTACACTTTCAAAACTGTCATTGGATTGCAAAGTAGATACAACTAGAAGTATGAAGTAGCCCGTAGGCTTAGCTGCGATGAGTTCTGGAAACATGGATCAAAATCTCGCCCGATACCGGTTCATATCGGCCAATATGATCCGATATCGCGGCAAAATATCGTCCGATATGAACCGGTATCGGACTCGTTATCGCAGGGCAAAATATCCCTAAAATATCGGCCAATATGGTCAAAATATCGGTTTGGCTGAGATGAAGTAATGGTCAAAAACCATAATTTTTTGTAACTTTTTCCCTATTTCCCATCTTCTCCTCTCCCCTCATCTCCTTAGAGCAGCCATGTCTCCATAACTCATTCTCTTGCATATTTCCAAATTCCAACACTATTTCTTGAAGAAATCATTTTATTTGGTAAGAGAAAATCAACTTAACTCCCTTATTTTTACTATTATGTGTTTTTTATTTTTATTTTTAGATAAAGCATAAAAATGAAGGAAAAGATCATCGGCATGTCATTTTTGGGTTTGTGTTGTGTTCTTCACTTAGAAATACACACTTTCATGCTAGATCTACTTGTATACATGATTTTGGGTGTAGAAAAATGGTTTTTTTTTTAAATCTTCTACTTTAAAAAAAAATATTGTTGGAGTGTTTATGATAATAAATAGTAAATACTAATGTATAGATAATTAATATGTTATCTTTATTTTCTTATGTTTTACACTAATAAATTCATCATGAACCAAAATAATGGTTGCATTATATGAAATACTGGAGAAGACATCGAACTGTGACACAGACAGGACTCACAACTTAAGGTGACTGTTATTTTGATTTATTGTTGTTACTAATGGAAAAAAAAAAAAAAAAAAAACATTGTTTTCCAGCATTTTCTAATATTCTGGATTTTTTTTTGAATATTTTTGCGATTTTTTTTAGATTAAAAAAAAATCACACCGCGACGATCCCGGCGGACCTATAACCGTGACCGATACCGATATCATATCAGTTTTTTGTCCCGGCCGATACTGCGACCAGTACCACGATTTTAATCCATGTCTGGAAATAAGGAGTCATTGCATAATACTCAGTATGCCGAACTATTTTTCGCATTGCTTCACCCCATAATGTTGCTGGAAGTGGAATGGAGAATTCTATTAGCATGTTTGAACTGTCTCTTGAAAGATATGCTAGCAAATGTGGTGATATTGGTGAGAGGATATGTTTTTGCTAGCAAACATGAAGCTTCAAGAATTGTTTGCATGGAAAATCATTTTAAAGATTATTGAAATTGGAGGACATGATTGTGATTTGTTATCCTTGTAATTCGCTTTTGTATCATATGCTTTTATTTATTCAATAAAATATGTTACCTTTCCAATAAATAATGGTCTGCTTAAGATAACCTCTACATGTTTACTCTTTTTCATCTTTTTGATTCTTCTATTGGTAGGCGCTTTGGTGCTTCTCTATTTTGGGGCTTTCTTTTTGCACGTTCGTTTGCATTCAAATTAAATCCCCAAAAGAAACTTAATATTGGAAAATTCCCCAACATCTCCGTCATGGGAAACTTCCAAGAATGAGAATTTTGACAAGTGATTTATTAATAATCCTTGTTGCTTAGCAAAATTCTCCTAAACCTTGCTGTACAATGATGTCATTTGAAAACTTTATGGCAGCAACGATTTTCCTCTGGCTCTTTCATTGGAAAATTTCCTTTTCCTTTTTTCTTATTTAATGCTATGGAGGTTCTCTTTCAGAAACATCTGGTTGTTTCTTTTTGGTTCTAGAGAAATCAGGTCGTTGACTGGTTTCAACCTGCAAAGAAATATCCATCTTTTTTAAGATTGCAAATAACTATAACTTGTGAAATCCATCACAATGTGTTGAATGCGTGCAATCTTGACATGATGCGACTTGGTAAACAAGATAAACTTTAGGTTGTGAGATGTTAGTGTTTTGGGATTGTCATCCGGGAGACAAAATTTGGTGGCAGTCTTTGTAAAAGGCTGAAGCAATTAATGCTCTTTTTTACAACTTATTCCTAGGTTCCCTGCTTCTAATTTTCCATGCCAGTGTATTCTATCTGATGATTCTACTCCCATTGTATTATGTGGTAAACGGTGGGTAGCTGAGTCTTATATTTTGCAGGAGCATCTCTTGATTGTTTGTGAACTTCTCAAGGCGAACTTATATGAATTTCAAAAATTTAATCGAGAATCTGGGGGAGAAGTCTACTTTACAATGCCTAGACTGCAGGTTTGTGGTGCTTCTAGATTCTTGTTAAAGCTTGAAACCTTTTATTTTTAACTTCTATTTAGTTTCTTAGTAACTGCTGGTTTATAACACTTTTGGAAGTTTGTTGTGCAGTCGATCACTATTCAGTGTCTGGAGGCACTTCAGTTTTTGCATGGCCTTGGCCTTATTCACTGTGATTTGAAGCCTGAGAATATCTTGGTAAAGAGTTACAGTAGGTGTGAAGTGAAAGTAATTGATCTCGGGAGTAGTTGCTTCCAGACGGACCATCTCTGCTCATATGTGCAGTCCCGTTCTTATCGTGCGCCTGAAGTTATTTTGGGTCTTCCATATGATAAAAAGATAGACATTTGGTCACTTGGATGCATCCTGGCAGAGCTTTGCACTGGCAATGTAAGTTGTTCTCACCTTAAACTATGGTTTTGGTATCATCACGCCACTCTCTCTATGCCCATTTGTGTCCCTCTGTGTACTTTGTACCTATGATCAAAATAGCGGTTACGGCAGGTGTAGCTGATAGTGGCCAAAATGCTACGTAGCGGGCGATACATAGTGGTCTAGCGGTGTGAATTTTTTAAATGGTCAAAGTTTTTTGAATCTTGTATATCAACCAATATTGTGTATTTTTAGTGATTTGAAACCATATAAGGACAGAGACAACTTTAAGAAAGGCTATTGAGGAGAAGAAATAGCAAAAATAGTATTTAAAACTAAAATTACTTGGCTCTACTAGGTTTTAGACCGTAGTGCCGTTATTTTTAAAATAGTGTAGTGGCCTTAACTGATACGGCGTGCGACCATGGTATAAAATATCGACCGATACCGTTTCATTTTGGCCAATATGAACCGGTATCGGCCCTAACCGGTTCGATATTTTGGTGCGATACTGGAATCGGTATTAGGCACCAAAATATCCCCAAAATATCGGTTTAGCCGATATATCGGCCGATATTCTGAAATTATAGGCCGAGTGGAATAAACCCTTTTTTTTTTTTTTTTTCTTTTCCCTCATTCCCTCATCTTCTTCCGTTCCCCTCATCTCCTTACAACAGCCCATCCTCCATGGCTCGTTCTCTTCCATATTTCCACCACTCTTCCTTCAAGAAATCATTTTATTTGGTAAGAGAAAATCAACTTAACACCCTTATTTTTACCATTATGTGTTTTTTTTTTTTATTTAAGATAAAGCATATAAATGAATAAAAAGATCATTGGCATGTCATTTTTTGGGTTTGGGTTGTGTCCTTTTCTTAGATCTAAACACTTTCATACTAAATCTACTCATATATATGATTTAAATCTTCTACTTTTAAAAAAAAAATTTGTTGGAGTATTTATGATACCTAATACTAATGGCTTATTAATAGTGTAGATAATATAGATCTACTCATACTTCATGATTTTAGGTTTTTTTTTTTAATTCTTTTATTTTTGGATTTTTAATATTTGAATTATAGTATATCATTTTTTTGGGGATTTCACCGTAAATATGTTCTTTTAATGATTCATGATCATTGTATGGTGTGTAAATGATTGATCTACATACTTTTATGCTAGATCTATATATTTAAGGTTTTAAAAATGGTTTTTTAAATCTTCTACTTTTTCTAAAAATAACTGTTGTTAGAGTATTTATGATACTCTAAATACTGATGACTTATTAATAGTGTGTAGATGATAGATCTACCCATACACATGATTTTGGTTTTTTTTTTTTTAATTATTTTATTTTCTGATTTTTTAATATTTGAATTATAATATATCATTTTTTGGCGATTTCACCATAATAAAACAACGAGTCAGCGACAAAGACATGACTCATGACTTAAGGTGACCGATATTTTGATTTATTGTTGTTACTAGTGGAAAAAAAAAAAAACATCGTTTTCCAGCATTTTCTAATATTATGGATTTTTTGTATAGTTTTGCGAATTTTTTTGGATAAAAAAAGTTTTCACACCATGATGGACCGATAACCGTGACTGATACCCGATATGATATCGGTTTTTTGTCCTGGCCGATACCGCAATTTTGAACCATGGGCGCTCCGCTACGTAGCGGCCACTATTTTGAAGCATGCTTTGTAGACCTTCTGGTACAACAAATAGGACAATCTGTTATCGGGTTGGCCTTGCCTTTATGTTGGCTGCAGACTTTTGGCTACTTCTCTGTTTAGACATTTTTCAACCACCAATTTTTTTCGTACACTGACCTAATGAGTTTTCTGGATCTAAGTTTGAGCTGGAGCCTCAATGTAATGGGGGCCACCTTGATAGTTACCTGTATCTTGCCCATATTTTCCACCTTTCAACTTGCACTTGGCTTGAATTTACTTTGTGATGCACATGGTGAATGGAGTACCTGGTTGCCATTTTTTTTTTTTCAGTGAGTAAAAATAAATAGAAATAGACACTTCAGCACGTTTTTTGTGGGATGTGTTGCCTTTTTTCCATATCATTTCTCAAAATGTCCATATCATTTCTCAAAATGATAGATTGTGCTATCTGCTCTGTCAATTGGTATTGCAAACAATGAAATTGTACTCATGTACAGAAACAGACCATCAGTCTTTCTGAGAAATAAAAAATGCATTTGAATATTAACAATCAATTAGCTTGAAGGACAGCTAGTTTGGATCCATATATTGTGTCAATAGAATGACGTGAAACTAGCAGTGATGGATAGGTATTGAATTACCTTTTCATTGAGTTTCAATGAGCATAATGATGTAAAAATGAGTGCTGTCCAGACCTATCCTGGGTTTAGTCCAGATCGATTTAAGTCAATAAGGGCCTGTTTGGCATTGTTCCAATGTTGTTCCAGATTCTGTGCTGAGATCGGGTTGTACTGAGATTAGGTTGTGCCGACACTGTTGCACGGTCATAGAACTTGTTTGGCAATAATATATTTTATTAAATTGTTCTACGTAGAATATGCTGTGCGGAGCTTGTTTGGTAACAGTTTTGTTTAACAAATAGAATCAAGAAAATCACATTTGGAAACACTATTGCATTTATATATTTTATAACTATTTATGGATTCATATTAAATATTAGAAAATATAAATCATAATTAATTAAGAATATTCATGCAAAACATTTTCCAAGAGAATAATAATTAGACAACTAATTTTAGGTAAAACACCATACTATAACGCACAAATTAGACATGAGTTTTCAGCTAGAAGCTGTTTAATCATGGTTTAGTCTATACCCTATAGTAATTGGCTAATTGTAAATCTACATTTGGAGTTTTATTGCCTTATCCTTGCAAGATGCTAAAATCTGAAACTAGGAAGGATCTATTTGACAATGTTAAATGGCTGAGATTTTGTAATGCCTTGAGCCATTTAATCATGATTTTATAGCAACATGATATCCTAATTTTCATACCTCATGTCTGTAATTTTCATGTCTTATGTTTGTAGGATTACTGAAATCTAGAACTAGGAAATAACTTTTCTTTCACCTCAAAATCAGGGAAAGAGCCAAGCACAATTTCAAACAAATAGAATTCAATACCTATCCTTAATTATACATCAAATCCAACTGGAGAGAGAGAGAGAGAGAGAGAGAGAGAGAGAGAGAGAGAGAGAGGTCTGGGTCCTTCAACCTTGGGGAAAGAGAGGACATGAGGAGAGGTAAACAGATCTAAAAAGTTATCTTGAGGCTTTTTCCAGAACTCTAACCTTGCCACTGAGTTGTATCTCTTAAAAAATGAAATAATATCGTTCCACAGATCTTGTTCCGTCGGGTCATGATTCTCACAATCATTCCAATGAGTTAGAAACAGCTAAAAAATACTACTAAACATGTTTCTCACATTCCCGTCGCATGAGAACTTGGGAACATCCTGACGGCACGTTGCCAAATGGGCCCTAAGGTTCCAAGACAACCAAATGGTTGGTTTCTTGTCCAAAAATAATTTTCAATATGCAATTCAGATTTGTACAATACATAAATTCCAGCAAATAATAAAGTAAATTTAGAGAACTAATCCAGATTATTGAAATGTCAAGACTCTTGCGTAAGTACCCTCGTGTAGATCCTTATACCATAATGGGTTTGGCAGAAATGTTTCTCTGTATTGATAATCTGACCAATAAACTTCATTGATATTAGCTGAATCCTTAAACTAAATTAGACACCTACGAAACTAGGAATCGCACCACTTGGCATATAGAAAAGATAACAATGAATTATTAAGAAAGCAAAAGACTATGTTGACAGCCGTAGATCTTGTGTAATCCAGGATTTCTTTTTTATTTAGTTCTTTGAGTTTTTGGTCGAGCACTTGAAGTCATGGCTTCCTTGTGCACATCCGATGACCTCACCTAAGATTGTAAGATTTGAACAAGAATTGAGTAAAATTATGGTGCAGTTACTAGTAGGATGTAGGTGATGAGTTAGTAATTAAGGGTGGAAAATCTGACGTGACCCGCTAACCTAACCGGCGTCCTAATGGGCTAGTCACAGGTCAGGGAAATCTGATCCGCAGTGAAATGGGTTTGGTTAAGTTGATGTGCATAACCTGTCTTAACTGGGTTCTCAAAAGGAGTCTCTTTCAAGCGGGGCGTGAAGCTTGACAACCGTTTGTATGCCTGATCACTGCATTTCCAATGGTGGTCACAGAGTTCCCAGATGTCCCATTGGTAATTGTGAAGGGTATGTTTATGCAGTAGAGATATGACATGCACCACAACGTATTGGGCATAGTTGCAAATAGAGGTTTCTAATTGCTCTGTGCAGTTTTCTAGGGTTTTCATGTGCTCTTCGATCAACGGTGCACTTTTCTTCTCCAGAATCAGACCAGGGATGAAAGAAAATCCTTTGAATTGGTTGTAGCTGGATCTAATTTTTACCTATCAAAGGCAACATTGCAGTTTGATGGAGGTGATGTTATGAAATTCCTTCTCTCTCTCTCTCCTGCTTCTTCCTCCTTTTTTTGTGGGTTATGTGGGTCATGTGGGGTCGGCCCACTTTAGGTAAGTTGGGCTTTAACCTGTAAACACTCCTAGACAATCCAACTTGTTTTTACGTCTATTACTAATGATCAAGATCAGTTCATCATTGAGGATGGTTTGCATTAGGTTAGTAATCATCTAGTATGTGCATTCATATGGTTTGGACTTGTAGATGGTAGGGTTTCTAAAATCAACCAAGTCTGAATTGACTCAATGGACTTTGATTCTAACTTGGTCAGATCTGTTTCGGTTCAAGTCACTTGCCAAGTTGCATGTTAAGGGTTTAAAACCCTATTTTGACCATTTCTTCTCCTTTCCATGCTGTCAGAAGGCAATGGAGATGGAGAGAGTTTGGAGATGGGATGGATTGTGGGAGATGAAGAGAGGGTTTGGAGATGAGATGGATTGTGGGAGATGGAGAGAGGATGGATCGTGGGAGATGGAGACTAGAGGGAGGGTTTGTAGATGAGATGTGGATTGTGGGAGATGAATATTGCCTCGGGCAGGGTCTGGAGATGGAGATGAGATCCTTCCTCCGGTTTCTTTTTCGTTTGTAACGACCGGAATCCGGGGCCCTTCGAATTCCGTGCCGAGACTCGTAAGCATCACACACATAGTTTAAATCAAAGATCACATAAAGATTCAGGCATTTACCATCTTAAACCAACTTGTATTAAAAGTCCAAATCTAATAAACAAATGTAACATTTACCAATAAAAATAAAATAATTGCAATGTCTTTAAAATGAAATAATATGAAGAATCTATTAAATCTAATTCTTCATCATCTATGTGGCTCCGACGCTCAAGTACGCATCCCAAAGTCTATCTCCTGGTCATCACGATTTTCCTGAGTCGCTAAGTTCTGGTTACCTGGATTGGGGCATATCCACAAAATATTAGTACAACTGAGTGAATAGATATTCTAATCTATTTGTGTATTTAAACATATACTTAGATAAGATTTCACAACAATTCAAAGTAACATCCAAAGTCTCATTCAAGCCAATGTTGGAATTGGGTCAAACAAACAACAACCTCCTAACCACCTGATCGCACCAGCCCAAAGTTCATGTTCCACAAAGATATCACATGTACATAGAGTTTCCAAAACTCACTCCTACACATCTCAAAATCATTCTTTTCTATCTCAAACAACATCGACGACCAAGGTCCAAAACTAGTGAACTGGTACCACAAAATCGACCTTTCCCAAAAAGGTCCAACATAAACAATCCTCACAAAATCGGCCATACATGCTCGTGGCCTAGGGGTGTCCAAAAGGTTCCTCAAAACAAATAAAGTCATCGTATCTCAGTTTTCCAATCAAATAGCAAATATATGTCTCATCAAAAATATTATTTATATTTAGCATGTCCTCAACATTAGTAATGGGCAAATTCCATAATCAACCCCTTCTCAATTTATGTGGATTTAGTCTACTGTAGTCGAAATCAAAATTGGAGTACAAGATGAGAGAGGTTAATTACAAAACTCACCCTTTACAGTTTTGAGCGAAATATTCAATTACCAACTTAACCACAACATATACATATATAAACCACACAATCTACCATATGTGATCCCCATATAACAAAGACATGAGCATATTAACCCACATATTTCAACTCACCATATATTCAAATAATAGTGTCCAAAATACAGATTTGACAAATCAAGAACTAAAGAAAACAATTCAAACAATTTGAAAGTAATAACAATGAATAACAAGCCTTTGTTTGCAATTTCAGAAAACTCAGGACTCATCTATAGCATTCTCCATATTCAACAATTTATTTAAATAAGCCAAAGGGTTTAATCATAATTTCTTAAGACCAGAAGGACCTCCTTGCGAATTCAGACTTTATATAAGGCTGGAAATTCCTACCCAAAACCCTATCTTAATGAATTCCCTAAAAAATAAGTCACAAGGGCCTAATCTGAGTTTATTAGAAACTACCACGGCCTAATCCAAATTTTAGAAACTCATGCAGCCACGATAGGGATCATTAACAGAACTCTATTTTCTGTATACAAAGGCCTCACGTTTGGTATATTTTGAATGGTTAGATAGTGGGGCCCCACTGGTCCAAACCTAAGATGGACCTAAACACCAAGGTTGCCCATCAGTCCTCTACCCATTGAATGTCCGATCTCTGATCTGGTGGGCCAGGGGATCCCAATAGGGCTTGTCGACATTCAGCCCAAAATCTGTAAGTTACCGGCTCCCTTCCATCAAAGCAACTGGTGAGGGCCCAGATGGGACCCACTCCACATCAGTCCACCATCCTAGAGGTCGCCCATGGGTCCCCGTCGGATCCTCAGACCAGATTAATGAACAAGTGGGCCATGGGGTCCCACAACGTCCAAACGTCAACACTGCTTGGGGCTTTCTGGATTCTGAAAACTTGAATTTAGAACTGTTTTCAGCCACTGTTGAGGGATTATCTGGTTGAAAGAGATCCTTTAACAATTCTATAATTCATGTACAGGGCCTATATAATCCTTTGATATAAAATTAAAAAAAAAAAATAGAATTTCCACTCAATCGATGGTTCCAGAGGGTGCCGATAGGTACTGTGGCATCACAACAGTGAGAAAACCCAGTTTTAAAAATCATCCATGCATAAAATCTGAAACTAGATCAACCATTACAATCAAATTATGAATTGAATACCAGAATATCATCCCAACATCACCTCCATTAAAAGTAGATGCAGAATCCTACTCACCGATCAATTAGCTATCCACATGAACACAATATGCATAAGAATAATTCTACTCACGATAAAATAGAGTAATCAAAATTACACAAGAGCAAACCCATAAATTCAGAACCATACAATTAGATCAGAATCTCTACTCACCTGTTACGGTTTGATGGAAAAGAAAGTGGAAAAGAGAGAGAGAATAGCTTGAGGGTTGGGGTCGATCAATATATAAAAGCTAGAAGTTAGAATCCTTCCCAAAGTCCTCTTCCTAATTTTATTATTTCCTTCTCACATGCCAATCCTATTCCTAACAATGCTAGGAGTCTATGGTATAACCAACACAAGTCCCACTCGAATTCCTCCATCAAACTATGGGTCCCAATAATTCTAAGTAAAATGAAGATAATTAAATATTAAATATCAGAAAATAATCTAGCCCTTATACTGGGCCCGGGGCATTACATCGTTCGCAGGTGTCCCCTGAATTCAAAGCCGAGCTAACCCAAAGAGGGAAAAAAGGTCTGGAGACTTGGCCGAGCTCAACTGCGACTCAATCTAGTTGACTCGGAATCCAACTCAACTTGTTCTGGTCAAGTCTGAGTCCGAGTCTGTGTTTTTTAAACCTTGTTAGATGTTGATAGCATTCTATAAGATAGAATCGTGGATTAGATGTTGATGGTTGGTAAGATGGTGGGGCTTTTGTTTGTACTTAGCACTTACAACGTGAAGCTTTTTGTGGAACGGTTTCTAGGCACAGATAAATGGGACGAAGACTTTAGAATCTTCATAGTTTGATTATTTATTATTACCTGGTAATTTGGTTTTGTCTTTTGTTTCTTGTGTTGGACATCCTTTCTTGGGAGGTTCTATCAAGTGTTTAAATGTTAGTGCTGGTTGGGGCATGGACAAGTCAGTGCCATCTATCCTGTCTAGCCAGCCCGTTCTTGCCAGACTGGTAAAAATATAAGAAACAGTGGAAAGCGATTAAAGATGTGAAACTGAGTTATTTAAGTAGTATCTCAATTATGGAGAAGTTATTCTTACTAAACAGTAAGTTGCTGACAAGATGCTCATGACCTGAGGTATGTTCGTTTATGATTAAAATGTCCATTAACCAAAATACGTAAAAAAAAATGCCTCTTGTGAAAACTCCAAATCCTCTATTTAATTATTCAAGGTTTTCAAGTTTAGATTTTAAGAATAGTGCTTGAAATCTTGATGTTTTTCTCAAGACTTGGTAGATCTAAGCCTTATAAGCCTTGAGAGAGAAACAAAGGGTAAGAAGGAAGAAAATGTGAAAATGAGAGAAGAATTAGATCCAATGACTTTAGATGATGAAATCTTGCAATTAAATAGTCTCCACCAAAAAGCCACATGTAGAGAGCCTTATAAAAGAGGAGTAAAGCAACACAAATGAGTTAGGGATGCAACTTGGCTAAAAAAAGCTTTTAAATGACTTTCGAGCCCCATGCCGAACAGAAGTTGCCTGGATGGGTTGGGATGAGTCGCCTTGATTTGTTTGAAATTGAAGGAAACTAGGCCCATTACCTGTACCAGAGCTGACTCATTTCGGTACCCAGCGGCACTGTGTAAAGACAATGAAATCTAAGACAATGGGTTCCACAAATTTTTTATGTATATTAATTTCTTCATTGGTAAAATCAGTTACCTTTCTTTTAAACGTTAGGTCCCAAAGTGAAGGTTTGGGGTGGAAAAGGTGAGGGGATGTTCTTGCATAATTCCCGTTTTTTATGCCTCAAATGCACTAAGAAACAAATGGATGATTCCAATGAAATACCTTTTGCATTTGCATTCCGGCGTACATCCAGAGGTCTTGATACTTCAAATATGGAAGGGTTCTATGTTCTTGCATCCATTGGAGCTTTTTAGCATTGTTTATCTCCGGTATTTTCCTTTTCATCAGAATTTTAATGTGGATGCTTTCCAGGTGAGAGATACTTCAATAAGTTCTGTATTTCATTCAGTAGGAATCTCAGAGTGTTGTAGTAGTTATGCGTTGCTCATCCTGCTACATGGTACTATCAGCTGGATGTATACATTTGTGATCTCATGATTTGTGAACATTGTTTTTATTAAGTTGTCATCAAGTAGTTTGAGATAATTTCCTCTGGTGCAGGTTCTGTTCCAAAATGATTCGCCTGCCACATTACTTGCACGTGTAATTGGAATCATAGGTTCCATTGATCAGGGCATGCTTGCGAAGGGACGAGATACTTACAAATATTTTACAAAGAACCATATGCTTTATGAACGGAATCAGGTATGCATTTTCTTCTTTTATGCTTGTGTATTTTTCATCTCTGATACCTGGATACTAGTACAAGCTAAACATTTCTGTGCCAGACCGACACAGCATTCGTATCAGTACCGGATACTGCACTGATACTTCTAGGGTGCAAGTTTAGCATATCCTACTTCAAGTCCATTGTTTCATATGGTTATTTTAATTTTCTTACTTGTCAAATGTTAACATAGTAATTTATGATTTCATTAATTCAAAAGTGATCTAAAAAAGTTAGGACACCCATATACACATGTGGCCTAGATTGTCAACAGTGTAGAGTTGCATCTGTGATACCCGTTTCTGTGTCCTTGCCCGTATCCATATTTGGGCATCAGAGTTTTTCACTCATAAAGAATCTTAGAAGAAAGAGAGGATTTGAGTTAGATACCGCAAATAAGGACAGTGTGGGCGAGGTGTAGACAAGCTAGTTGAATATTATGCAATCATATGGTGCCACTTCAGTTAAAGGGAACTTTCCATTAAGATGGCAGTTTGACCTCGGTTGTTGTATGGAGGTGAATGTCAGGTGACTAGAAAACGTGAAGTTCATGGGTTGGTGGAGTAACAAGAAAGGATATAATTAGGAATGAGCACATACAAGGAAACCTAAGGCAAGCAGCAATAGAAAAAAAACAAGGAATATTATTGTGATGGTTTGAGCATGTTCATGCAAGGGTAGGCCATTGTAAGATGAATTGAATAGGAAGATCTTAGGTGTCCTAGTAAGGAATGGCGTCAGTATATTATGAATGATTGTTCTGTTTGAGGAGTCTGGGAAAAATATTTTTGCTATGTACTTGCCAACTTAGGTTCTGATGTGCACATACATCACACACACAGGAAGTCCGTTTGAGGAATCTGGGCAGATTATTATTGCTATGAACTTGCCAACTATACACTAAGTTCAGTCTGCCGCCGACTGGCATGTGTTAATTACTTTGAAAACTAGAGCCAACCTGTGTTGGACACTCAGATCCTTTCCTGAGAATTGCACTTGCACTGGAGTCTTGTTTTTCTTTTCAACATGTTAGTAGGACTGTTAATGGCATGGCAGACACTTTAGCTAAGCAAGGGATTGATCGTGTTTGAAATTTTAGTGCTGCCATTGATTAGGCGTCAAAGGTGGTGCGTGGTACATATCTTTTGTACCAGCATTACTTTGTCTCTGTGTTTTAGTGCTGTTCGTTGTACTAATTTCTCCTTTTAATATTTATCTTTGTTACTTCAAAAAAAAAAAAAAAAAAGAATTGCACTTGCACTTAAAGCATTGCTTTGTAATTTATTTTAAGCCTATGATGCTAATAATTTATATAGTAGAAGAATCAAGCAAAGTGGTCTGCCACTACATGAGATTCCTGTGGGGAATTATTTTAATGCAGTTCTTGTTAGTTGTGAATGTTTGCTTTTTACCTGTATGATGAGAATCAGAGATTTAGATAATCCACGCTCTCAGATTTCTTGTTGTGCTTGCTGTTGACATGTTTTACATGTATTAAAGTCACTTTCATGTAGGGACTAAAGAGACAATTATGCTTTAAGAATCTGGGTGCCATGCAGAATTATATGATGCTGGCCTTTAGAACCCACAGAATCATGGATTGTTGGGCCTTAGAATGTATTAGTTGACATGATCAGTGATCCTTAATTGATGACCAGAACATTGACTTAGTGATCCCTGTGCATGCACCATGCCCACCATGATGCTTTCAGGATGATGCTCAAATAGATGATTCTAATAAAAAAAATGCAAATAATAATAAAAAACAATGCAAAGCGTCTGAATATTGGATCCTGGGCTCTTTGAATGTCCTTTTCGGAACATTCTCTACCCATGGTGGGGCCAACCAGCTTACCAGTGTAGATCACTGAATCACTGGCCTCACATGTACAACCTACAAACACTACGTGCCAGTGTCTCCAGGTGCCATTTATGACTATTTGTTGATCCAATGTGGCCGGTACCTTTGGTGTTGCTTAAAAAGAACAGAAAGAGAAAAAAAATAATGGTATTGTTACTAGCAAGTCTGACATATTTGAACCTTCATGTTTCTCAAATGTTCTCTTGCCAGGACACCAACAGGCTTGAGTACTTGATTCCGAAGAAAACTTCTGTCCGGCACCGACTACCCATGGGGGACCAAGGCTTCATCGATTTTGTTGCTCATCTCCTCGAAATAAATCCAAAGAAGCGTCCAACTGCATCAGAAGCCCTTCAACATCCATGGCTTTCCTATCCATATGAACCCATCTCATCTTGATCCATCTAACAAAATTATCATAGGTCGTTAGCACAACCTGCACTGTGTCTCTTGAGATCAAAGAGTGCCCCAAATGAGTGTTCTTTGCAACTGTGGTTGAACGGGCTCTACTGTTTCACACGCATCAAATGCTCCAGAAGGGCGTGTCAGTTTGTGGCAGACATGATGCCTTTCCTAAAACCAATGTTGTATCCTAACCCCACTGTAACTTTGAAATGTAATTTTTTGCATGCCTCAAGTTTTTTTTTTAGGCTTCTTTGTCATGCTGGGTGGGGAATCTGCCCTCTCATGTATATGATGTGATTATTCTTTTCTTCTTTTAGTAATTGCTGGTTGGAGTAGCAATTGAGATTTGAGAATAGGAGTTCAAACATTGTTTTGTTTTCTCACAGTTCCACAATACTTTTGGTAGTTATCTTGTACTTTGTGGGGGGAAAGAACTCAATCCTACAGGCTGAGGAAGTTGAGCTGGGTTTGGCCTTTTTCTTTAGCGTGTACTAGCGGTTAACATGGATTTACTGAGGGCTTTTAATTTTTTTGTAGTTGTGCTGCAGTTTAAAGTTGTTAAAGATGCTGCCATAACCAATGTTTCTATCAGGATATTTTGTTGAAATATCATTAAAAAATTTGATATTACAAAATAGAAATATAGCAAAATGTTGTGTGTAAATGATTTGAAGGCTGAGGTTGAAAAAAAAAAAAACTAAAATAGAGTACTATGAGAAGAGAGGACATTAGAAAAGTAGTATGTTTTTGTGTGGTGTTCTATGTAAAAATGTAAGAGCAATTGCTACATGTTCTTGTGTGGTGTTCTATGTAAAAATGTAAAGAGCAATTGCTACTTGACTAGGTAATGTTTATAAGTTTATTTATTTGCATTGATTGTCAGTTTAACTTCTTTGATGTAATGGTTTCAAACCCATCCTTTAAGAATTGACACACCTTTTCACCTCTTTACCATTAGGCAGCAAGTTGCTTTTTCCAGGTTTTCATCATGTGGTTCCGCATTCCCTTTTTCCCTCTATTTGTTCAAATCATTTACACGATACTTATATTTTTTTTATTATTTCTGATTTAATTTTTTTATTATTTTAAAGTTATTTGCCGGACTATCCTATTGGTGCATGATTAAAGCTTCATCTTTCAGTTTAGGCCATGTGTGTATGGTTTGTGTTCAAGGAGAGTTAAGGTGGTGGTGTTTCGTTCCGAAAGAACAAAGATGATATTTAGAACCTGTCAGAATTATAACGCCATCAAGTTTCTGGGCCATCGACGAGACTGAGAGATAATAATAAAGTAATGCCTGCCTCTATGACAGACAGTATCAACTATTTCTTAGAAACCAGTCCATTCCAAGGCGTATGTACCTCAAGTTTTAACATTGAAGGCAATTTCTGAAAAATTAATTGAAGAGAAATCTTTTCATGTCTTTTTTCATTGACATGAAAAAAGACTTATGAAGAGGTATCGGGACAGTTAATTTGATGGTGGTTAGACGAAAATGACATCCCTCGTGGAGATATTAAAATCACTTGAGACATTTTCGAGAGGGAAAGTAGCAAGCATGAGAACCACATTCAGATTACAACTGGTATGTCCTAATTAAAATTGGGATCGTACAGAGGATCCGCTTTATTTCTTTATGGGTTGTGGACAAGTTAACTACAATTATACAAAGATAATGTTCCTTCATGTATGTTATTTGTTGTTGACGTATTATAATTATTTGAACAATAGGGCAAGTCAAAGGAAAAATAACTGACATTGGATAAAACGATTTAAGTCCAGTGAGGTAAAAACTACCGGATCTAACAAGAATAGATGGAATGCAAATTTAGTGGATTGGAAAGTTGTAGAAGTCAATATTTAAAATCTAAGATAACATAGTGGTACAGTTTAATAGATTTTACGAGCTAAAAGCTATGGTAAAACAAATGAGGGATTTGAGCTAGCTGTATAACACTTAAAGAGTAGTGTAGTCTGTCTTAAGCAAAGTGGAGACAAACGAGTGGAGTGTTATGCACTTTTTTTTTTTTTATTTTAAGATATAACTTGATCGACTTTGTAATATGGAGCAAAATGTGTAAGCCTTGGACGTTGTGGAAATTTTAGATAGGGTGTGATGGTACAGTGAGAACTTGCGTGTCTTACCACTCGGGGAAGCTACTGTTCTTGTTAGACAATAAATGGTGAAAATCTAAAAGTTTGGGCTCAAGGTATCTCTCTCTCTTTGGGGTTGTATACAGGGATCCAAATAAGTCAAGTCCGGAAGGAAACCAGGCTATATCCAGATCTGGAAGCATTTCTAAAGGACAGTTTCGGACCTAGTTCCGGCATGGAACCTATTTGATGGTTTCAAATCCGGTAATGAATGCTGTTAAAGGCTCCAAATCTGGTTCCAAAGGTATAGAAGATTATGTGGCTCGTATGCCACGGGTTCTACGTTAGATCAAGCAAGGTCAATACCAACATAGAATACAATCAACTTGATTTGATCCTACTAATAATACTCCCAATAAAATTAGTAAATCAAAATGCCGATTATATATTATTTCATCTCATAAGAAACACAAGAGGCGAAGATATCCGTGCGCTGTAACCATGTACATCTCAGGCCGATTCTCCCTGCGGACTGATGTTGGGAAGAAGAAGACGAAGGTGCGAACAGCTCTCAGTTTTTTTGGTCCTGCCTCGGGTTCCGTGTGTCATCAAGGAAAAGAGAAGCCCGGCACTTTTTTTTCTTCATGTAGCAACTGTTGCAGCAACTGTTTGCTTACTGTTTCCTTCCCCTCAAGGCTGCAAGGCACAAATCCAACAAGAAGATCTCGTTTTGCGTGCGAAGATCTCGTTTTGCGTGCGTCATTGGAAGAAGACGAAGGAGACTCACGTGCTGCCTTTTCCTTCCTGCCTTCCTCTCTCGGGACGAGTGCCAGAAAGGCACCAACAACAACTGACGCAAGCGCTGGTGCAGTGTGCTGACGCAGGCGACGTCAGCAGACTGCTGACGTAGGTAAGGAGATTTTAGACTGTCAAAATTTCGCACTGGGATATTTTGAGCATCCAGACTTCGATCGACGAATGGTTTGGTTCTGCGGAATCCTTGCGAGCAAATCTACGCAGTAGTAGAAAAAGGAAGACGATTTAGCAGTTCAGAAAAAAGGTGATTTTTCTTCTTTAACGGTCAGTGGTATCTGAACCTCCTTTTCAATTTAGTAATTATCTTCCAAATCAGCGTTGCATGATCTTGTTAAGGCTGATATTTTTAACAGCAAGAACTTAGCCATGTGGAAGCATCGGATGGATACATTGCCGCACTTTGATGGATTAACATATATGATTGAATCTGATCCAATCTCCAAATCCGCTGATGATGCTCCTAAGGAAGATCATGATGTGTATAAACAATGGGTATTTGATAATAAATCAGCGAGGCATCTTCTAGTCAGATTCATATCCAGCGATTAGGTAAAGTAGTTTGAGCACTTTAACGTTGCCAAAGAAATCTATGACTATGCTATGGACAAATATAATGAAACCTCCAAATCTCACTTGATGGAGGCATTCAGCGCATATGTTAACTATAAGATGCTAGAGGGATCATCTATAAGGGATCACATTGATCAAATAGTGGTCTGATATAGTAACCTCGCAGCCTTGGAAAAGTAAATGGACGAAGAATTTCAAAGCATGTACTTGCTGATGAGTTTTCCACCTTCGTAGGAGAATGTGTCTCGGACCCTTAGCCTCCAAAAGGGTGTGACCCTCAGCGAGGTTGAAGCTAGATTGCTTGCTGAAGGACAAAGGTAGGCTGCCCGTGGTGTAACACCTACAAACTCTGTCATTATTGCTAAAACTAAAAATAACAGCGGTGCGTTAACCGTCAATATGAAAAATAAAAGGAAATTCAAAGGCAATCAAAAACAGAAAGGACCTAAGAATGGTGTTTTCTTTAGCTGCGGGAAGCCTGGACACTTTAGTTCTCAAAGCAGAAAGAAAATGGGTGAGAGTAGTCAGCAAGGTAAAGTAACCAAAGAACATGGTGATTATGTTGAGATGGTCATAGAGTCCATGATGGTAGACACCAATGACAAAAATTGGTGGATTGATTCAGGAGCCACCAGGCACATATCAAGAACCAATTTGTTGAATTCAAAGAGATGAAACCAGGAGATCAAAGTATTTACATGAGGAATAAAACATTCTGTGATGTATTAGGTGTAGGGAAATTCAAACTTTCCTTACCAACTGGAAAACCCTTATATCTCTCCGACGTTTTCTTTGCTCCAGCTATGAGGATGAGCATCATCTTTGTGAGCCAGTTGGCTATGAATGGATTCAAAATCAGATTTGAAGATAAAGAGGTTACAATTGGCATGCGTGGTCAAGTTTTAGTCAATGGTTTTCTTTCTGATAAATTGTATTTGCTGGATACTTTTAATGATAAAATAAAATCTAGTTCCCATTATTTTGTGTGTGTGAATGTGTGCATGGATGGTTTGGCAATGTTATGGCATATGAGATTATGGCACATTAACAAAAACAGAATAAGTAGAATGGTTATGGATGAACTCTTACAGATTTAGGTAAAGTGGAGTACCCTATATGTGAACTATGTCTAAGTGGAAAAATGGTCAAGAAACCATTTTCAAAAGAAACTAGAAGTTCAGAAATATTAACCATAATTCATTCTGATATTTGTGGACCATTGAATATCCAAAATAGAACGGAGGAGGACTATTTTATTACATTTATTGATGACTACAACAGATATGGTTATGTGTACCTAATTAAATACAAAAATGAGGCTTTAAAAACATTTCAAATATATATGCTGCTGATGTTTCAAAATAAAAAAGGCAAGAAAATAAAATGGATTAGATCCAATAGGGGGGTGGGGGAAATATACCTCAGAACTGTTTAAAGACTACTGTGCACGTGAGAGAATCATTCATGAATATTCGATTCCATATACTCCACAACAAAATGGCGTGGCTGAGAGGAGGAATAAGACCTTAATGGATATGGTAAGGTTAATGATCAGCCACGCGAGACTTCCGCTGTATTTGTGGGGAGAAGCATTAAACATGGCACAATATATCTTAAACATAGCCCATGACCCCGTATGAATTATGGACTGGTGCCAAACTAAAATTAGAATATGTGAGAGTTTAGGACTGCCCTGTACATGTCCTGCAACCACCACAGGAAAGACATAAACTGCAAGCAAAAACGAAGAAAAATTGTTCTGTCGTTGGCTACCCATTACATTATAAAGGATATCGTGTATATGATTACGATAACAAGATAATCATGGAATGCCGAGATGTGTTTTTCCTTGAGGATCCGACGGTCAGTCCTAGAGTAGAACACAGTGTGTGGAATTATATGAAATCTCTAAGGGCAAGGGGGTTCAAGCAAGTGAGGCTTCCGATGAAGAGGATGTTGGACACAGAACTCCTAGCTAGTGCCCACTTGAGGTGATTGGACTACCCGATGAGTCAATTGGCAGGCCGATTCGGGCGAGGAAACAACTGGCATATCTAGATAATCATTACAGCTTATTAGAAACTGTGCAAGATTTGGATCCGGACTCCTACTCTCAAGCGATCAAAGCGCAAGATGTGTGGTATTGGTGTCACGACCCTGGACTGAGTCCACGGGCCTAATCCGGGATCGGGGCTAGGTGATGATGATATACGAATGAATTTGTTAATACGTACACTGGTCATTAAAGAATAAGATACTACCCATGCACGCAATTTCCAACAGGAGTCCGCAGTGAGGATATCACAACAACATAATGTATATTTGTTTAAATACGGAAGCATGTAACAAATCTGATTCACACCTTTATATCCAAAATAACAAAACTGATAACACATTTATATAACAGAATATCAGAGTGAGCAATGATCATTAGTTCTTTCCCAAAAGTAACGTTAAAGTTTATATAAAAGATTAATTGATTTTCACTCCCAAAAAATAATGACCAACAAAGGTCAGTACAACCAAAAGCTCCCCAAAAGAATGGTTATCCACAACCTATAATGTTACGCATCTCGGACAACTGAATGTTTAGATGACATCGTTTGCATGCCACTAGACTAATCGCTGCAGTTCGTTAACCGCCTCCTTAGGCTCCTCCTCAATGTAACCGGCAACTGGACCTGAGTATCAAAATAATGGATCAAACGTGACGGTTTGGCAGGTGGGTAAAAAGATATAACAATAATTGAAATTACCTTAGAAAACATTTAAACCTGTTTAAACAATAACTTTCATAGGATAAAAGAATCATTTGCTGGAAAACAATATGTAATATAAAACATGTAAGGTATCCAAGGAATCAGGAAACAAGTAAGATGGCAGCCACACGAAGCTAAGTCCTCTATCACCGAAGTGACAAGAGCATATCGAGATGTTGACCTCAGTCACCGAAGTGAGGAGGTACAACAAAATTTACATATGCATATATAATAATATGGGACATGACTACGGTAGTGAGCCGAGCATCGGGAATCACGGTAGCAAGCCGGGGTATCGGGACAAGACCACGATAATAACCGGATAACAGGATCCAAACTGCAGCTGTCGGGACAAGAGGGGGCTCTTCAAGTCGGTGGATCAGACCAATAAGGTCATCCAAGCTTAATGGTGCCGACTCATAGGTCAAATAACAAAAATCAAGACACGTATAAAATACATCAAGTGCAAGTATATAAACGGGCAGGACAGCAGTGCTCAAAGGCACAAATATCCTATCATGTCGGGCAATACATTTTGGGGCTAGTAACTGTTACAAGTACAATTCCAATGTTTTTGGGAATAACAAGTCATATAGTATAAATCTCGGGAACAAAGGAATACAAAGAACTTTAGAAGTTTCGGGGAAAATATCAGGTTCAAGATTTGTTTAAGGTGAATAGGGATCTCGTATGTCGATTTAATAATAACTTGGTACTCTTTGAGTTTGGAGACATTCCAGGTTTCTTATACACCTTAGGATTTTCAAAACTTCAAATGAATATTCGTGATGTTGTTTCTTTCTCAAACAAGTGTTAAACAATGGTTATAAGTCTTCCCATCACAATAGGGTTCTCAACAAACCTCTCTCAATCATTTAAACATTTCATTTTTGCTCCCAAAATAGTCCCAGATGAACAATGTCCGTCGCTCGAGCAAACCAAGGGTTTGCTCGAGCGAAGTGCTCTCTGGAATGGTTTTTTGGAAGGGTTCGCTCAAGCGAACTCGTCCAGTTCGCTCGAGCGAACCACTCTCTAGAATGAGTTCTTGGAGGGTTCACTCAAGCGAACTGTTCAGAAACTGGTTCCGGGATCAATTCAGCTCCTTCCCATTTTCCTCTTCTACAACTCCTTTGTGCCTCATTCCTACACCAAAATGAGAGGTTCAAAACTCCTTTCAAACATCATCCAAACCCACATCAATGCTTCCATAAATATTAAATCAAACACCTTCTTCTCAATCACATTCAACCACAAAAGAGGAGAGAAACTCAACATTCACAGGGATTCATTTTTAGCCTTAAACAAGAGTGAAATAAAGACCATAAAAATCAATATTTTCAAGAGTGAAACAAACCATCAAGATGCATTCATGAACATTTATTTCAAATTCAATGTAAGTCAATAAACATGATTGAAATTGACAAACCAACCACATTTCTCATAAAACTCATTAAATGCTCAAACTATTCAATCATCCACTTGCCTTAGGGTCTCTAATCAAGAAATCAAGCACAAATCAAGCTCTCTTAAGATAACCTACAAGCACAAACAAAACCCCCAAATACAAACCCTAAAATAGGTCAAAACAAGGCACAAGAAGAGGAAAGCTTCAATAATGTAAATGGAGCTTCTCTAAGACTAGAAGAATACAAATCTAAGAGATTAGAGAGGAAGCTTACTTGTAGAGTCTTCAAATGGACAAAAGTGGTCAAAGAGGATCTTGAGATGAGTAGTTTCCTCCACAAGCAGAAGTTTTCAAGGAGAGGAAGAAAATGGTGATCTCCATTTCTCAAAAGATACAAGGTTGGTGATGATTTGGTGATGGAAAAGCAAGAAGAAAAGAGAAAGGGAAAACCCTAGCTTAGTGGGACTTTTGTGCTAAAAAAGAAGAAGAAAGAAGAAGATATGTTTCTCTTTTATAGCAAGTAATAATGGGCTCCACCCCAAGAATTCTTGTAGGATTGAAAACACGACTTTTGGGGCCTCAGTTGCATTTGATGAAGAAGAAAAAAGTGATTGTCAAAATATATACTTTCCATAAAGTATATGTTTTGCGGGTTTCGGGGATATCAAATTTTGTGTACATATTTAGTGTAAAATGACTGTTTTACCCTCAATGTTAGGAAAGTCAGGTTTCGGGGTCTCGAACGGGAACAAAATCAACATGAAAGTTGAAGAGATTAACGAGATGAGTAAAACGGGATTAAAATACAATTCACTAGAATATTGGATAATCCCCCAGGTACACGCAAAGGAACCCCCAAAAGGTCCCACTAATTACAAAGGCACTCAAAATTCCCAAAAACTATAACAAAAGCTATTCTAATCCTAACTTAACCAAAAATTCACTAATCATGCTTAGAACTAACACACGACTTAATAACACTAATCGAGGTCACTTGGGTCGGGGTCTTACAATTGGTTAGAGGCTATGTGAGAGGAGATAGAATCAATTAAAAAGAACCAAGTATGGCACTTGGTTGATCTTCCAAAAGATCGAAAAGCGATTGGATGTAAATGGGTTCTTAGATAGAAACTAAAGTCGGATGGATCCTTAGATAAATATAAAGCACGGCTAGCAGCTAAGGGATTCACACAAGTGGAAGTAATAGATTACGAGGAGACATTTTCTTCGGTCGTAAAATTTCAATCCATACAAACCTTAGTGGCATTGGTAGCATGTCGTGACCTTGAATTGCACCAAATGGATGTGAAAACCGCATTCTTGAATGGTGAATTGGAAGAAGAAATTTATATGAAACAACACAAGGGGTTTGTGGTGCAAGGTCACGAGGACAAAGTGTACAAACTTAATAGGGCATTGTATGGATTAAAACATGCCTCGAGACAATGGTATATAAAATTTCATCAGGCCATAGGTGAAATAGAATTTGTCCCCAATAATGCAGACACATGTTTCTATATTAAACGCAATGGGAGTAGTTATTTATATTTTTTTTCATTATATGTGGATGACATTTTTATCGCTAGTGATCAATTGGTAGCCGTAAATGAAATCAAACAATGGTTAAAGTCAAGATTCGAGATGAAAGACATGGGCGAGGCAGAGTATGTCATTGGCATTGAAATAACGCGTGATCGTCCGAATAGGCTATTGACTTTATCACAGAGGTCCTATTTGGAAACTATGTTGAAAAGGTTTGATATGGCTATGTGTAAACCAATTGACACTTCCATCTGCAAGAGCATAAAATTGTCTAACGATCAAGGACCTACAAATGAGCAAGATAAGGAAGTGATGAGAATGAAACCTTATGCTCAAATTGTGGGCAGCATCATGTATAAGATGCTGTGTACGAGACCAAACATTGCATTCACCGTGGGTCTCGTAAGCATATTCCGAAGTAACCCAGGATTACAGCATTGGTATGCGGTTAAGAGGATTCTGCGATATATCAAAGGAACAGTGAATCTTCGCCTAAGTCTTGGAACTGCGCGGTGATGAGAGCCTAAATGATACATTTTAGGACCCTTAATGAGGACTTGGTTATAACCGTCGGATGAGATTAATTAGCTTAATTATGTTATTTTATTGTTTGTAGGTACTACAGATATAAGGAGTGAAATCCAGAGCTAAAATGGAAGAAACCTCACAAAGCATGACAAACCGGAGTTGCAAGTGAGAAGCATGTCAAATATGGGAAGAGAATCAAATAAGAACAAAGCAAGAGTCCAAACATGCCTTGGACATCCAACATGGGCCCCACTCACCCCATAGCATGCCAACATGGAAGTTCCTTTAATTGCACCATTATTCTCGAAATTTTTAGGGGCAGCAAATTGAAATGGTTATAACTTTCAACCCCTAGCATGCCAACATGGAAGTTCCTTTAATTGCACCATTATTCTCAGAATTTTTAGGGGCAGCAAATTGAAATGGTTGTAACTTTCAACACGAGTGTCGGATTGTACAATCTACATACCATTGGAAAGCTCTTTTAGAGTAAATATCCATGGAGCCCAAGATTGTTTAAATCGGAGCTAAGGGAGATGACCTTGGGAAGTTGGCTATTCGCTAGATGACCCAGACATTCTGTCTCCTAGCGTCCGGACTCTAGGAAGCTGGCGCCCGGATGCCTGAACCAGGTGAGCACTGTCTCCCTTCGCGTTTTGACGGGATTTTCGAGGAAATTTGCCCTAACAACTATATATATGTGTTGAAAATTTATACTAAAAACATACTTTATGTATTTGGCTATGACTAATTCATTTTTAGTATATTTTATTTTCTCATCTAACTGAGATTACATATGGGCAAATGGTTGCATTATTAATTATTATTGCATGTGAGTGTCATTTATTCTATAAAGTAGACAAGTTGGTATGTAGAATTTTACTTATACACAGAAGACTTATTTGTCGGTTCTTATAGAATTTAAGTTGCTGTTCATAATCTAGATGGATTTAGACACACCATCGGTACGATTGTAGCATGATGTTTCAGCAGGCTTGTCTTGGCTGCGGGAAACGGTATAGTTTCGACTCATTATGCTAGTACACTATGTGTGTATTGAACATGACCGTGTTTTTGAGTTTATTGTCTTTATACTGACTATATAAGATGATGAATACACACATGGTTATTATGAGTGCTTGTACTCTTAATCCCGACATAAATAATAGACACATACATTTAGTATTTGGCATTTTGATTTATGAAGGAGTGAGATTTTTTATGGGTCAATAATCTCAGTGAATTGTGTAGGCATTTAAAAAACAATATTGCCAAAGTTCTATTCTATGTGGACTTAGTTGGGGTTATGATCAAATGGGCTCAAACCCAATAATTCATTTGAGCTCGCTTATGCACAAATTGGACCCAAGTCCTATTAAAAAGCAAAAATATCAAGGCTTCACCTATGAGCCATGAGAATAAATCAAGATAGAGTAAATCCTTGTTAAAAGATATTTTTAGCTAATTTTATATAAGCAAATGGCATTAGGTGAATTGGTTAATGGTCCTCGTAATATTTGAAATGGTGGGTGTTCAAATCCTTGCATAAACTATTTTTTGTTCCTCAAAATTCAAATGCAGGCCCCACAAAATGATCTAGGCCATTTGACCCACTCAAACATTTAAAAGAGATCGTCGTGGGAAGTTTTTAAAACTCCCCACCCATTCTCACGATCTCATCATGTTTGGAAGTTACATAACTTCTCAAACAGATGAAATAAGTGGAGTTCGTTGGTTTTGCCTAGAGAAGAGAAGAACAAAAGAAAAAGAAAAGAGAAGAGAAGAGAAAGAAGAAGAAGGTAATGAGGCTGCTATTTTTTTTTTATCTTCTCTATCATATCCGACCTCTCTATCTTCCCATCTCATATTTTCCATGTAGTACATTCATTTCACCATCTTCCCCACTACCATGTATTGAAGATTCGGAGTCCTCTTTAGAAGGATTCTGCCCTCCAACCACCATATCACCTCCATTCCATCTCCATCATTTCATTCTCCCTCATCTCATCTTCGTCATATCATCATCCTCATATGCTGCAACTTTCCTCCCATTAAAATGGAGATTCGGATCCTTAAAGAATGTTTCTGCCCTCCTATCAAATTGGTACCCACTCCATCTTCATCTTTCCTACCACTTCATTTCCATTAAAATGGAGATTCAGAGCCTTACTTAAAGAAGGCATCTGCCCTCCACCAAACTCTTATGTGTGTTTTCTCACCACTTCCTTTTCATCAAAATGGAGATTCGGAGCCTTACTTTAGAAGGTCTCTGCCCTCCACCAACCTCTTATATGTGGTGCATTTAGTCACCATTAAATTGGAGATTTAGATACTTACCAAAGAAGGAATCTGCTCTCCTGTCTAAACTGATATTTGGAAGAAATTATGGAGCCATGATGATGTCATGAAACAATGATGGTAGCAGACATCAAGGGATAATTCTGACCCACTTTTTTATGCTTTGCTATATCTTAACTCATATAGAATTTAAAAGAATCAACATCACAAGCACATGGACACTACTGTGTCATGTCTTATCCGTTAGATTCTACATTGAGTTATCAAAATTTAAGAAATATGAGTAAAAAAAAAAAAGTCATTGAAGATGCCACTTGAAGATTCAAATGCATCATAACAGCCAAGGAACTTGATGAATGGCCCACCTTGAAATATGTGTATCCGCTAGTTGAAGATTAGCTGATCTACTGCATGGCTGAGTTCAGTTCAATTCGTGTTGGAACAACTTATGATGGGTTTTCAAAATACATTGTCCCAAATGATGCATATGGGAGTTTGCTAGCATTTCATGATCTGTTAAGGAACAAAATGGTGGTTGAGTGATTCATATGCAACAAGATGGCTGGTGTGGTTGTGGGGCTGCTTATGTTATGAGCCTAAGTCAGGACCTCTGTGCAACTATAAAAATCCCAGGAAAAATAGTCCACGCGCAATCAACAAAACTCCACAAACAAACAGCCCACAAACCTGAATTCAACAAAACAAACAGGCAGAATTTTCAAAAAATCAAACAACTTGAGTGGTGAATATAGATGGGCTCAATAATTGGCTCAAAAGAGATTGAAATTTGCCAGAGTCTCTAAGTTCATAATTCTGGGTATGACCCAGGACAGATTTTTGGTCTAATTCAGGCCAGATTTTTGGGTCTAAATCAGGTCAGGTTTTGGGTCCGAATCAGGTCAGAACATTGAATCTAATCCAATACAGATTTTGAGCCTAAAACAGGCCAGAATTCTGGGTCTAACTCAGGCCAAAATGGTAGCCTAACTTAGACCATAATTACGAATTCAAGTCAAGCCAAAATCAATCCAGACTTATAATTAGACCAAAAATATTGGGCTAGATTTCAGCCCAAATAGTGACTGAAATTGGGCTAGATTGTGTCCCAAACAACAGTCATAATCTAACTGATATATTAGAGTAAAAGTGATTGTAAAACGGGTCTCAGTGAGGCACCACAAAGTCTATATCTAGTCAGAAAATGGGCCCATAACTTAGCCTATTTTAAGGTTAGGAATATGTTGCAACATAGCTGAGACTTGGCTGGAAACAACTTACCATTACAAATGGGTCTGAATTCTTCAGTCCTTGTGAGGGATATAAATGGGCTTAAATCAGTCCAACTTTGCTTCAAAATATGTTTCTATGGGGACTATAAATGAGCCAATTGAACTAGGCATGTTATGAGCTTGACATGTGAGCTGTGGGGATTATGATAGAAATATCATAAATCACCAATCCAATGATGGAAAATCTGCTAAAGAGATATAAAAGAAAATGTGTCATAATGCAAATTAGACATTCATAGAGTTCCCTACATTTTACTTGTGAAGAAAGAAGCAGGTCAAGGACCAGAAGCACGCACCTTCTCGGATTAGGACATTGTATTTTTTGGTTTTGAGCATTGTAATCCACCCGAAAAATAAAAAGGGGATTTTCTTGTAATATTGATTTAATGATATTTAGTGCAAGAATTTGTCTCCGTTTTTGTTCATACAAATTGGATGACTACACTACGTGAATGGTGAATATTAGTTTATTGACGGAATTCACGTCCCGTAATAGGGATTGATGATATCCCCTTGAGGAAGCTTTTAAGTTTTGATTATGTCAAACCCTGCAGGTGGACTTTGTATCCGACATATCAAATAAGTTAAGTGTAAGGTCTCAAGGAATTATAAAGATATCGATTAAATATGGATATCAATAATTATTTAATCGATGGATATCTGAAATGTTAACGTGGGGAGATTAATAAGCATTTAATAACAAGAAGCTCGGAATATTATTTTAAGAATAAAGACAGGAGTGCAATTACAATTCTTTAGTGGACTGAATTGTAATTTATGGAACTAGGATTCTAATTTGGGTCGAATTAGGGTTTCCTATTTCCATAAGAAGCCTATCTTTATTTCCTTCTTTAGGTCCCTATTGTAGCCTATAAATATGCAATATTGCTCTCTAAGTTAAGATACAAGAATAACAAGAGAAAAATCTCGGTTTTAGAGAGTAGAAGAGAATTCGCAGAAGATGCCCACTCCCTGGTGCGAGTTCGAGCATATAGGAATATAGTAGAAGATCTTGAGGTTTTCGAGTTACTATAAGATCGAGATAAAATCAGAGAGATCTCGTAGATGTGATCTAATCATATAAGTTAAAAATTATTTTTGCAGTAATCTGTACGCAATGTTTAGAGATCCTGGTTTCTACTCGTTTCTAACAATATGATGCTAAACTCATTTTTAGAGGGGATTCACATTTTGGGAGAAGATCGGGAGGCTGGTTTGAGAGCTTTACAAGAGCGCTAATGGGGATTTCATCAAAGAATCCTTGTCAACCTCTCGCCATGCGTAACTAAATCTTTGTCTTTAGGTTACGATGAAGCCCTAGTCTTGTATTTTGGTGATGTAATGGTTCTAGGGTTTTACTTTGAACGCTTTGGTTATATGACATGATGTTATCCATTGATTGGATGTTATTAATGCAATATATCTTTCTTTGGTATTTTAATCTTGTAGATTTGAATACTAGTCATATAACGATGCTTGAATGAATGTGTTGTTAGATTTAGGATAATCTATACCATAGAGATAGGTTATGCCCCGATCTACATCCACATCCCTTATTTGTTGACTCTGTGACGGTTTGTAACCAAAACGAGTCTTTGTAGAGTTGATAGTGAACCCTAGGTCTATACTTGCCACTGTGCGAGGTTAGAGTGGATTCCACCCTGAGATCTTTTCTCTGATTGAATCAAAGCTTTGTTTTTAATTTGTTAATTTAGAAATCAAACACATCAACCCAACACTTCGTTTTCTAGTAGGATTAGTTTAAGAATCAACACTTCATTTTCTAGAAGGATTAGTTTAAGAATCAACACTTTGTTTTCTATTAGGATTAGTTTAGGAATTTAGGAACCAACACAACTTAGCCTTTTGTCCTAGTGGATACGATACTCGATTAACATCTTTGCTTTTTTCGAGTAGAGATAGTAGCGGGGGATAATTTATATTTGCAACCCTATTTTAGGATGATCACGTGGCTACTCAGATGCAGATTGGGCCAGTGATTTAGACCAGAAAAGGTCAACAATCGAATATGTGTTTACCCTCGAAGGAGGTGCAGTTTCTTGGGGTAGTAAGAAACAGACCTCAACGGCTATGTCAACAGCCGAAGCAGAGTATATAGCTTGCAGTGTAGCAGTCCAAGAGACTCTTTGGTTAAAATATTTCCTAATTGATTTGGAGGTATTTGGAGAAATTGAGCCTGTCCTAATGAACGTAGATAGCACATCTGCAATACCCATGGTGAATGAGCAAAAGTTCAACAGCCGATCAAAACATGTTGAGATAAAGTATCACTTCATCAGAGAGAAGGCTTAAAAGAATGATATAGAAATTTTTTATATGCCTTCAAAGGAATTGACGGCCGATGCTCTCACGAAGGCTTTCCTATTGAGGTTTTTGCAAAGCATGTGATGCGCATAGGACTGAGATATGTTTGATGTACATGGCATTCGTGCCAAGTAGGAGATTATAGGAAATCGTGTGGCTCGCATGCCACAGGTTCCACGTCAGATCAAGCAGGGCTAAAGCCAATAGAGAATACAATCTCACTTAATGTAAGACTTGATCTGGTCCCACGAATAAGACTCCCAATAGAATTAGTGGATGTGGGTTTCTTGGTAAAGAAATATCTACTAAGTGTGACTCTTTGGGACTTGTTTATATAAGATAAGGGAGCCCTAGGGTTAGGTATTATTCCATCCCATAAGAGAGACAAGAGGCGAAAATATCCGCGAAGCTTCCCAATCGCCGGAACGCACATAGATCTCCAGCCGTGTGTCGGAGTCTCCACTTCAAAATCCATCACAAGGTTCCAGACCAGGTTTGGTGTCTATTGCAGTTAAAGTTTTGAACCTGGTTTAGGTTTAATATATGCAATTATGTTTTTAAAGGGGCCAATTCACCAAAATAACAATAGCAGACCAATTTGGTAATAATATTCCATCCCTTGTATTGGTAAGTCATACCCTTAGTCTAGATTACAATAAATAAACCCATGAAAAGAAGAGTGCATGAATCAACACCCAATTTGATTGAGTGCCCTCCAAAATCCAAATAAGTTAACAGTAGTGAGAAAAGTGGTATGGCAAGAATTTGTTTAACATGCTAAAACCAAGCTCAATTTCAATAAAAAGAATAAAAGGAAAAGGTAGGTTACAAAATACATAAAATCATAAGAGCTTATATTAATACACAAGGCTTGATGTCTGTTGTTTTCCAATGTAACCTGCAAAAGCCTTAGTCAAGCCCCACAATTGAAACAAATAAATGTTGGAATACATAGATCTGGTGGTCCACATGATAACAGATGAGAGGGTCCCAATTTTACTTATGAGTGTAATAAAGCGAGCCTCGACATTTTGTTTCCAACGTTTCATATTTTAAGGTCTCGGTTATTTCCTTCATTATTACCACTTAGGGAACCTTTAAAGTCTCCATTACTTGATGCAAGAAACAAATGAAAGAATTGCTAATAAAAGGAAAAGTGTATGGGTAACTTTCGATAACAAAAACACCAATACAAAGATATCCATCACTAAGTTTTTACAAAAAAAAAAAAAAAAATGTGAATGAAAGTTTTAATCCCCTCAAGGAAGAAGATCAATTAGGGAAGAAAACCAATAGAAAGCTATTGGTCCATGTATGTCTTTATATTGGATTCAATTATTAGTTTTGTGTTGTTCAAATTAAATCCCTTCTGGTAGATCCCGAGATTTAGAAAAATCTAACAATTGGTATCAGAAAAGGATTCATTCAAAATTGTCGTAACTCTTGTAGCTCACTTGAACATAAAGTTACATCAAATGGATGTTAAAACAACATTTCTAAATGGAAATTTGGAAGAGGAAGTGTACATGGAATAACCGGAATGTTTCATAAAATAAGATGATAACAAACTAGTCTGTAAGTTAATGAAGTTAATATACTGTCTTAAGCAAGCTTTCAGACAATGGTATCTCAAAGTTCATCAACATTAACACAACATTCAGTTTTACTAAAAATATTGTCGACCATTGCATATATCTTAAGGTTGGTGGGAGCAAGTTTACAATTTTTGTTCTGTATGTTGATGATATTTTACTGGCTTCGTGAGACTAAGGGTTATCTTGAGAGTAGTTTTGATAGGAAAGACATCGGCGAAGCAACCTTTGTAATAGGAATCGAAATATTTCGAGATAGATCTCAATGATTACTTGGGTTGTCTTAAGAAGCCCATATCAATACTATTATTAAGAGGTTTCGTATGGAAGGGTGTAGACCACATGATGCACCTATTAGGAAGGGAGATAAGTTTAGAAAGGATCAATGTCCTATGAATGAAATAGAAATACAACATATGGACAAATACCCTTATGCATATGCAGCAGGAAGTCTGATGTATGCACAGAGTTGTACAAGACCAGACATCAGCTTTGCAGAGAAAATGTTGAGTAGATACGAAAGTGATCGAGACATAACGCACTGGAATTAAGCTATCATACTCATCAATCTCTCTCTCTCTCTCTCTCTCTCTCCAGTCCCCCCTAATTTCAGGTAAACTATAACATTTTGAGGTCCAAGTGCTTTATGATTTATCTCACTTTCATGTTTCAGATTTTGATATGTTAATCTTCATGGTCTCGAATCTCACAACTTATTTGATGATTGAGTAACTAATAACTGATATGCTATCTTTATTTTCTTATATTTTACACTAATAAATAGATCATAAGTCAAAATAATGGTTGTATTTTATAAAATACTGGAGAAGACAACAACATAAGACTCATGACGTAAGGTGACCGATATTTTGATTTATTGTTGTTATTAATGGAAAAAAAAAACATTATTCTCCAGCATTTTCTAATATTTTGGATTTTTTTGGGTATTTTTGAGAAGTTTTCTGGATTAAAAAACATTCACACCACAACGACCTTGATGGACCGATAACCACGACCGATACCAATACCGTATCGGTTTTTTGGCACGGCCGCGATTTTGAACTATAGATATGTTGGGATTTGTGTATGCCCTAAAGCCCACTGTCTGCACTCACATCTCTGAAACTGGATATTTACTGGTTATTTATTACAATTATTCTTTTCTCTTACTGCATGTATATATGTATGTTTGTGTAAGGTCCATTGTTTCTAGTAAATGACTTGGGTGTGTAGTGTCTACACACAGACATGTCTGAGTCATGGACACTTGAAACAATAAACTGGTTCATAACTGAGAGATGGAGTTGGGCACTTCATCTTGGTATAAGTTATAGTGAGATACTCTCCTGTATTCAGGGTGACTTACCTTAGTCACGGGAGGCTTTTCCGGATTTATCTCATTAGTGCATGTGTCATGCATTGAACATAACCATAGTAGGTGTGATCTCTAAAATAGTATTATCACTGAGAGAGATCAAGTCACCTTATGCTACTGAGTGACCAGTGCTCTTAATCTTGAGCATATGTGGATGAACTGACGAAGTCGAGTTCTTGTGCTTTAATTCACTATGGGTGAGATCCTGTTCATGGGTTGGCAGCTCTGTGTTTTGGGTACTCGGGCTTGATTAGTTGGGACGTGCAGATGCAATAAAGAATCTATGCCATCTTGTGATGGAGTGATCGTCCCCTTAGAATTATCCAATTAATCATCAAAATCTAAGATCTTAGTATATGGATGTTCCATATGGATATTGAACTTGTGGGTCGCTCCCTGGACCAAAAGAATGATATCCGGATGATGATTAAGTCAAGGATATGAAGTTCTAAGGTTGAGATATAATCGAAAAGGTTGATAGTACATCGGATAACCTGACTTGATTATCGATGTTACATAGAGGGGCATTTCGGTCATTTCACTTAGTAGGTCGAAGACGAATGTCATTTCCTGACGAGCTTAATTCATATTTAATATTTGTCCTTGGAGTGCAACCATAACTCTTTAGTGGAATGAGTTAGGGTTAAAATGATCTTAATGTTGCTATAGGGTTAGTATGGACATTTTGGTCATTTTGGGAGCCAAGGGCAAATATGTCTTTTGGTCCCTTCTCTAGCCACTTTCCTATATTGGCATGGTTTCCTAATTTATTAAGATGATATGTGGTTGAATTATTTTTGTGGAAAAATATTTTTTGAGTTTAAATTCAAATAGGCTTTTGAAGGCATACATGAATTTAACTCTAGCTAAATTATTGACTTGTGGACCATGGTGTGTTTATCTATCATGTGGGCCAGCCATAAAGGGGGTCCCTTGTGTGAGGTTTCCAATTTTGAGTAGGTATCTTTACTTGGAAGGTTGGATTCCTCATTGGGTAAGAGTTCCTATAGTAAAAGTTTCCTAATTGTTTTAGAAACTAATATTAGAAGGTGTTGCACGCCTAAGGTAGCTGGTTGCTAATTTTATGGGATGGTCCTCTTAGTTTCCTATTTCTAATTGGAAAGAACTTAGAGGGAAATAAGCCATCCATTTATATCTCCCTATTGGGCGTCCAAGAGGAGGTGAGAAAAAGATTTGAGGGAGAAAGAAACCCTAGGCGTGCAACAAGAGGGATCAAAACCCATTGGCTGTCCACACTCTAGGTTAGACGCCCATTGCTGGCTTCTTCTTTCATCCTTGAAGAGAGGAAATCAGGTCTGGGTTTTTCCACATGTTATAGTTCAGAAAACCTCTCAAGGAAACCAAGTTTTTGATCCCACTATCAAAGGCCAATCAGGTTAGCATTGTGGAATAGAAAAGAAGACTAAAGGAAAAATACTGCAGAAAATTCCAGCAACACATATTGCTGATTGCAGGTCAAAAATTAGTCCCTTGAAGCCTTGGTTTCAGAGATTTGAAGTCTTCATATCAGCAAGGTGTTAGTCTTTAATCTTCCTTATTGTTTTTTCCAGCATGTGGACATGATTTAATGGTTCTTTTACATGATTTAGTTCATGATATTTGCTGCCCAGCAAGGTCTGAAATTCTGGTTTGCGTTAAAACCAGCCTGGGACGTCTTCTTTCTTGGACCATTGAGATCTGGTTTGCAGCAACTTTTAAGATATGCGTTGTAAACTCTTAACATACTCGTGTTTGGCTTCTAGCCCAGCTGGCAAGAAACATCAAAGTCTCTGGTAGTCGGTAGATGCAAAGGTAGCTAGATTACCATTCGAACATAAAAGATCTCCAGTGTACCTTAATAAAAATAGAAAAATAATTTATAAATAAGAATCTAAAAGAAAAAAGACCCCTTAAAATCAAATCTCCAATGAAGGCAGGCTGTTAGGTTTGGGCCTAATTAGAACAAAAGATATTGGCTGGTAGGTTTGGGCCTTGAGAAGTAGGTTAAATAGAGTAAATTACAATTATTAAGAAAAAACATCAAACTTTTGGTCTCCTTATTATTATTCTCCTTCGTTTTAGGCATGCCACTTGTCCCACTGAAAATATTTTTGTCCTTTTGACATAAGTACTTTTGTTTACATGTATAGAGGCATAAAAATAAAGTGAATGTGAAATAATAGTAAAAGTGAAAATTAAATATTTTTTAAGTAAAAATCACATTCTTCTTGTACTAAAATTTATTTTACGTAATTTTTTAAATAAGGCCTTAAGTTTTTGCCTTATTCCAAAAAAGAGCACAACTTTAAAAAAAATTCAAATTAGTCCCTTAGTTTTCTAGGAACTTTTCAATTAAGGACATTTGTCCATTTAAACCTACTTTCCAGCAACTTTTTCCCTCAATCTTTTTTTTTAAACACCCAAACTACCTTTCATTGGAATAAAACCCTCATTCCCTTCCTCTATATATTCTCCTCATTTACATCACTGGCATCCTCACAGTGATTAAGGACAATCAGCGTCCCCATGACAATTGGTTGTATGTAGTAGCTGCCGAAACCATGTCATGGCTTCAAATGATGGGTAATTTCAGTATTTAAAAAAATAGAAGGGAAGAAGTCGCCAGAAAATACCTTTAAATGGCTGGATGTCCTTAATTGAGAACTTACTAGAAACTTAGGGACTCATTTGAAAATCTTTGAAAGTTTTTTTATGGTACCCTAGCCAAGAGGGCTGAGACCCAAGAGAGAGTCCGCATACACACAGGAAAGCAGCCCACTCAAGTGGGAAAGGATCCCACACAAGCAAGAAGAGGTAACGTACCTGGGGATTGAACCCCGGACAATCGAGTAAGAATTAATGCTCTTTACTCGGATAAGGAGCTGTTCTTGAATTAAATTTTTGAAAGTTGTGTCCATCCGTTGGACCCCTGATGGACCTCTCTTAAAAATCTCTAGACTACCACTCCCTTTCTTCCCTCACCTCCGCCCAGCGCCCACCTCCACCCTTGCCCTCTCCCTCTCCTTCTCCCTGATTATCGTCCCTCTCCCTCCCTTTCTCACTCCCCCGTTCGGTCACTTAGGGCCAAATAAATGAGTATATATTTGTATATGCCGCACTTCTTGCCTCGAACTTAGAGATTCTGGTTTTGGTTTACTGTTTACACATTTGGTTTTATTGCCTATTGCTAAGGCGCGGGTGGGCCACAAAGTCCAAGAGTCTGAATCCTTTGAGGATTTCCCCACGGTGATCGTGAGTGGACCAATCAAGGTCTTTCACGCCACCACGGGCAGCTCGCCATGCATCCAGGCAGGGGCTGCCCACGATGATGTAGCAAACCATGATTTGTCCACTCGCGGTCACCGTGGGAGAAATCCTCATATGATCCCGATTCAAAGTCTAAAAGAGAACATCGTAGTTAGGTAAAACACATGTTGTTATGGTAAGAGTATGATAGGATGATTAACAGGTATTTGTCGAGGGCAATCTAAAGGACAATGGAGGCACATGAATGATAGTAGTAATACCTGATATATTTGTAGTGTTACACTCGACTAGGGTCCATTGAAGATGGACATTTGAGGAAAAGCAATTCCAAGTGGTATGTCTCGGTTCAGATGCACGTAACCTGGGCATATAGTGTTGTAGCAACTGTAGTTGTAATTATCACCCCGATATTGACTTTTGGGTTTTCAAACAAAGAACTAGACATTATTACATGCAGAGAGAGAGTGCTTACTCCATCTAAATTAAGTATTAATTCTTTTAGCCCTATTTTGCTCTTCTTCCTTTGGCCATTTTCTATTTATTCACTTATTTATTTTCGTCTTCTCTCTGTATTTTGTGCCCTCTCTTATCATACAAATTGCCTCTTAATTAAAAAAGTTAGGCAAACCTGAACACTTTAAGTATTCTATAATTCTACAACTACAACTGTAGCAAGTATGACATATTCACTTATATTGTGGCGTTGACACAGCACATGCCGCTATTGAGGCTCCTCGGGACGTGCGCCACAACATGACTGGAGCAGGTGATGTGGCGGCCAGACCCAAGTGCAACCCAACCCAAGTTCGACCTGCTCATTCTAAAGCTTAGCGCAGAAAGTCAGCACATGAGGGGCACAGAGCACGGACACTGACGCCAAATGCGCTGCAGGCTGACGCAGTGGTGTTGACGCAAGGCGGGCCTCGATCCACTGTCAACAGAGATTTTGACCAACCATATCATGTTCATCTAGACTCCGATTGATGAGCAGTTTGGTTCTGCGAAATCGTGGTAACAAGCACTACCTAGTAGATTTGACAAATTTGGGATTGAATGTTTAGATATTTTTTGGACTGGATGCAGTGATCTTTGATGCTTGAAATTTCTCGCGTGATATTTGGGTCATTTGAGCTCCGATGGACGATCTGTTTGCGCCTGCGGACTCCTGGAAATGAGATCTATACAGAGCTAGTGGGAGATTGACGATCCAACAATTGGTAGTGGGAGATTGACGATCCAACAGTTTGAAAAGTTCTTGGTCAGCTAACACAGTCAGTGATATCTTAACTTTTCTTTTATTTATGTGTTGGATATACTTTATATAAAATTAGCACTGTATTACCTCACCAATAGCGATATCTTCGACGAGAAGAACCCACTTATGTGGAGATATCAGATGGGTGCCCTATATAGGAATTGTGCGTTTATTTGTTGTGACAAGATCCAACTCATATTTTCTTTTGATGAACTCTTGACGACCGTTGCAATATTATTTAATGGTAATTTGGGCATTACCTTGTGCAGTGGGGGTATAATAATTGATCAGCTAAATATATGATGTGTGGATCAATGAGTCAATGATCTAATCGAAAGAATGTGAGCACAATTCAACGGCACAAAAGACATGTGATCTCTGGTTAGTAGCAAAAAATTGATAAAAATCACTAGATATCGGATAAAAATAATTTATGATGCATGCATGCACTATTTAATTGCATGATGGGTCCAAGATTGACAATTAGGTTGATCGGATTGATTCTAAAAGTGTTGACCACGGTGGGAAAACTAGTTGATCATTGTGTTCCAATTTTATGTCTGTTGTCATGGTCTTCCACTTCAGTGGGGGTATATCTCTTAAATCCCAAGCCTCTTAAATTTTGAATTTCAATGAAATTTGAGGCACGAAATAACAATAATTTATTTAAGTCAAGGGGACATGAGAATATGACAGGATAGACAACCTAGTGGATCGGATACAAAGAATATAGTCATATAACAGTAGATCTGATGTCGGTGTAAGAACGGAACTGGTGGATCAATTTGTGGTTTTCCATATGATCTCAAGGATAGAAATTGATTTTTTTTGTTTTGAATTCATGAAAATAAAATCCGGAGATTGTAAGCATCTATAAATATGGAACAAATTTTGTTATGTGTTTCGAAAACGACATGAGTCTAAATTACATTTGACTCTGAAAAATCAATTTGTCATATTTTGGGGATACTTTAGTAATTACTACTTAACTGATGATAGAATAGATTAAGGAAATCTGTTCCGAGGCAGTATAGTTGTAATTTGCATGCATGAGAGAATGTTGCATTTTTTTTTTCTGAAGATCATATTTACTTGCTTGATATAACTTGTAATGTATAAATCTTTTAGTTTTAATCATTCTGTATGTGTTGGATGTATGGTTTGGCACACTTATGGCGTTGAAAATATGACACATCAACAAAGACAAAATACATGGACTGGTTGGGATTATACATTTACCTGACCTTGGTATATTGGAACCATGTATGGGTGGAAAATGACCGTATGTACTTTTTTCAGAATAACTAGAAGTGTGGTTGAATGATACCATACACTCTAAAATATGCTGACCGTTTTATTTATCCAAATTTGAATGGGTGAGAGTGACTTATTACTCTGATTGGTGACTCTAGCAAATACATTTAAATTTATCTGATCTAATATAAGCTTGAGGCGCTATAAAAATTGCTTTGAGTGGTATGCTGCTGAGTCATGGACCAATAAGGCTGAAAAGTTAATGGATGAGATTCGTTAAGTGGGGGAGTGCACCTATGAACGATTCAAGTATATTGTGCATGGAGAAGATCATACATTTATATTTGATTATGTACAACCCACAGCTAAAAAATGGTGTGGTTGGAATTTTTTTTAAATCATTTCATGTTTGGATATATTAGATCCATGTTAACAACACGTATCTTCCGCTGTGTGCTGTAAGGTGGAGATATTATTCAGTGCACAATATATATTGAGTCGAACAACTCCTAAAATCTAGCCCAAAGACCCATTTATGAGTAATGGACTGGAGCCGAACCTAAAAATTGACCTATGACATTGAGGGGATGTGTTGTACACAAACTATTGCAGGCCACAATTATAATACCAGCTACAAATGGAAACGAAGAAAATCAATCTTTCGTTGGAAAATTGAATCATCCAAAAGGATATCGTGTGATCAATCATGAATATCGAACTATAACTAGAGGTCGGAATGTGTGATTCCTTGTGGATCCCATACAAATACTAGAGATGCACGACAACATCTCTGAGGATGGAGGGTGTTGCGGAAAGTGTTCAACGTTGACAGCGTTGGAAGTATAAGTCCTTGTAAGACCCCAACTCGAGTGACCACGATTAGTATTAATTAAGTCACGTGTTAGTCTTAAGCGTGATTAGTGTACTGTGGTTAAGTTAGGATTAGAATAGCTTTTATTATAGCTTTGGGGAATTTTGACTGCCTTTAAAATTAGTGGGGCCCTTTGGGGTTCCTTTTCGTGACTTTGCCTGTACTTGGGGGATTATCCGAAATTCTAGTAATTGGTGTTTTAACCCTGTTTGAATCATCTCGTTAATCTCTTCAACTTTCATGTTGATCTGGTACCCGTTTGAAACCCAAAAACCCGACTTTTCTACATTGAGGGCAAAACAGTCTTTTCACACAAAATCTGTACCCAAAATTTCACATTCCCAAAACCTTGAACATATACTTTTTGAAAATTAGAAGTTTCGACAAACAACTTTCCCTTCTTTGTCGAATTCATCTGAGGTCCCGAAACCACTATTTCAGCCCCACAAGATTTCTTAGGGGTGGAGCCCACTCCCACTTGTATATAAGGAGAACCCTCCTCTTTTTTTTCTTTCCAGCTCAAAAGCAACACTCATCGAAGTTTTTTCTCCATTCTCTTCTTCTCTTTGATCTTCCATCACCAAATCTCCACCAAACGTGTACCAATGGAAAAAATGGAAGCTATCTTCTCCTTCCCCACTACTAGAGCTTTTCATTGACACTATTCTTGAAGGAAACCTCTCATTCCAAGATCCACATTGAGCTATTCTTGCCTATTTGGAAACTTCACAAGTATGCTTCCTCCCTAATCTCTTAGATATGTATTATCCTGGCCTTAGAGAAGCTCCATTTACATTATTGAAGCTTTCCTCTTCTTGTGCCTTGTTTTAACCTATTTTAGGGTTTGTATTTGGGGGATTTGTTTGTGCTTGTAGGTTATCTTTAGAGAGCTTGATTTGTTGCTTGATTTCGTGATTAGAGACCCTAAGGCAAGTGGATGAATAGATATTATGAGCATTCAATAGTTTTATGAGAAATGTGATTGATTTTGTTATTTCCATTCATGTTTATTTTAACTTGCATTGATTGTGAAATAAATGCACGTGAAAGAGTTTTACTAACTCATTTAATGTTTTGAAATGTTGGTTTATAACCTTTTGTTTAACTCTTGTACATATCATAAATGAGTCTTTGTGATTGGTGATTCCTTCTCTTTCTCTTATGGTTGATTTGGTGAAGAAGGAGGTGATTGGATTTATGATTATAGAAGTTTTGATGAGGGAAATGTTGAATGATGTATTGGAGGAGCTTTTTAACTCATTTCATTGCAAGGGAATGAATAGGAAATAAAGATGATTGATTGGATAAAATAAAAAAAGGGGCTCGAATTTGAACTCAATGGGAATTTCCCGCAGCTGGGTGGTCAGCTGTCGGCTAGCCGCCTGGTGAATGGCGGCTAACCGAACCAGGTTTGGTCACAATTCCAGAGAGTGTTTTCAATTCTAAAGGGGGCAGTCAGCTAGTGGTTGCTAGTCGGCTAGCCGCCTAGTGACCGCTAGCCAACCGAATTATGGCAGTTACAATTCCAGTATGTTACATCTTGTCTGGCAACCCGTGATCAGCCACGCGGTCAGCTAGGGCTAAACCACAGAACCCATCAGCGGCTAACTGCCAGCTAACTGCCAGGTAACCGACCTTTCTCTAGAATTTTGGAAATGAAGAGAAAGAAACCACATTACAAAGATTCATAGAAGTGTTGAAATCACCAAAGTGTGTAAGGAGTCCGGAATGTCTCCAAACTCCAAGAGTACCAAGTCTACATTGAAATCGACATACGACACCCCTATTCACCTTGAAAGAATCTTAAATCCAGATACTTGTCCCACAATTTCGAAATGTTCAATTGTATTCCATTGTTCCCGAATTTTGATATGCACTCCCGAAAATACTGAAATGACATTTATGGAACTTTGTTAGTCCCGACGTGCATTACTTGACATTAAGATGATATTGTGCCTTCTAGCACCCCCCGTCCCACCCGTTTATATACTTGCACTTGATGTATTTTAAACGTGTCTTGATTTCTGTTATTTAACCTATGAGTCGGCACCACTAAGCTTGGATAACCTTGTTGGTCTGATCCACCAACTTAGAGATCCTCATCTTGTCCAGCCAGCTGCAGATTGGATCCTGTCCCGGAGTCAATGAGAAATAATGGAGGATGCGGCAAACGGAGGAGGACATGGGAAACCTCAGCCCAGCTTTAAGCATCTCCTCATAGATGACAATGTCACCAGAGGAGTCGTCGCAAGCAGGCTCGTCTATTTCGGCCCGGCGACACAGCACAGTGGGAGGAATATGATAAGAAACGGTAACCTTCGAAATAGCACCATCATTGTTGAACACGCTAAAAAGAGTGCTCACCTTGGATCCGTCATCGTCAACAACGACTTTTCCTCGATATCTTTTGAGACAAGAACGCAACGTCTTCCCGCGTGTCGCATCCGCGCCCGCCCGGACAACGACGCCCGAGCCCGTGGAGCCCGCCGCTGTCTGCCGGACGCCCTCGCCCGCTGCCTGACGGGCGCCTCCGCCCGTTGTCCTAGCCGGGGAGGCGCCCCCTGCTGTCCTCGCCTGGCGGGAGGCACTGCCGGCGCCTGCGCCCGTGCTGCCGCCGCGCCCAAGCCCGCGGGTGCTGGTGGCGTCCCTGCATGCCAGGCCTCCCTCCGCCCACTGCGGGACGGCGCCCTGGTGGCGCGCTGCCGATGCCCGCGCCCGTTGCAGCGGCGCCCAGCCTCCCCTCGCCTGCGGACGGCTCCCAGCGGGCGGCGCTGCCTGCAGCCGCCGCCCGGCTCCTCCCTTGCTGTCGGACGGCGCCCTTGCTGGTGGCGCTGCTGGTGCCCGCACCTGCTGCCGCTGAGCCCACGACCGCGGGTACGCGCCCAGGCCTCTCTCGCCTGCTGCCCAGGCGCACCAGCGCCGCCTGGGTGCCGGCCACAGTCGCCAGCAGCTCTTCCAATCTCCCAAGGCCACCATCCGCCGCGACGTCCGTAGATCTTCTCATCTCCCTATGGGAGATTTCTCTTTCTCACTTGGAGGCCTCATGTCTTTGTTTTATTCCTCTTTGGAGGGGGTTTTATTGCCTAATAGCCTAGGATTTGCAAAGCAAGACAAGTCCAAAACCATGAGGACTCCTCCGGATACATATCTAAAAAAAAAAATTTCTTGGAAGGGAGAAGTAATCTAGGTATTTGAAATGTCCCCCTTTCAACGCTTCTTTGAGCGCGGGACATTGAGCGGCAAATGATGAGTCAGGCCCAAGTGACCCAGTTCGTAATGACCCAAGGCCTAAATTTGTGAAGATCCGGTCCGTTGAGATCTGGGCCCAAATTCACTAAGACTGCCACGTCAAAACAACCGCATCGCTTCGGAAGTAGTCGTCGGTCTCTAACCCGCTTTTACCGAGTCTGCAGAGAATATCTCACCTGCCTCGTCTATCGAGGGC
>QPKB01000002.1:30056686-30104505 GCA_003546025.1 Camphora micrantha | reverse complement strand
AGGGTTTGTATTGATTATAGAGACCTGAACAATGCATGTCCTAAAGATGAATTTCCACTCCCCATACCGGAGGTAATGATCGACAACACCTGTGGATTCGAGCGGATGACATTCATGGATGGTTTCTCTGGGTACAATCAGATAAAAATGCATCCTGAAGATGAAAGGCACACATCATTTCGGACCCCATTTGGCGTGTATTGTTACACTGTAATGCCATTTGGTCTGAAAAATGCTGATGCGACATATCAGAGGGCTATGATGAAGATATTCCAAGATATGCAGCATAAGACGGTCGAATGCTACGTTGATGACCTCGCCGTCAAAAGCAAAAAGAAAGAAGACCATCTCAAAGATCTTCGAGAAGTCTTCCTCCGACTACGCAGGCACAAACTGCGAATGAATCCCCTAAAATGCTTCTTCGGTGTATCATCGGGTAAGTTCCTCGGATTCGTAGTTCGGAAAGCGGGAATAGAGCTTGACCCTATCAAAGTCAAGGCTATCCTAGAAATGCCACCCCCAAAAACCCTGAGACAGTTAAAAGGGCTTCAAGGAAGATTGGCATACATTCGACGGTTCATCTCCAACCTGTCAGGGAAATGCCGTCCATTCTCCCGCCTAATGAAAAAGGGCGTGGACTTTGTTTGGGATGCTGAATGCGAAACTGCGTTCCAAGACATCAAGTCATACCTGACCAAACCTCCAGTACTGGCTGCCCCCACAACTGGAAAACCATTTATCTTGTACACAAGAGCCCTCGACCACTCTTTGGGAGCTCTACTTGCACAAGGAAATCATGAGGGAAAAGAAGCTGCTCTATACTATCTCAGCCGCATGCTGGTAGGTGCAGAGCATCGCTACTCTCCAGTCGAAAAAGAATGTCTTGCAGTGATGTTTGCTGTACAAAAGCTACGTCACTATCTGCTGTCCAACACAGTATACCTGATCTCGAGGATCAATCTCCTGAAGGTCCTTGTCACAAAAGCAGGTTCCCTCAATGCCCGACTGGCAAAATGGTCTATCCTCCTGTCACAATTTGATATTAGGTATGTACCACAAAAGGCAATCAAAGGTCAAGCTCTGGCAGACTTTCTTGTAGAGCATCCGTTGCCTGAAGATTCTCCACTCAGGGATGATCTCCCGGACGAGTCAGTCTACAACGTGGAGGCCTCCTTATCAAATGCTTCCTGGGATATGTACTTCGACGGTGCAACCAGGACAAGTGAAAAAGGAAATCAAATATCAGGGATTGGCATCCTCTTTGTTAGTCCCGACAAATACATGATCCCACACGCCTTCTCGCTACTGGAACCATGTTCAAACAATGCAGCTGAGTACCAAGCCCTGATTGTAGGATTGGAACTCGCCCTCGAATCCGGCATCACAGTGCTAGAAGCCTTCGGGGGATTCTCAACTAAATCGTCAATCAGATGAATCAGAAATTTGAAATCAGGAAGCCTGATCTGTTGCCTTACTACAACAAGGCACAATCACTTCAGCAAAAATTTGACATCTGTCATATCACCCACATTCGTAGAGGCGAAAACATCCGTGCAGATGCCCTGGCTGGACTCGCCGCCTCTATGGCGGTCCAAGAAGGAGAACACATGAAAGTTACAGTGTGTGAGAGATGGATTCTCCCTCCCCTCAATACACACCAAGCAGTTGCTGAGTGCCACCAACTGGTTGGAAGTCGGATCTCCGTCCTCAGACCTCCGATCGGCGACTGGAGGGATCCGTTCATTGATTATATTATGTTCGGAATCCTGCCTGAAGATCCTAAAGAACGGGTAAGTGTTCAAAGACGAACCCCAAACTTTCATCTGGACATTCCTTCAAAGATGCTCTACAGAAAATCCTACAATGGAGTACTTCTACGCTGTTTATCACAACAAGAAGCTAAAGAAACTCTCAAAGAGGTGCATGCTGGTCTTTGTGGAGCTCATCAGGCTGGTCCAAAGCTCTACGATCAGATAAAAAGGTTAGGTTATTATTGGCCTACCATGGTAGCTGACGCAATGCAATTTGCTAAACGCTGCCAACAATGCCAAGTTCATGGAGACTATGTCCACATGCCTCCAGAATGGCTACATCCTACAGCAATTTCATGGCCTTTCGAAGCCTGGGGTATGGACATCGTAGGTCATGTCTCCCCTCCGTCAAGCAAAGGTCATCGCTTCATCTTCGCCACTACGGATTATTTCTCCAAGTGGTCAGAAGCTTTTGCGCTCAATGAAATGAAGACCTCATCAGTCCTTCAGTTCTTGCGCACCAACATCATTTGTCGCTTCGGCATACCTAAAAGATTTGTCCATGATAACGGACCACAATTCCGTGATCACAGATTCTACAGGTTCTGCGATAAATACAAAATCCAAAGTTGTCCTTCAACTCCGTACAATCCGGCGGCGAATGGACTGCCCAGAGGCCTTCAACAAGACACTCTGCAAAATCCTCAAGAAAATGGTCTCTAGCCACAAAAGGGACTGGGGCGACAAACTATCCGAAGCTTTGTGGGCCTACCGAACCACCGTTCGAGGACCGACCCATAGCACGCCATTCTCCTTGGTCTATGGATGCGAAGTTGTTGTCCCTTTAGAGGTACAAATTCCTTCCTTAAGGGTATCTCTACAAAATGACATGACGCAAGAAAGCAATGCCAAATTAAGACTCCAAGAGCTGGACAATCTCGATGAGAGACAGCTCGAGGCACTCCAAAGCATTGAGCTCTACCAAGCACGCATGGCTAGATCTTTCGACAAAAAGGTCAGGCAACGCGCCCACAAAAAGGGTGACTTGGTTCTTGCGGTAAAAAGGCCGATGGTTTTCGCTCACAAATCCAAAGGCAAATTTGAACCAAAATGGGAGGGACCCTTCGTCATCGATCAAGTCTTCTCCAATGGCGCATACGCACTTCTAAACATGGAAGGTGATAGATGTATGCTTCCCATCAACGGCAAGTTCTTGAAGCGGTACTACCCTTGAAGACTTCCTCCACTGGGTCAGAGCGACGCCTACAAAGGCCAAAGCCTATTTCTAGGTACTTGCTCGTCAAACCCACTCCTTTTGGAATTTTCATCTTTATGTTGAACTTTCAAAACAAAGTTTACTTTCATCGTTTCATTGTTCAAAAGAAAATCAAAATCCAAAAATCTAAGTTTAGGAGCCTCTTCCCAAACTTAACCAAAATTTTCGATCCTTGAACCCAAAATTCTTGGTTTGAAACAAAAATCAGGACTTAGGAATTTCCACCCTAGTCCGCCTTACCTTTTACCGCCAAAAATGGTTTTAGGTCAAAATTTACGACCCTCGTGTCTAAAAACAAAAATCGGGAAAGCGATGTCAAGTCGATACTCGCAAAAACCCATTGGAAGGATGTGAACCCCATTCGATACTTCCAAAACCTCAAAATCGCAAGGAAGCAACACCTCGTTGATACTTGCAAAATTTCAAAAATCATGGAGACGCAACATTCCAGTTGATATCCGCAACCCAAATTTCAAAAGAAAAACAAAGGTTCGAAAAAACCTCAAATTTCAAAAATCGTGGGGAGGCGACATTCCATCGATACCCGCAAAACAAAATTTTTGAAGCAAAAGCAGGGAAGCGACGCTTAGTCGATACTTGCACCCAACTTCACGAGGAAGCGACATTCCATCGATACTCGCAACCGAATGAGCAAGGAGGCGACATTCCATCAATACTTGCAATACCATTCAGCAGGGAGGCGACTCTTAGTCGATACTTGCATTTTTGAAAACCAAAAACCTGGCTTCTACGCCAAAAATCTGGCTTTTACGCCAAAAACTCGGCTTTTACGCCAAAAAACTCGGCTTCCACGCCAAAAATCGGCTTTCATGCCAAAAATCAAAACAAAATCTGGCTCTGTCAAACCCCAACCCAGGATTTACCCAATAGTGTTTGCTTAGTGTGTGCTTAGTCTTGATTGGGTTTAGTTATCGTAGGTTAGAATGTGATTAGTTTTAGTCATGGTTATATAGCTTTGGGGGAGTTCGAGAACGTTTAGTGTTTATTAGGCTCACTCAGGAAGATTGTGTTTGGTTTTGTGTTAATCGTGATTTTCATTTCATTTGATTTTATGATTATGTGCAACTTTCGTGTTTAGCCCATTTGTGTTTGTAGCCCAGAAACTCAAGTTTTGGCCAAAAAGGGGTAAAATAGCCTTCTCACACTCAAATCTGGACACGATTTTCGAGATCCCAAAACCATGTCAAAAATATACTTTTTGGAAACTAGATATTTCGATGATCATTTTATCCTTCTTCGTCAACTTTATTTGAGGCCCACAAGATCATGTTTTGACTCATGCAAGATTGGCACTAAAGGGGACCCACTTGTCTAAACACTTAAGCTACTTTCCCCTTTCCCTTTCCCCATTCCACAAACAAAAATCCTGCAACTTTTCCTTGCCCTAGATTGAAAAACCTCTTTTTCCCTTCTCCTTCTCTTCATGAATGCAAGAGCTATAAGTCTCCAAATGAAATTCTAAAACCACCATCTTCTTCCTCTCAAGACAAGCTTTCTATTGGTACCATTTCCTTGAAGTTTCCTTGTGAGAAAGATCTCCATTTTCTTCTTTGCATTTCGTTTGGGCACCTCTAGGTAAGAGCTTTCAACCATCTCTTTAATGGAGTTCTTTCTACTCTTAGAGATCATGTTTTTCTAACTTGTAACCCCTATTTCGAAATGGGTTGTTGGGTTGCATTTTTGGGTGAGTTTTGAATGGATTTCATGGGTATTTTGTAGTTCTTGGCTTGACCTTTGGTTAGGAGTGCTTGAAGAAGATCTTGTGTTCATTTGGCTAAGGCAAGTGATCCATTTAGGTTGTTGTGCATGTGTGTTCTTGGATTTGTATTTGGTATTAATGTTTTGATTTATTAGGTTTTCATGATTGTGATCTTGTTTTAGATAATGCAAGCATGTCTAATAGCTTTCCAAACTCTCAATTTTCATATCTTTTAAGTAAGTCTTGTTTTGGTTGAAGTTTGGATTTGTTTTGACAAGAAAGGGTTTGAAGGTTTATGAAATGGATTCTAGGTTTATTACTTGATTTAAGTTTGAAATAATGTACCAATGTGAGCCTTGATAGCATGTTTCATTCATGTAGTTAGTTTGCTAATTAGGTTGGAAAGATTGTAGAAAAGAAAGGAATGGAAGAAGGACCAGTGCACTGCAGAAATCTGAACTGGGTTCTGATTTCCGCAGTGTACGCGGTCGACCGGCCAAGGGCGCGGTCGACCGGGGACACTGGATTTTTGGTCCCAGTTAGATGACCTGCTGCACTGCGGGAATGACTGTTCCTGCAGTTCACGCGGTCGACCGGCCAGGGGCGCGGTCGACCGGCAACACAGGGTCAGGTTCTCTGGAACCTGACCAAAATACTATTCACTGAATAAAAGTTACAACTTTGAGTCGACCGGGACTTGGCCGGTCGACCGGGCTCACAGTGTACGCGGTCGACCGGCCAAGGCGCGGTCGACCGGGCACACTGAGATTTTACTGTTTATGCAGATTTTTGCCCATTTGCCTTTTCTTTTAAAATTTGAAAACTAGGCTATATTAAGGACTTTAAATAGACATTGTGTGAATGGAACTCCATGCTATGCACTAACTTCGGGGACACCAATCCTTGTATTTTAAACATAGAGTTCCAATCAACCAATGGTCAATGAATAGCCTAAGTATGTACTTGATAAAATTATCGTGTTTTAAGCGTTGATTTAAGACCGCAAGTTACATCGTGTACTCGTTTTGAAATCAAGTTTGCAAGCTCGTTTTAAGATGTGTTTCAAGTATTTAAATGGGGATCACTTCTATAAGTTGTGAGCATATATATTATTCATTTTGCTAGTCGTGCCTCGTCTTGTCTTGACAAGTGATTTCCCCTTTTATTTTCGATATGTTTGAATCGTGTTTAGAGTGTTTTGTGCATTCATGAACTCAAGTGAACACCACAGAGCTTGGACTGCCCTTTCAGTCTGATCCACTGTCTGGGGGTCCTTAAACATGTGAACTAACTGCAGATTAGTAGTGTATTTATTACACATCGTGCGTGTCCGGTTCCGCGGTCCGGAATCCCGTTTTTGTGGGAATCGTGCCGTGCTATATTATGTATATTCGTGCTTGTCATGCGTGCTTACTCTTTTCATTTATAAATGATAGAGAAAGGATGGGCTCTTTGTGGATTTACTATTCATGATATATATGTTATGCATTCATGTTAGTTTGTCTTCGATTTAGTAAAGTATTTCAGTATATTCTCGATTAAACCTTGTTTTACATGCTTTCACTTAAAATGATTTCTTGCCAAACCGTCGTGTTTGATGCTTGTATTTTGGTGACCAGGTGCAGGAGACCCTCCCTTTGAGGCGGAGTGCGAGGAGGAGGCCGTTGGGCCTGCCTTAGCACGTGAGTGGCAACCCGACGACGTCATGTAGACGTTTGGATGGGTCATGAGTTTCGATGGATCACCTCTTGGATTTTTATATACTTTTGGAATTGTATTGGCCTTTGTTGGCCTCTTATTTTGGGAAGTGTAATAACTTAACATACTTTGTTAACTTTGCAACTTGAATTTATGGGAATGCTTGGTTATGTCTTCATTCTGATATCATTTTAGTCTTGATGACGTCATGCTTATATTTTGTCATGACTTGTTTAGATGTGATTTGCCACGCGCTTCCGCATACTTATTCATGTGAGTTGGTTGTTCCATGCGTGTTTGTTTTGGAACCCTCACTGCGGGAACCTGTGGGAGGTTTAATCATCTTTCAAATAATCTTACACTTTATCATCTGCCGCGACCGCCTCGGTCCGGGGTCGCGACAGGCTCTCATGCCAACAAAACAAAACTTGGTTTTCAAAAAATCCGGCTTTTACGCCAAAAACAAAAAAATCGGCTCTCATGCCAAAATCCGGCTTTTACGCCAAAAACAAAAAAATCGGCTCTCATGCCAAAATCCGGCTTTTACGCCAAAAACAAAAAATCGGCTCTCATGCCAAAAATCGGCTCCCATGCCACATCGGCTTTCACGCCACCAAAATCGGCTTTCATGCCACCTCAAAATTTCGGCTTTCAAGCCATCAAAAACCAGGCTTTGTGCCACAAAATCTGGCTTTCATGCCAAAACAACACTTTTGACAAAAGATTTTCACAAAATGATAACCTTTTGATCAAGATTTTCAAACAAACATTCCCATTCAACTTTTGCTTATTTCCAACAAAAAAGAATTTAAGTAGAACAAGGGGATGCAAAAAATAGAGTGCCAAAATATTTATACATGGAGGTACCAAAAAAAAAATGAAAGAAGAAAGTTTGTTAGCTCAGTCCATCATAGTCTTCAACCAAAGACTGAGGTCCTCGAGCAGACTCTTGGCCTCAGCCTCCAAAGCTTCCAAGCCACGCTTCTTCAAGATGCTGCCATAAAATGCGGCAGAAAACCGCGATCCATCTTCAGCACGAGGAAATTCCTCCCAAAGAAGTGGCTCATGCTCCTAAGTCTTCCTTCGGAGATTCCCGTCAACCTCTTCAACCTGACGGATCAGAGTGCTTTCTCTGGCACGAACTTCAAGAACAGCAGCCCATTTAGCCGCAGTCTGTTCTTCCAACAACTCGAGACGCTGCCTAGTCTCATTGATCTCCTTATCGAGGTGGGTCAGGTCTTTTGATAGCTCAATAATAGCCAGTTCGGTGACGTTCCTCTCCCGAACGAGCTGCTTCCGAGCCTTCAAAATCTCATTCACTTCCGATTTGACCTCGCTGGAAGGCTTGAGAAACATTTCGTTGAAAAAGTCATCACTTGGGGAGTTCTTAGTCTTGCTCCACTTATCGCCCAGTGCAATGACTCCATCAACGAAAGCCTTGGCATTTGTGATATCCAGACCAACCTCTGCGCTGTCAGCAAGGATGTCTCGCACGTGCTTGACCATGCCAAAGCCAGCTTCCAAGTGACCAGAATGTCAAACCCCAACCCAGGATTAACCCAATAGTGTTTGCTTAGTGTGTGCTTAGTCTTGTTTGAGTTTAGTTATCGTGGGTTGGAATGTGATTAGTTTAGTCATGGTTTTTAGCTTTGGGGGAGTTCGAGAACGTTTAGTGTTTATTAGGCTCACTCAGGAAGGCCTGGGTGTACGTGCAAGCGTGGGAAGATTGTGTTTGGTTGTGTGTTAATCGTGATTTTCATCTCATTTGATTGGTTTTATGATTATGTGCAAGTTTCATGTTTAGCTCATTTGTGTTTGAAGCCTAGAAAATCAAGTTTTGGCCAAAAGGGTAAAATAGCCTTTTCACACTCAAATCTGGACACGATTTTCGAGGTCCCAAAACCATGTCGAAAATATACTTTTTGAAAACTAGATATTTCAAGGATCGTTTTATCCTTCTTCGTCGACTTCATTTGAGGCCCACAAGACCATGTTTTGACTCATTCAAGTTTAGCACTAAAAGGGGGCCCATTTGTCTAACACTTAAGTCCCTTCCCTTCTCTTCCTCTCCATTAGCAATCTCTGCAATTTTTCTGAACCTAGGGCTGAGAAAACCCTTTTTGTTCTCCCCACCCTCTCTTCTTGAATGCTTGAGCTAGGAACCTCCAAATGAAATTCTAAAACCATCATCTTCTTCCTCTCAAGACAAGCTTGCCATTGATACCGTTTTCTCGAAGTTTCCTTGTGGGAGAGACCTCCATTTTCTTCTTCACTCCTTGTTTGGGCATCTCTAGGTAAGAGCTTCAACCCACCTCTTTAATGGAGTCCTTTCTACTCCCAAAGATTATGTTTTTCTAACTTGTAGCAACCATTTCGAAATGGGTTGTTGGGTTGTGTTTTTGGGTGAGTTTTTGAATGGATTTCATGGGCTTTTGTAGTTCTTGGATTGGCTTTTGGTTGGGAGTGCTTGAAGAAGATCTTGTGTTCATTTGGCTAAGGCAAGTGATCTTTTTATGTGGGTGTACATGTGTGTCTTGGATTTGCATTTTGGTATTAAGGTTTTGATTGATTAGGTTTTCATGTTATGATCTTGTTTTAGACAATGCAAGCATATCTAATGTCCTTCCACACTTTTAGAATTTCATATCTTTGAAATGGGTCTTGTTTTGTTGAAGTTTGGATTTGTTTAGAGATGAATGGGTTTCAAGTATTGTGAAATGGGTTCTTTGTTAATGCTTTGATTAAGTTTGAAATGAATGCCCCAATGTGAACCTTGATAGCATGGTTAATCATGTATTTAGTTTGCTAATTGGAGTGGAAAGATTGTTGAAAAGAAAGGAAGAAAAGAATGGACATGTGGACCATGTAGTAGGAGTGCAATATCTGCACTCAGCGAGCACAGGCAGAAGCCTGTTCGCTCGAGCGAACCATGGGTCCGCTCGAGCGACCAGGCCACTGCCTGGTCCGGGCGCAGACAGCAAGCTGTCCGCTCGAGCGACCCCTGGTTTGCTCGAGCGAACTGCCTGCTGCCTGAATTTTTTGGGAAAGAGCCTGTTTAGAAATTTTAACTCATTCATGCACCTTTAAGGATTGGAAAAGAAAAACTAGGCTATGTTGTGGACTTTAACCTGACATTGCGTGATTGGAACTCCAAGATACGAAGCAACTTCGGGGACACCAATTATTAGATTTTAACAACAGAGTTCCAATCACCCAAGAGTCATTGAATAGCCTAAGTACGTACTTGACAAAATTATCGCGTTTTGAACTTTGTTTTGATACTTCAAGTAATATAGTGTCCTCGTTTTGAAATCAAGTATTTCCAAGATATGTTTCAAGATGTGTTTCAAGTATTTACAAGATATGTTTCAAGATGTGTTTCAAGTATCAAATGGGGATCACTTCTATAAGTTGTGAGCATATATATTATGCATTGTGCTAGTCGTGCCTTGTCTTGTCGTGACAAGTGATTTCCCCCTCTATTTTCGATATGTTTGAATCGTGTTTCGCGTGTTTTGTGCATTCATGAATTCTAGTGAACACCACAGAGCTTGGACTGCCCTTTCAGTCTGATCCACTGTCTGGGGGTCCTTAAACATGTGAACTAACTGCAGATTAGTAGTGTATTTATTACACATCGTGCGTGTCCGGTTCCGCGGCCGGAAATCCCGTATTTGTGGGAATCGTGTCGTGCTATATTATGTATATTCGTGCTTGTCGTGCGTGCTTGCTCTTTTCATTATAAATGATAAAGAAAGGATGGGCTCTATGTGGATTTACTATTCATGATATATATGTATGCATTCATGTTAGTTTGTCTTCGATTTAGAAAGTGTTTCGTAAGTATTGTTTTACGTTCAGCAAAGTATTTCTTTATGTTCTTGATTAAACGATGTTTTACATGCTTTCACTTAAAATGATTTCTTGCCAAACCGTTGTGTTTGATGCTTGTATTATGGTGTCCAGGTACAGGAGACCCTCCCTTTGAGGAGGAGTGCCAGGAGGAGGCCGTTGGGCCCAACCTAGCCCGTGAGTGGCAGCCCGATGACGTCATCTAGACGTTGGGGTGGTGCATGAGTTCCGTTGGATCACTTTTTGGGATTTTTGATATACTTTTGGTATTGTATTGGCCTATGTTGGCCTCTTATTGGGAAGTGTAATAACTTAACTTATTTTGTTAACTTTACAACTTGAATTATGGGAATGCCTTGTTATGTTTCATTCTGATATTATGTCTCGATGTCATTATGTTTCCTATTGTGACATGATATGATAAGATGTGATTTGCCACGCGCTTCCGCATACTTGATCGTGTGAGTGGGTTTTTCCATGCGTGTTTATTTGGAACCCTCACCGCGGGAACCTGTGGGAGGTCTTTAAATCTTTCAAAAATTTTTAATTAACCGCCGCGGCCTCGGTCCGGGGTCGCGACACAGAAGAAAGAGTCTCGACCCAGGAGCTCAGTACACTCTTCAAGACCTTCTTTGCAAATTTAAGAGAGGGCCCAAATGAAGACTCGCCATGCTCCGCTGACTGACTGCCCATGTCAGGCCGTAGTGGGCGATAAATCGAAAGACTCTTCCCAGTCAGAGCGTCAGAAGATGGAATGTCATCATGTGTTTGCACTTCTACCGCATCAAAACTGGTAGAAGAAGCCTCTACTTCTGGACCAGCCGCCGGTATTTCCTGTTCCGGCTCCGAGGAAGACAATGGAACCTCTCCTGTCGCCTCACAACCTGCCAGAAGAGGAAAGGTATGAACATGATCTTGTCAAAAAAAAAAAAAAAATTTGTCAAGACTATTGTTGTGAAATACCTTCTCCGACGACCGGTGGAGCGCTTTCTGTCTCCATAAACTCGTCCGAAGTATCGCAGAAAGCTACATCCATGGATGGCTCGAAGTCGTCAGAATCCTCTGGCAAATCAGCTGATAAAAAGGGGGGGAGAAACGTCAGCAAAATTTAGCAAAGAAAAGAAAATGCCAAAAAAAAGGGGGAAGTAAAGAAGTCGTACCAAGAGAAGATTCTGGGTCTGCTCCAGAGTCCCTTGGCTCTTCCTCAGATGCCGTAGTCGGATCCGTCACCGCCTCATCGGCCGGGGCCTCAGGCATCGCCAAATCATCATCCTCTGCAAAAAGAAAAGAAAGCAGTGGATCTAAACAGAAATCTCTCAAAGAACAAAAAAAGAGAAGCAGAAAAAGAAAGGGAAAGGATCATACCATTGTCGGCTTTTTCCTTTCGACTCCTCTTCTCTGGAGGCTCTTCAGCATCCCCCGAGACCTCCTCATCAATGGTAAGAGGGACTTCCACGTCACGAGAATCTTCGCACTGCTTCTTATGACGGTACTGTCCTCTCTTCCTCTTGCTCCTGCGGGTCGGTTTACCTGAAGAACCTGCCTCGCTATCAAAGTCAGGCTTCTCACCAGAGTCCTCACTGGATGGTCCGCTCCTACCAGTGGACCCCATGGAAGTTCTCCTTCGTTCTGCTTGCCTCCAAGCGTCGATCTCAGCTTCCTCCTCCTCCGGCTGTCTCAGGACCTCACCAGGTACCTCTTGCACAGCTCCAGATCTGACGACATCCCGGCCCTTGAGAAAGCCTATCCTATGCTTCTCTCCAGAAAGGAAGGCCAAAACCTCCTCTCGCCGGACGCCGTCTGATCTACCAAGACCCTTCCCGGAAGATTGCTTGACATTGAGCTCCTTCTTGGAAAGCCCCTGGTACACTGAGAAGCTCTCCGCGAACCATTTCATGAAGCCAGCGGTCCGGAAAGTGGGCAGCTCAGGATAGGAAATCATGGCGGTAGTGTCCTCCGCACTGTAAAAAGCCCATGCATTCCTCCCGTCCTGAAGACCCCCAAAACGCTTCACCATGCTCGAAGGTGCCCCTACAACGCCTTGGGAGAAGCCCAACTGCAACGCAAAACGAGAAGGAACATACGGCTGGATGTCAACAAAAAGATGTCGACGGTACACCATCGTACCAACACGTATGTTAAAAAGCCATCCCTTCTCTGCGTTCGTCAAAGAATAGTGTCAAACCCCAACCCAGGATTAACCCAATAGTGTTTGCTTAGTGTGTGCTTAGTCTTGTTTGAGTTTAGTTATCGTGGGTTAGAATGTGATTAGTTTAGTCATGGTTTTTAGCTTTGGGGGAGTTCGAGAACGTTTAGTGTTTATTAGGCTCACTCAGGAAGGCCTGGGTGTACGTGCAAGCGTGGGAAGATTGTGTTTGGTTGTGTTAATCGTGATTTTCATCTCATTTGATTGGTTTTATGATTATGTGCAAGTTTCATGTTTAGCTCATTTGTGTTTGAAGCCTAGAAACTCAAGTTTTGGCCAACAGGGTAAAATAGCCTTTTCACACTCAAATCTGGACACGATTTTCGAGATCCCAAAACTATGTCGAAAATATACTTTTTGGAAACTAGATATTTCAAGGATCGTTTTATCCTTCTTCGTCGACTTCATTTGAGGCCCACAAGACCATGTTTTGACTCATGCAAGATTTGCACTAAAGGGGACCCACTTGCAAGCACTTAAGTCACTTTCCCCTTTCCCTTTCCCCATCTCCACAATAGAATCTCTGCAATTTTTCCTTGCCCTAGATTGAAAGAAAACCCTCTTTTTCTCTTCTCCTTCTCTTCATGATTGCTTGAGCTAGGAGACTCCAAATGAAACACTAAGACCATCATCTTCTTCCTCTCATCTCAAGCTTGCTATTGGTACCATTTTCTTGAAGTTTCTTGTTGGAAGAGACCTTCATTTCTCTCTTTGCACTTCGTTTGGGCACCTCTAGGTAAGATCTACTACCCATCTCTTCAATAGAGTTCTTTCTATTCCTAAAGAGCATGTTTTTCTAACCTATAGCACCTATTTTGAAATGGGTTGCTTGGTTGTGTTTTTGGGTGAGTTTTGAATGGATTTTTCATGGGATTTTGTAGTTCTTGGCTTGACCTTTGGTTTGGAGTGCTTGAAGAAAGATCTTGTTTTCATTTGGCTAAGGCAAGTGATCTATTTAAGTTGATATGCATATGGGTTCATGGATTTGTGATTTGGTATAAATGTCTTGATTTACTAGGTTTTTCATGTTATGATCTTACTTTAGATAATGCAAGCATGTTTATTAGCTTTCCAAACATTCAGATTTCATATCTTTTAGTCAAGTCTTGCTTTTGTTGAAGTTTGGATTTGTTTTGTTAAGTAAAGGTTTCAAGGATTTTGAAATGGGTTGCTAAGTTAATGCCTTGTTTTAGTATGAAATGAATGCCCAAATGTGAGCCTTGATAGCATGTATATGCATGTATTTAGTTTGCTAATTAGGTTGGAAAGATTGTAGAGAAGAAAGGAATGGAAGAAGGACCAGTGCACTGCAGAAATCTGAACTGTGTTCAGATTTCCGCAGTGTACGCGGTCGACCGGCCAAGGGCGCGGTCGACCGGGGACACTGGATTTTGGTCCCAGTTGGAAGACCTGCTGCACTGCGGGAGTTTCTGTCCCTGCAGTTCACGCGGTCGACCGGCCAAGGGCGCGGTCGACCGGCGACACAGGGTCAGGTTCTCTGGAACCTGACCAAAACACTGTTCATGGAATAAAACTTACAACTTTGAGTCGACCGGGACCTGCGCGGTCGACCGGCTCACAGTGCACGCGGTCGACCGGCCAAGTGCGCGGTCGACCGGGCACACTGAATTTTCACTGTTTTAAGCTGAGTTTTGCCCATTTGCTTTTCTTTTAAAATTTGAAAACTAGGCTATATTAAAGACTTTAAGTGGACATTGTGTGAATGGAACTCCATGCTTTATACTAACTTCGGGGACACCAATCCATGTATTTCAATAAAAGAGTTCCAATCGACCAATGGCCAATGAATAGCCTAAGCTTGTACTTTATAAAATTATCGTGTTTTGAAAGTGGATTTAAGACCGTACGCTTTGTCGTATACTCGTTTTGAAGTCAAGTCTTTAAGCTCGTTACAAGATATGTTTCAAGATGTGTTTCAAGTATTTTCAAGTATTTTCAAGATATGTTTCAAGATGTGTTTCAAGTATCAAATGGGGATCACTTCTATAAGTTGTGAGCATATATATTATGCATTGTGCTAGTCGTGCCTTGTCTTGTCGTGACAAGTGATTTCCCCCTTTATTTTCGATATGTTTGAATCGTGTTTAGCGTGTTTTGTGCATTCATGAACTCAAGTGAACACCACAGAGCTTGGACTGCCCTTTCAGTCTGATCCACTGTCTGGGGGTTCTTAAACATGTGAACTAACTGCAGATTAGTAGTGTATTTATTACACATCGTGCGTGTCCGGTTCCGCGGCCGGAAATCCCGTATTTGTGGGAATCGTGTCGTGCTATATTATGTATATTCGTGCTTGTTGTGTGTGCTTGCTCTTTTCATTATAAATGATAGAGAAAGGATGGGCTCTATGTGGATTTACTATTCATGATATATATGTATGCATTCATGTTAGTTTGTCTTCGATTTAGAAAGTGTTTCGTAAGTATTGTTTTACGTGCAGCAAAGTAATTATTTATGTTCTTGATTTAACGATGTTTTACATGCTTTCACTTAAAATGATTTCTTGCCAAACCGTTGTGTTTGATGCTTGTATTATGGTGTCCAGGTGCAGGAGACCCTCCCTTTGAGGAGGAGTGTCAGGAGGAGGCCGTTGGGCCCAACCTAGCCCGTGAGTGGCAGCCCGATGACGTCATCTAGACGTTGGGGTGGTGCATGAGTTCTGTTGGATCACTTTTTGGGATTTTTGATATACTTTTGGTATTGTATTGGCCTATGTTGGCCTCTTATTGGGAAGTGTAATAACTTAACTTATTTTGTTAACTTTACAACTTGAATTATGGGAATGCCTTGTTATGTTTCATTCTGATATTATGTCTCGATGTCATTATGTTTCCTATTGTGACATGATATGATAAGATGTGATTTGCCACGCGCTTCCGCATACTTGATCGTGTGAGTGGGTTGTTCCATGCGTGTTTGTTTGGAACCCTCACCGCGGGAACCTGTGGGAGGTCTTTAAATCTTTCAAAAATTTTAACTAACCGCCGCGGCCTCGGTCTGGGGTCGCGACAAATAGTGTCTTCCCGACCCCGCTCTGGTGTAATCGCGGGAGATACCAAAATCAAAAGCCTTTTTCCGCAGACCGGGAGAAAGCTTGACTGAAGACTGCTCCATCTCGACGTCCCTGAACCGTCGGATCCTCAAACGAGCAGACAAAAGAGATTCGGAAACGGCTTTCCCTCTAGCCAACAGAATCATAAACTGGTCATCATCCTGTGCAGCGCCTAAGCAGTGGAAGCCCAGACAGTGGTACACAAACCACGAATAGAAGATATGGGCTGAAAATACCCTATTCATAGGGAGCCCAAGCCGAACCAAAAAAGCAGCAGCCTGCAGTTCGGTGCACAAATAGGAGTAAAGAGCAGGTACCAAAGCAAGCTGCTCTCCGAATGCCATCTGACAAGCCGGAAAAATACAGTGCGGCCTGATGTGCGTTCCATCTCCTCCAGCAAAAACTGCCTCACCCAGCCAGTAAGTGAGGTAAACAGCAAGATCTCTCCGCAGCGCAATGTCAGGACAAATGGCGTCTGTGCTTGTAAGAAAATCCCTCAAATTTTCTCGCATAGCGGAGATCTTCTTCGGGTTCTTAGCCCTAGCTTCCTGGGACATACTCTCAGAAGCATCCCCACCGTCAAAGAAGTTGGAAGACAAAGAGCTGAGACTCCTCCAACTACTGCATCGGACTTTCAAGCCCTCCTTCTCCTTCAAAAAATCGTAGAAGGCGACGAGCTGAAAGTACAGGAGCCTAAACTCCTCCGACTGCTCCTCAAGGACACTGTCAATAGGCATAAACTCCTCATAGAGTTTGCCGAGGATAGGCAGCCCGGTGGTAGCGCTCAACTCCTTCAAAGAAAAACCAATTTCACCGTTCGTGACAACGAAGGTGTTGGTCTGCGGAAGGAAAGACTCCAACATGGCCATAAAGGCCTCATCGGAGAAAACGACGGTTTGCCGAAAAGCGCGAACCGCATCAAAAACTTCAGCCTCCTTCAGAATGGCGCCACCAATCTGCAGGATGTGATCAGTCCATAATTCCCAGCCCGAGTCAGCGCTGAAGCGGCCGCGAAGCCGAAAGGGGTTCACCCAATTACTGCCGTCACCGCTAAAAATGCCAAGGCCCACCGGTCTCAAATCGACTGATGGATGATCAGAACCTTGGTAGCCGCTGGCTGGCATCAACATGTCCATACGGACAGGCGACTTCTCCGCATAACGGGAAGGGCCGCCAACAAAAATCCCAGTCTTGACCACATTGGTCCTCTTCACCCAGCTTGGAGGATCTTCTCTTTTAGAGCATGTGGGAGAAAGACTCATGATCGAGATAGTGCGATCAAAAGTCGATCGGGTAGAAATAGTTCTCTCCTCACCATCAGCTGTGTAAGAGAACTGAAAGCATCTCCTTTGGAATGACGAGTCATCAGGGACAGCGTCACCAAAGAAAAAGGTAGGCTTGGGCACAACGCTCTGATTGTCCATGATCCAAGGACGATTGCTTGCCATAATTTTATAAAACTCCTCATCCTTGAGAGCGATCAATCGCTGTCTCATCTCATCTCGGTTGAGCGAGTCGCATTCTTCCAAGTTCGTCTCCACATAACGGACTTCTTCCCAAGCCTATTGAACGGCCGCATTGGAAGATCTGGCAGATCGGCGAGGTGCATCAGTAACAAGGCCCTTACCCTTGTTCGTTCTGGAGGAACCACCTGCAAAAGTCAGAAAGGAAGAAATCAAACACCAAATGACAGAATTTTGCTATAAAAAAAAAATCCTAGCGAAATTTTGGCATGGTTCCGGGGCAATTTCGAAGAAAAGGGAGGCACCCCGAAAAAGAAAGGAAGCTTGAAGATGAGCTCAACATTGCTGCGAGCTCATAATCAATGAAGGGTTCTCGAAGAAGACTTGAATTCAAACATTGCTGTGAGATCAAGCCTTTCTTCTCAAATCTCCACAATATCAGAAAAGAGCTCAACATTGCTGCGAGCTCAAAATCCCAAAACTTGCGAAGCTCCTCGAAATTCTGCGAGACTGGAGAAGTGGGCTCAACGTTGCTGCAAGCTCCAAAAATCCCAAGACTTGCAAGAAAATTCGAGGTATGCATCATCATGCTCCCAATTCCATTTACCAAAAATCATGCATAAAACCATCATGCATTAGATGCTAGGAAAACTTTGGCAAAAGTTTGACCAATTCCAACCCAATTTGGTCAAAACCAATCAAACTTTGTCTAAGTCAAAATCCATATTGACTTGACCTAGAAATTCTAGCCTTTTATCTTGATGCATTTAAAAAAAAAAAAGGGAGAAAGAATGCATGATCATCTTGAATTGCATAAACCTCATATCATGGTGAGCAAAAAAAAAGAGAAAAGAAGAAAAAAAAACCTCTTCAAAAAAAAAGAGAAGAAAAAAAAAAGGGGAAAAAAAAAAAGAGGGGTTGGCCCATGGGACGTGGCCCACAGGCCACGTGGCTGTACGGCCAGGTCCGTACGGACCTGTCCGTACAACACACACAAAAAAAAAGCGAAAAAAAAAGGGGAAAGAAATAAAAAAAAAGAGAGAAAAAAAAAGAACGTGTAAAAAAAAACAAAAAAAAAAAAAAAGAGGAAAAGAAAATACGTGAAAAAAAAAGAGGAAAAAAAAAAGAAATGAAAAGAAGAAAAAAAAGAAAAGGAAACTTTTCTACATCTACATGGGGTTTTCCTTGGAAAAAGAAGACCTACTTGAAGCCATGGAGAAGAAGGAGAAGAAACTTGAAGATCCTTGAGAAACTCTTTATCTTGGAGCACTCTTGAAGGTTTTTGCAAAAAGAAAGCAACAAGAGAAAGAAAACCCATCTCCATTGCTTTTATAGAAAAGGCAAACCAAAAGAGGAAAGAAGGAGAAAAGCAAGGAGGTAAGTGCTAAAAATTAGCAAACTTCCTAAAAGAAAGGGAGATTTGAGATATTCTCTCCTAAAGAGGAGATTCTTGAGAAATTCTCTCCAAAAAGAAAGGGGATTTGAGAAACTTTGAGAAAATCTCTCCCAAAACCAAGGAAACTTGAGAGATTCTCTCCAAGTAAGGATATTTTTAGATATTCTCTACACAAAAGGGATATTTTTAGATATTCTTTACAAAATGACACCACATGAGATCTAAGCCGTTCTTAAAAGCTTAAGGTCCCATAGGTTAGCCCATATGAGCCAGGTTTGACCACCTAGGCACTAAAAGTGGCTTTTAGTCAAAATTTCTCTTACCAAGAGCATACAAAAATGATTCCATGCCTCTCTTGAGTTGATTGGACCATACAAAAAATTCCAAACTTCATGGGCTTCCAAAAAAAACACAAACCATCCAACCCCATGCACCAAATCAAGTCACAATCTTGAAATTGACATTCCACAAAAAACCAAACCACTCCAATGGACCCAAAATTGTCCCAAAGAGTGACCAAAAACCAAACCATGGTCCCCTAACTTGCCACATACAGCTTGTTAGGTCACAAGACCGAAACCAAAAACCAAAATCCCGACCCCCTAACTCGCCACATACAGCCTGTTAGGTCACAAGGTCACAAACCAAAAAACCTTCTTAACCGCCTAATGTGCCACATAAAGCCTTTAGGTTCACAAGGTTAAAAGGGAAAACCCAAAACCAAAAACCCATATCCAAATGTCATTTCAAAATCCTCGCCTTGAGACGGTACATGACCCCTCTCATTACCGCGAAATCCCTTGGAAGCTCAAAAAGCAACCCCATCAAAAGAAAAACGCTCAAGACTCTTGGTCAAGCAAGAAGATCTCCTTCAAATTCTCTTCGAGGCACGCCGACTGCTAGAGCTGAGCACCTCGTCGCTGTACCTCGAGGGGGCATTTGTTGACACCAAAAATGTCACTATGTCCCTTCAACACCAAAAGCTACATGGAGCCACATCCTGCCATAAATAGGAAGGCGCCACTTCAAGCACCAGATCTTGTCAGAATCAAACAAAAACTACAAGATCCTTCAAAGCAGCCAAAAGAAGGGTACACATGAAGTTTCGGGCCATTTCGACATCATTTGGCCTAACTTCACTCCTCCGACAGCCAGGCAGGAGCTCCCGGTAGCGACAGTGTCGAAAACTTCAAAACTTCGATCAGAGCCTACGGATGGTCTCAAAATACCTCCAAAAGGCCCCCCTGCCAAATTTCAAGTCAAACGGACGACGTTTAACCCTTGATCAACTCTCGGGAAGCAAAAACAGGCCTACCGGCAGCGGAGCACCCAGGAATCATGGCATTCAAATTGGAGCTAATGGATCATCTCAAAATGACTCCAATAGGTCCCCTGTCAAGTTTTAGGTCAAACGGACATCGTTTGGCCTAATTTCAAAGCTCGGCATTTTCCTCCAGGTGAAATCAAGGCGAGCATTTGCGGGACCCCAAAAGGCTTCAAAACTCAAACCAAAGCCCATCGTTGGTCTTACTTACTACTCAGGAGGCTCCCTGTCAAATTTCAGGTCAATCGGACATCGGTTAACCACAAGTCAAAGCTCGGCATTTCTCTCATGGCGAAATCAAGGCGAGCATTTGCAGGACCCCGAACGGCTTCAAAACCCAAACCAAAGCCTATGGTTGGTCCTATCTACTGCTCAAGAAGCTCCACGTCAAATTTCAGGTCATTCCGACATCGTTTGGCCTAGTTTCAATGCTTGACAAAAAATCAGCAATACCGCACAACAAAGTCTTCGGCTTTCCAGAAAAATAGGAAACTTTGTGCTCCGATTTGCGTGGCTTCTCGTCGGTTTTTCTTCAAAAGAATCAGGCCAATAAATGAGGGGAAATGTCAGAAAAAATACAGAAGAAAAAAGAATGAAAAAAGATCGAAAAACGGCGAAGAAACGGCAACTGAAAGGCGGCCAAAAAATGGGCCCAAGGCCCATGGTCGCCGGCGACCTTGGCCCATGGTCGCCGGCGACCATGGAATTTCGGCGACCCAAAAAATCGTCGGAAGACCTTTTTTCGGGTCCTTTTCGCGTTTCGAGTTGATTGGCCCCTGTGATTTTTCCAAAATCTGATTTTTCGTGCATGAAATCCGTCGATCTTCGTCAACATCACGGATTCGCCGCCGAAATCATTGGATGATCATTAGATGCCTCGAAATCGCCAACCGGCCGACAAAGAAAGCACATTCTCTGCCCGCCCGATCGTGAAATCGACAGGACAGATGTTGCCGGCACGTTGACATTAATTAATGTCTGAAATTGCATCGCCATCCGACATCAAACAACATGTGGATCCACCGACGGTCATCGCAAGAAGAATTCCAAAAGACGCGGCGCGGCCCGCGACTCTTCGAGTGACTTGGCGACCAATTAATGAGGTTAAATGACCCGTTTTATGACAAGTTAATGCAGTTAACTCATTATTTTGGACGGCCCAATCAAAAGCAAGCAAATGGGAGTTACAAGTCAAAGGATTTATGGCATTAAAGCCATGAAACTCCTCCCATGATGGGGATTAAAAGCAATTAAAGACTCATTATTCTCCATCGGCCAATCAGATTCAAGGAAAAAGGAGTTACAAAACAAGTAATTTAAAAACTTGTAACTCCTCCCATTATGAGTATTAATGCATTCAATGCTCATAAACCCTCCTAAATGGCTACCAAAGGCCTATAAATAGGAGGGCATTCCAAAGGGAAAGTAGCTAGCTCTCGCTCTCCCCCCGATGAAGACAAAAAAAATCCAGAGAATTGCCCAGAAAATCCAGAGCCCCTGCAACTCTGCTGCAAAGACCACCAAAAGGTGATTGAAGCACCCTTGGGGGGCCACCCCCCCCCCCCCAAGGACCTCCCTTCTTCTACCAACATGGCTTTTCAGCCCGTTTACTTAGCTTTTTATCGGATATAAGACCTTCTCCTGGTCTTTGTCCTTTAAAAATCTGAGGTTAGAAAGCCAAGCCAAGAATCCAAGCATTGTGTTCTCATCTGCATGGACGATGGAGGAGCCCATACATGACTCGCGACCGTCGATCTGAACGTGTCCCCACAATCGAATGAGAAGTCAGATTCCTTTTCTTGATTTCTATTGTACTTTATTTTTCTTTTAGAGACAAAAATCACAATTCTTGTCTTTCATAATGGATAAGACTTGTAAATCGCCTTTTACGGCAAAATCGCCTTTCACGGCAACAAATGAAATCGCCTTTCACGGCATTCAAAAAAAACCCTTTTGTCTCTTTTCTTAAAATATGTGTGCAATAGAAACTAGAAAAAGTTCCATTTCCCCTTTCTACTTGTGAAGGTGGATCTTCGGATCACCGTTTCTAAATTCCAAGTAGAAAAGTGAAATTGGCATACCCGTACAAAAAAAAAAAGATGTTGTTACCCTTTATCTTTTCCTCTCCTCCCCTCCGCCGTACCCAGAAAGACCCGGGGCGGAGGCAGCGGGAGAGAGGGAAGAATCGGGTCCATCACCACGAATGAATGGATTAGAGGTATTAGATTGACTTCAAACTTGAAATATAGGTTGGCCCCACTTGGATCTTTCCATCCCCCCTCCCCACCTGATTTGTGGGGTCCCAAGTGGGTCCCACTATGTGGCTTGTACCGTAAGACAATAAAAGAAGCTTGTGTGCTTGCGCGCCCATGTCTATATATATCTATTGGAATGTGCTTTGCCTTCAGTTAACCACAATCCTCCAAACTACAAATCCAAATTTTAGAAAATACATCAAAACAGGTGTCAAAATCTCCATCCATGCCAAGTCTCCTCTCTGTCCACTATCCTCTCTCTAAACTAACTGACCATCACAACATCCTCCAAAAAAAAAAAACCTACTTCCCACTTCGTAACTGCTCTCCTATCTGCTACTCCAAATACGGAGAATATTAGAAAAAAAAATCGAGTGACAACAGAGGAGGAAAATGAGAGAGATATAGAAGGGAGAAGAATGTTAGAAACACGATCACTGAGAGGGGGGGTGAATCAGTGATGTCTCAATACTTTTTACTTGAATACTAATAAGTCCAAATAATCAAAGCAATAATCAAGCAACCACAGGAACACAAGGTTTTAACGTGGTTCACCCAAAGGCTACGTCCACGGTGCAACGACTACCCGGACACCAATTCGAGGCTAGTCTTACTGATTATTTCTGAAGCTTCAACTTCAAGGAGCACCCACCCCTGATTCAGATAGCACCCACTATCTAGGAAGCAACAACTCCCTTTACAATTCGTCTGCACCAACAGACAGGATCACCAAACCCCAACACCAAGCACCCACTTGATGTTTTACAAAGATTAGAGAAGAACCCTTTACAGAAATTCCTTTCTACAATCTCTCACTCTCAATCCATTAGAAATCATATTTAATAAACATGAATTGAGAAATACTTATCTAAAGAAACTACTGATGAAGAACCATCTTCTTGGTGTAGAGTTTCTTCTTTACTTGCTGTAAAGAATCACAGCAGCGTCTCCTTGCAAGCTCACACACCCTCACAAATCTTCTCTCTGTTTCTGTGTGTCCATCTATATATTTTCAACGATCCCTAGCATGCCTTTATATAGGATTTGTCAACCCTAATTCGTGATTGTAAAAAGGCTAAGAGAGGTTTTGGAAACTCCTACAAGGATTAGAAGAGATCCCCTGTTTTTTTCTCGCGCAACTTTCTGTTTTGTAAACTCCTTCAAGGATTGGAAGAGATCCCCTGTTTTTTCTTGCACAACTTTCTGTTTTGAGCTCTGCGCTTGACCAACCTCAGTGCTTGAACGAGCTTTGCGCTTTACCGAGCTGCTTAGTGCTTGAAAGACTTTACCGAGCTGCTCAGTGCTTAACCACGCACTGCACTTTACCAACCTCAATGCTTTGCCGAACTGACCGAGCTCAACGCTTCGCCAGTGCTTGAACGATCTCCGCTTGACGCTTTGCCGAACTGAGCTGTCATGGCCGGGATCAGTGCTTTACCGAGCTCAGCGCTTGATTCTTCTTTGAGCACTGCGCTTCGTCGAACTGAGCTGTCATGTCCGAGCTCAATGCTTTTACTGAACTTCCTACTTTTACCGTGATTCTTTCTTTTACCGGGCTCTTTGCTTTTACCGATCTCCTTTCTTTTACCGTAACTGAGCTAAGGCATTCTGTGCCAAACTGAGGCATTCTTTGCTGTGCCGAGCTGAGGCATCCGGTGCTATACTTGTGTGACAATGTGTTGACAATAATTTCAACACAAAATACCGAGCTTCAAACATCAAACTCTCTTCAAAATCCAACAATCTGCCCCTTTGGAATTGTTGGCAACACTTGGAACATATTAACCATCAATTGATCTTGCACACAAGTTTTTGTTTTGTTCTGAACTACTGTAGCATGTCTTCTGTTCTAAACTATTGTAGCATGTCTTCTTGGCAGTTACAGACTTTCCCCGACTCCCCCTGAACAACATGTTTTTACAATTTATTCTCCCCCTTTGACAACAATCACAAAGGGACTTGCTTAAGAGCAAAACGAATAGCAATAATGCATGCTCCCCCTAACATGAAGGTCTCCTAATGCTTGGGAGAGTGAGTAACTCCCAATTTCTTGCGAAGATACTCGAAGACTTCCTTTGGTAGAGGCTTTGTGAAGATATCAGCCACTTGTTCAGTGGTTGGAACATATTCCAATTTTACCTCACCGTTAGCAACCTTTTCTTTGAGAAAATGACAACGTATGGCAACATGCTTTGTGCAGGAGTGCAGGACAGGGTTCTTGGAGATATGAATGGCACTTGTGTTGTCGCAGAAGATTGGCGTAGGATCTCTCGTCTGAACACCGAGATCTGAGAGCATTTGACGCATCCACAGGACTTGGGTACAGCAAGTTGCTGCTGCTATGTACTCTGCTTCCGCTGTAGAAAGAGAAACTGAATCTTGCTTCTTGCTGTGCCAAGCCACCAATCTTTCACCAAGATAGAATGCACCTCCACTTGTGCTTTTCCGGTCATCTACACATCCAGCCCAATCAGCATCAGAATACGCAATTAGAGTGAATGATTTACCTTTGGGATACCAGATGCTGAGCTCCAAAGTACCATTGAGATACCGAAATATCCTCTTCACTGCTGTAAGGTGCTCTTCCGTTGGTGATGCCTGAAATCTCGCCACCATACATACCGCCCGTAGAATGTTCGGTCTTGTAGCCATCAAGTAGAGCAAGCTCCCTATCATTGATCGGTAAGAGGTGTGATCAACTGATGGAGCCTTGTTGTCTTTACTTAGCTTTGTGTTCGTGGACATAGGTGTGCTTACTGGCTTGCTGTCTTCCATGTTGAACCGCTTCAGCATCTCCTTGATGTACTTCAACTGAGATATGAAGATACCATGCTTCAGCTGCATCACTTGGAGACCAAGGAAGAAACTTAGGTCTCCAAGCATGGACATTTCAAATTCATTCTTCATCTCTTCAGCAAAATTTATGCACAACTCCTCGTCATTACCGCCAAAGATTATGTCATCGACATAAACTATGACAACTAGTTGGTTCCTTTGTTCTGTTTTGACATAGAGATTGCTATCAACCAGTCCTTTGCCGAAACCAATCTTGCGAAGATAATTATCCAGCCGTGCATACCAGGCCCTTGGTGCTTGTTTCAGGCCATATAGAGCCTTCCTCAACTTACACACCAAGTCTGAACTGTTGCTCAAGAGAAAACCGTCTGGTTGCTCAATGTAAACCTCTTCCTCAAGTAGCCCATTCAAAAAAGCTGACTTCACATCCATTTGAAATACCTTGAAGTTCTTGTATGCAGCCAATGCTAGGAACATTCATATGGCTTCCAGACAAGCCACTGGTGCGAAGATTTCTTCAAAATCTATGCCTTCAATTTGAGCATAGCCTTTACAAACTAACCTTGCTTTGTTTCTCACAACTTGACCATCTTCATTCAGTTTATTTCTAAAGACCCATTTAGTACCTATGACATTCTTATCAACAGGTCTAGGGACTAAATCCCAAGTGGAGTTCTTCTCTATTTGCTCTAACTCCTCATGCATAGCCTTTAACCAATTTTCATCAAGGCTTGCTTCAGCCATTGTCTTGGGTTCGATCATTGATACTAGTGAAAAAGTGTTAGCCACACTATGTCTAGTTTGAACACCAGCCTTAGGATTTCCAATTATTTGGTCCTTAGGATGTTGTTCTACCCAAGTGTTGTGCTTTCTAGGAGTAGCAACTTCTGAACCGTCCCTTGATTTCGTAGAATCATCAGGTTCAGCCCTTTCATCATCCAACTCAAACAAGTCCTCATAAACCGGACTTTCTTCACAGGTTTTATGCATGGGTTCATAAGGTTCGTCAATTCTAACATCAACACTTTCTACAATCTTTCTGGTCCTTTTGTTAAGACACCTATATGCCTCTCTAGTGGAGGAGTAACCCAGAAATATACCTTCATCAGCCCTTTCTTCAAATTCTCCCAAATTCTGTTCAAGTCGCTTAATGAAGCACTTGCTGCCAAATATCTTGAAGTGCTTGACTGAAGGTTTCCGTCCTAACCACAATTCATATGGTGTTTTGTCTTCATGTCGCCTGATCATGCATCGATTCTGAGTGTATACTGCAGTATGGACTGCTTCCTTCCAATATATGTCAGCAAGTTTGCTCTCAACCAGCATAGTGCGTGCCATTTCCTGCACGATGCGGTTCTTGCGTTCAACAACTCCGTTTTGCTGTGGAGTTCTAGGAGCTGAATATTGTCTTTGAATCCCATGATGCTCGCAGAACTTGGTGAATTCTTCAGATGTGAATTCGCCTCCACGATCAGACCTTAACGTCTTGATCTTCTTCCCTAGCATGTTTTCAACCTATGCTTTAAACACTTTGAACCGATCAAGTGCTTGATGTTTATGTTTTAAAAATAAAACCCATGTCATTCTAGTATAATCATCAATGCATAACATGAAATACTTATCTCCATTGGTGCTTTGAGTTCGCATTGCTCCGCAAAGATCAGTGTGCACAAGCTCAAGAGGTTTCTTCGTGTGATGCTCCTTTGTCTTGAATACCACCCTCGTTTTCTTTCCCTTTTGACAAGAATTGCAAACAGGGTTGGAAGGCTTCTTTATCATAGACATACCTCTCACCGCTTTTGAGTTGCAGATCTTTGACAGATTGTCAAAGTTTAGATGCCCGAGGCGCTTGTGCCATAACCAGCTTTCCCCCATTTGGCTCATCAAGCAAGTTCTCTCCGACCCATCAGAGAAGGTGTATAGATTACCTATTGTTCTTGACCAGTAGCCAGTGTTTTGCCATTGCTACACTTCTTGATTGCGAACCCATTCTTTGTGAAGATTACCTCATGACCTTTGTCACAGATCTGACTTACACTTAGCAGGTTGTGTTTAAGTCCAGACACATACAACACTTCTTCAGAACTGATCTTGCCTTCTTTCAGCTGAACAACGCCTTTGCCACAGATTTTGGCGCCGTCGTTGTTACCGAATTTTACAGAGCCACCCTCAAAATGTTGTAGCTTTGTGAACTTGGCTTTGTCACCGGTCATATGACTTGAACAGCCACTGTCAAGGATCCATGGTGCAGCCTTCTTTTGAGCATTGAAAGCGGTTTGCACAATGAAGGATTCATTGGGTTCTTCTGCCCTTTTCTTCACCCTCCAGACCTTGACCAATTTGGGTTTCTTCTCAATCTGAAATTGGTTAGCAATATGCAACCTTTTGTCCCTAGCCAAGTGACCAAAATTGTGACACTTATGGCACTCAATGTTGTGGCTACTTAGGACTGAGAAAGGGTTCCTAGTTGCAGTCATACTAGGTTTAACATAAAGTTTACATTCAGCTATTTTATGTCCATATCTATTACAATGGAAACAGTAACCATAAAAACTGAACTTTCTTTATTTCTTGAACGATTGGTTAGACTTTACATGTATAGTCTCTTTCTTAGGCTGGACGGTGGGCTTCACAGTCTTAAAAGGTGTAGCTGTTTGCTTCACAGACTTGGGTGGTGCTGTTGTCTTTTCAGGAGGTGCAACCTTTGAGGATTCTCCGGTCTCATATCCTAGACCGAATTTGATGTGGGGAGGCCTTTGAACTTTCAGCAAGTTGTTTAGCTTCATTGTTCCATTGATCGCTTGGAGTACTTTGAGCTTTTGATTAAGTTTTAAATTTTCAGCTCTTGCTCCAAGGATTTCATTCTCAAGTTTCACAACCTCCTCAGTTTTAACACTGACTTGGTTTTCTAGAATTTCAATGGTTCTCTTAAACTCTTCAACTTGAGTCTTTAAAGAAATTACAAAACTTTCAGCATCATGGAGGAGTTTCAGATTTTTCTTACTTGTTTTTCGCTCCAAGCTTAACTCCTTAAGTGCCGCAATTAGTTCTCCTTCAAGGTTGACCTCGGCCTCATCATCTTCCGCCTCCAGCTCTTCCTCCTCTTCAACAGTGACCATGAAGAGTGCTACGTTCGACTCAGCTGAGTCGTCATTGTCTGAACTTTCAGACGCATCGTTGGTGTAATGGCTGATGAAGCTTTTAATCTTTCCTGTTTTGCTGAACCTCTGCTTTCTCTAACTCTTATCAGCATAAGAGTCTTCTTCATCATTGTCCTTGAATGGACACTTCGCAGCAAAGTGGCCAACACCGCCACAATTGAAGCACTTGAAAGGTAACTTCCCCTTGTACTTTCCGTTACTGCCTTTCTTCAATCTTCTGACAAATTGAGCCTCAAGCTCATCATCAAAATCATCACCGAGATCAGCATCCTTTACTTTTTTTTGTACCTCGAAGGCCGCCTCTCTGTCAGATGAGGATGTCTTGCCTATGCGCGTCTCATAGGCAGTAAGTGATCCATGCAGTTCTTCCATGGAAAACACATTCAGGTCCTTGGCTTCTTCAATGGCAGAGACTTTTGAATCGAACCGGGGATGAAGCGATCTCAGAACCTTTTTGATGATGACCGGTTCTTTGATTTCCTCCCCCAGTCCACGGATGGCGTTGATGACTTCATTGACCCGCAGCATATAGGAGTCAACATTCTCGCTTTCCTCCATGCGAAGAGATTCTAATTGTGAGCGATGAGTCTGCAACTTCGCCTCCTTGATTTGTCATTACCTTCATGAATATTTTACAACTTGTCACACACTTCTTTTGCAGTCTTGCATGTCATGACTTTGACAAGCTTACTGTCGACAATGCCGCTATAAAGAGTGTTTTGTGCCTTGGAGTCGTTGTCTGCTAGCTTCTTTGTTGCAGCATCAGTGGGTGTGATAGAAGCGTTGTAACCAACTATTACAGCCTCCCAAACATCATAGCCAAGTGACTTAATGTAAGCCTGCATCCTTAGCTTCCAGAAGGAGTAGTTAGTACCATCAAATAGTGGTGCTTTTGTGTTCCCAGTATTAGACCCCATGTGATTCGTTTAGAGATCACCCTCAGCGTGTTAATGCTTGCTAAAGGAACCTGGCTCTAATACCAATTGTTAGAATCACACGATCACTAAGAGGGGGGGTGAATCAGTGATGTCTCAATACTTTTTACTTGAATACTAATAAGTCCAAATAATCAAAGCAATAATCAAGCAACCACAGGAACACAAGGTTTTAACGTGGTTCACCCAAAGGCTACGTCCACGGTGCAACGACTACCCGAACACCAATCCGAGGCTAGTCTTACTGATTATTTATGAAGCTTCAACTTCAAGGAGCACCCACCCCTGATTCAAATAGCACCCACTATCTAGGAAGCAACAACTCCCTTTACAATTCGTCTGCACCAACAGACAGGATCACCAAACCCCAACACCAAGCACCCACTTGATGTTTTACAAAGATTAGAGAAGAACCCTTTACAGAAATTCCTTTCTACAATCTCTCACTCTCAATCCCATACAAATCAGATTTAATAAACATGAATTGAGAAATACTTATCTAAAGAAACTACTGATGAAGAACCATTTTCTTGATACAGAGTTTCTTCTTTACTTGCTGTAAAGAATCACAACAGCGTCTCCTTGCAAGCTCACACACCCTCACAAATCTTCTCTCTGTTTCTGTGTGTCTTTCTATATATTTTCAACGATCCCTAGCATGCCTTTATATAGGATTTGTCAACCCTAATTCGTGATTGTAAAAAGGCTAGGAGAGGTTTTGGAAACTCCTACAAGGATTAGAAGAGATCCCTTGTTTTTTTCTCGCGCAACTTTCTTTTTTGTAAACTCCTTCAAGGATTGGAAGAGATTCCCTGTTTTTTCTCGCGTAACTTTCTGTTTTGAGCTCTGCGCTTGACCGACCTCAGTGCTTGAATGAGCTTTGTGCTTTACCGAGCTACTTAGTGCTTGAAAGACTTTACCGAGCTGCTCAGTGCTTAACCACGCACTGCGCTTTACCAACCTCAATACTTTGCCGAACTGACCGAGCTCAACGCTTCGCCAGTGCTTGAACGATCTCCGCTTGACGCTTTGCCAAACTGAGCTGTCATGGCCGGGATCAGTGCTTTACCGAGCTCAGCGCTTGATTCTTCTTTGAGCTCTGCGCTTCGTCGAACTGAGCTGTCATGTCCGAGCTCAATGCTTTTACCGAGCTTCCTACTTTTACCATGATTCTTTCTTTTACCGGGCTCTTTGCTTTTACCGATCTCCTTTCTTTTATCGTAACTGAGCTAAGGCATTCTGTGTCGAACTGAGGCATTCTTTGCTATGCCGAGCTGAGGCATCCGGTACTATACTTGTGTGACAATGTGTTGACAATAATTCCAACACAAAATACCGAACTTCAAACATCAAACTCTCTTCAAAATCCAACAAAGAAAACTTAAGGAGATCTCATCATTTTCAATCAGCGATTCTGTTTTGATGTCATGTTAGTATCTCTCACTCTAAACTTCATTTTTCTTTCATTTATCCCAATTGTGTTTTATGATCTGCTGCAACACTGTAGCTTGGATGAATTTCTTTTATCATTTGATGATTTGGGTCACCTTCACAAATGCATAGTAATCCACATCAAGAGGTCTCTAGCATAGATTGTGTTTCCGAATCTTTAGCATTGGGTCCTTGTATAGCACGGGGTATCATAAGTACAATGACTTGATAAAAAAAACGATAAATAAATAAATACTCATCACCGAAAATGAACAAAATATATATATATATATATATATATAATGACCATATCCAAAAATCAAAAGAAATAAAATAAAAGAAGAAAAACCGAACTTAGGTAAAACAAAAAAAATAAAAAATATATATATCTTACACAATATTGAAAAAATGAACCTTAATGGCAATACATATAGTTGAAACACACTCTAACAAAAAGGAAAATGATATAAAATAACTAAAAATGTTTAAAAGATTTAAAAAAGAATGACTCACAAGTTTACTAATTAATAAATTTATTAAAAATAATTCGTATTAGTCTATAAATTTGGTGGTTCTGTGGTCCGTGCATAGCACGGGGTTTTGCGTGTATGTATATATATACGTTATATATATATATATATATATACATTATATTTATATATATATATCAGGAATAGTGCAGTGATTACCATTCTGTTTATTTTATAGTGGTTAAATTGAGTTTTCTTGTAGTTGGTGAATTGGTTATAATGTACTGGAGATTTTGGTAGTCAATCGAAACCTTGTCCGACTATATTGTGTCGGTCACATGAATTCTTTCTAACCATTATAATTTATCATAAGCCAAATCCTCAAATAAATTATACTTCTTTTAATCTGTTATTTCAATTTCATCCATGTGGATAAGGTTCCCGTCACCTACATCATTGTTGGCTTGCCTTACCTGAGTGGTATTCCAATCATTTCAAACGAGAATGGCTCCTTATCCGAGTGGTAAAGAGCGGTAGTTCTCACCTGACTGTCCAGAGTTCGAACCTGGGGTATACCACCTCTTTCCGCGTGTGCTAGCACCCTTCTCACTTGTGTGGGCTTTCATCTCGTGTGTGCAAGCTCCTTTTCCACTTAAGTGGGCTGTCTTTTCGTGTGCTTATAGGCTCTTTGTTAGATCCAGGCCCTTTAGCTGGGGTAAAAAAAAAAATTCATTTCAAATGAATCTCACTTAATTTATCACCCATCCAAACTTCATCACTAGTACAACATGAGTCATTTTAAGCAAGCCAGATCTCCTTTGCACGATTCGCATAGAAACGGTGCATTGAGACATCATACACGCAGGACTCAACATTGGTGGTTCTCCTGTGCCAAACTCAATTATAAGTAGCTGATCACGAAAGACATTATTATAGGGTAGGCGTCACACACCCACTTATAGCAGGTTCAAAGTAAGCAAAAGGCACCACATGGATGGATACAAGGGTGATTCAAGTTCCATCCACTCCAATAATCCCGAGGCCGGTGTAGATTTTTTTTTTTTTCTAAGATGTCTCCTATATTCCTGTTTTGTTATTAGAATTTTTGACAAAAAATTACCTTGCTGGGATTTTTGGACATAGGTTTTTTTTTTTTTTTTTTCTTTCTTCAGATATCTCCTATATTTCTATTTCTTTATTAGAATTTGACAAAAAATTACCTCGCTTGGGATTTTTTAACATAATGAAACAGCTTGTCTCCTAGTATTTACAAATTCCATATTTCTTCGCAGGCATTTCAAGATTTCAACCACCTGTCCCAAATTTCTCATTGCTCACGTATAAGGGAACATTGAGGATTTTCACTTCCTTCCAGAATTTAAAAATCCTAGACAGGAATTCTATGAATTTCAGTATACAAACATGAATGGCCTACACCAGAACTACACAACACAGAAGATTTCCTTCCTGGTGTTAGCGGCAGCTCGCTGGCCGAGGGGGTGGCTGATGGTACCTGTTGGTGATGGGCCGCTTCCGTCACCAAATGAAGGACCAGAAAAGGCCAGAAACTGTGATTTTGAACTAGCTCAAAAATGATCTGAGCCCCACTCTGAACGCGGTGGCCCCCATTGTCCCATGAAACACACACATCATATCTTGGGAAAGACGTGCTTCCACACCACACCCGAGGAATGCTAGGCACCATCCCATTGCATTAGAAACACAAGCACAAAGGTATTATCAATTTCAATCTTACCATATTATCTCATGATCTTTGAAATTCAAACCCAAACATTTAAACAACAGCACACTAGAAAACAAGGGTCCAAGACTATTCCTACACATCACATCAAAATGAACTACACTACAGGTAAATTCACCAGAGCTGAATCATGTATTGCTCTTCTATCGCCCATCATCAATGAGGTCCTGAAACATGAAAAGAATATGTTCAAAATGAGAATGGAAAGGGCGGAATAAAAAATGACATGAATAACATTTCATACATTGAAAATGAGATGCTTTGTTGGTTGATTTGCAGCAGCAAATACGTAGATAGCTCGCTAGGGTTCTGTCTCGATCTGTGTAGCTCAAGTAAAAATGTATTTATGCAAAGCCAACATAATTCCATTTGGATAACCTGAGTTTCACAGTTCTTTCATTCTTGAGGCAACCAACTATACAAGTAAACATAGTTGCCAAAACATTGCTAGATCAGTGATGTTGGGACCTCCCTGTCTCCGCCGTGCCCATTTGCCCAGGGGGCTCACCAACCCTTACCACTTGCCCAATGTAGCAAATAGAAAAATGAAAAAAGAAAAATGAAAAAGGTAAAGGCAAACATAGTTATAGATTACCTAAGTGCAGGGTAATCAATACCAACTTCCAAGATCCATATGAAACCATAAGAGAGAACACAGCATAGGAGCATCACTATCCAAGGAAGATGGGTCCTCTCAAACCAATGGCTTAGGAAGTATTGGAACAAAATTAGGGTTGTAAATGGATCAATTCTAGTGCGGGTCCATGGTGGACCCAAACCTGGAACCGTCATTGAGGACCTGGTTCAGAACCAGGAAATTGGCTCCGGAACTGGAACCGTATGTGGGGCAGGTCTAGGTCCGGTTCCAGGTATAGTCTGAAGAAATGCAACTACAAAGACACCAGGAACATACTCATTTGTCAGCTTCACAGCAAATCAAGTTGAATAGCAAAATAAGCAGAACCCCAACTGAAATCTCTATAAAAACAGACTCTTCTGATTTTGAGAGCCTTGAATGCAAAAATATCTTCTAGGTTTGACTAGAATCAGTAGAAAGAAGTTGAAAACCAACAAGAAACACCCTCTAGCTAAACCCATATGAAAAATGGATCTTGAAATGCTTCTGCTGAAATTTCTGTTAAGAAAACCATCAAAACTAGTACTAAAGGCCTCGAGACTACAAAACCCACTTCCCTCCTCTTTCTTGAGAACAAGGAAAAAAAAACCACTTCTCTGAAGACCTGCTACTGTTTCCATAGCTTAGTATCTATCCTAAAAGGAGATTAAAAAAACACTTCTACTAAAACTTAAACCCTAGAAAATGAAACCAAAATTGGGAGAGGAAAGAGTCTATTCAAACTAGATGGGGCGTCAGCAGTCTTCTCCAGTGTTAGACCCCAACCCAAGATTAACCCGATTAGTGTATTCTTAATGTGTGCTTAGTCATAAGTGGGTTTAGTTACCGTTGTATTAGAATATGATTAGTTTTAGTCCTGGACATAGTATATAATTAGTTTTATGTTAGTTGGACACACTCAGAAAGGCCTGGGTGTAAGTGCAAGCGTGGGAGGATCATGTTGATTTTTGTATTAATCGTGATTTGATTTAATTTGAACAAATTTATGATTATCTACAAAAAAAATTTTTAGCCCATCTATGTTTGAAGCTCAGAAGCCCAAGTTTTGGCCCAAAAAGGATAAAATTGTCTTTTCACACCCAAATCTCGACACATTTCGAAATCTCAAAACCATGTCAAAAATATACTTTTTGGTAACTAGATTTTTCGATGATCATTTTATCCTTCTTCATCAACTTCATCCGAGGCCCGCAAGATCATGTTTTCATCCATGCAAGAATTAACACTATTGGGCCCAATTTGCAAAGTACTTATATCACCTTTACTCTTCTTCCCCCTTTCATTCCCAAATCCCTTCAACTTTCAAGACCTAGGGCTGAAAACCCTTTTTCCTCTTCACTTTCTTCTCTTGAATGCATGAACTAGAGATCTCCAAATGAAATTCTAAGACCACCATTTTCTTCCTCTCATCCCAAGTTTTCTATTGATATTATTTTCTTGGGATCTCTAGTTGGGCAAGCTCTCAATTTTCTTCCTTGCTTCTTGTTTGGGCATCTCTAGGTAAGAGCTCCAACCCATCTCTTCAATGGAGTCCTTTTGACTCATAAGGATCTCATTTTTCTAGTTTCCAACACCCATTTCGAAATGGGTTTCTTGTTTACAAGTTTGGATGAGTTTTGAATGGTTTTCATGGGGGATTTTGCAGTGTTTGGCTTAGCTATTGGATTAGTGTGCTTGAAGGAGAAGATTTTGTTAGCATTTGGGCAAAAGCAAGTAATCTCTATGGGTTGAATGTTGCATGTGTGTTTGTGGATTTCATTGTTACTTTTGAAGTTGCATATAACTTGTTATGTTCTTCTTAGACTCCTATTATATGGTTTCCATTCAAGTATATGTATTAATGTCAAGTGATTTTCCAACTTCTAGATTTATATTTGATTGAAAACCTTGTTTCATTGGAAAATTTGGATTTTTGCTTTGATAAGAAATGGGATTTAAATGTTTAGATTTGTGGATTGAATGGTATGGAAATGTGGAAATTGACCCCTTGGAGAGCATGGAGGCTAAGGGGATTTCAGGTGGTCTAAGTGTGAGAAGGAGGGAAGGAGTGAATCAAGAATCATCTAAAAGAACTGCACCCAGCGAACACAGGCAGAAGCTTGTTCGCTCGAGCGACCTCTGGGTTCGCTCGAGCAACCAGGCCACTGCCTGGTCCGAGCGCAGACAGAGAAATGTCCGCTCGAGCGACCATTGGTTCGCTCGAGCGAACTATCCAGACCGCTCGAGCAATCTGTCAATTCCCAATTTTGAAAATTTTATCCTAATTGTATAGTTTTTGAAGATTGAAAACTAGACTATATTAAGGGTTTTAAATTGGCATTGTGCCATTGGAGATCCAAAATGTATTCCAACTTCGGGGACACCAATCTATATTTATTTCTGACATTTGGGCCCCAATTGTACAAAGGTCAATGAATGGCCTCAGTATATACTTGATAGACTTCGTGTTTAAATTTCTGTTTTTGATATAAGAAAGGACATTGTATTTTCGTTTTGAAATTCAAGTACAAGTTCGTTTGAAGATTGTTTTAAGTATTAAAAAGGGGATCACTTCTAAACTCTTGTGCATATAATTATGCCTTTTGCTAATCGTGCTTTGTCTTGTTTTGATAAGTGATTTCCCCTCTTTAACTCGACGTGTTAGACAATGTGCATATAATTATGCCTTTTGCTAATCGTGCTTTGTCTTGTTTTGATAAGTGATTTCCCCTCTTTAACTCGACATGTTAGACAATGTTTTCGTGTATTTTATACATTCATGAACTAAGTGAATACCACTGAGCTTAGACTGCCCTTTTAGTCTGATCTATTGTTTGGGGGTCTTTAAACATGTGTACTTTCTACAGATTAAGTCGTGTATTTTATTACACATCGTGCGTGTCCGGTTCCGCGGCCGGAATCCAGTATTTGTGGGAATCATGTCTTGTTTATATTATGTATATCGTGCTCGTCGTGCATGTCGTGCATGCTTGCTCTTTTCATTATATATGATGGAGAAAGGATGAGCGCTTTGTAGATTTACTATTCATAATATAATATGTATCCATGCTAGTTTGTTTCTATCTTGAAATGCATTTTATTCAAGTAATTGTTTTAAGTTCAGTAAATTGTTTTAATATGTTTTCATTAACTATTTGTTATTCCATGCTCATGCCTAAATTGATTACCTACCAAACTGTTATGTTTGATATTTGTTATTTTGGTGCCCTGGTGCAGGCGGCATTACCTTTGAGGAGTAGTGTCCAGAGGAGGCTATTGAGCCACCCCCAACCCGTGAGTGGCAGCCCGACAACGTCATCTAGACGTCAGGCGGAATCTTGAGTTTCGATTCATCGTGTTTTGGGTTCTTAAATATTTTTGGTATTACATTGGCATTTTGGGATAACTTGTAAATTGAATTATGATGGGTATGCCAAGTTATATTTCCTACTTATGATATCTTGGCCTTGATACTATCTTACTGATGTTATTGAGTAAATTGTTATTCATTACTAGTTATGATGTGATTTGCTACACGCTTCCGTATACTTGATCGTGTGGGTTAGATCTTCCATGTCTCATGCTCCTCACTGCAGGAACCTGTGGGAAATTATTGAATGTAAACTTCAAAAATGTAATCGCTTTCATCGTCGCGGGCCCGGGTCTCGGTCCAGGGTCGCGACATCTAGACTCTAGGAGATGAAGTGGTAAGTTTGGTAATAAACCCTAACGAATGGAGAATGGAGGATTGGAGGGCTTATCGAAAAGTATAAAGTACTTAATATTATCTTATGGGTCGGGTCCCAGGTCCACGGGTCTGAACCAATGTGGATCCGGAATCAGACCCATTTAGGTCCCGGGTCTTTAAAAAGGATTTGGAACTGGACCCATTTACTTATCAGTGGGCCTAAGTGAGGACCCATACCCAATTTTTAACGGGTTGAAACCTCCGGGTAATCGGAGAATCGGGGACCCATTTACATCCCTAAACAAAATGCACCAACAAACCAATAATTCATTTTCATGACAAATGTAGAACTACCCAAGTGTGGTGAAATTCACCTTTTCTTATTTGTAGAATACCAGCACCTGAAAATAATATTCCACAGTAAACACTGTCAGTCATTGGGAGATCACCAAAGGCCCCAGATATCGATTGAGCTCCCACCATCCTGACTCACATCACCACTAATCATATTCTCATATGATTGGTCTGAGCTCCCATCGAGATATGGTGGTATCTGAAGAAACTTCATGCATGATTCATAGGCTGCCAACTCTTCAGACGGTTTCGTTGCAACATTATCCTCAGCAGGTGCCACAATGTCAGACTCACTTTTCAGTTTCTTCATCAGACCTGCATCTTCCATGAATAGAGATTCATCCACTTCCCAGGTAGGAGCAAGAACAGATGAGATCTCAGGGGTTTTGGAGTCATGCTCCCACCCGAAATCTGAATAGTTGAAGGAATTGCTCCCTTCTTCTGAGAGAAAACCAATCCCTCCACCATCAGCAGGTGCAAAAGATTTGAATTTGTTTGGATAACCCATATAGCCAGATGGCTCAATGGATTTTTTCTCTTCCATAAACCTGAACGTATTGTAGAATGTATGATTTGGATAACTATTGAAGTTGGTCTGATTGAAATTTGGTTTGTCCAATGAGTTTGCTTTTGGAGCCTTCTGAGCATTTGGCATCATGGAGTATTTTTGAGCGTCTGGTGGTGACTCATCAGGGAAATTCACTTTGGCCTTCTTGCCGCGAATTCTTCGAGCTTCAGCATCATACGCTCTTGCGGCTTCTTGAGCAGTATTAAAGGTTCCAAGCCAGACCCTAACTCCTTTCCTTGGGTCTCTGATTTCGGCAGCCCATTTTCCCCATGGACGCTGACGGATTCCTCTATATTGATTCTTTCTCTTCCGCTTCACAGATCTTTCAGCAGGCCCATTAAACTCGACTGATTTTAAAGCAGTTGATCCTTCTGTGGCACAAGCAAACAAGTAAATCACAGAGATGAAACAATGCCGTGCAGTTACACGGGAAAAAAAAATATCACCATTATCTTGCATATACAATGAGGATTCCTATCTACTTTTGGTACTTTTCCTTTTACTTCCTATTACTGGGAAACAATTCCTACCAAAGAAAATAAAAAGATACAAATAATTGAAAGAAAGCAAAACTAGAATTTAAATACAAAGGGAGCGAAAATCCTTCTTCTTGGGGACTTATCTTCGTTGATTGATGATGGTTATTCTTAAGATTGTCAAAAAGCTTTTTGTTTATAGCTTGAAAACATTTGCAGCACACCCAGGTTGTATTCCCGTGCTGCAACCAACCACCAAAGTTAATACTTGAACGCTCCAACGTGATGGCGGCATTGTTGGAATTTTTCATTTTGGACCACCAAACTGAAAACACTTCGGCCAATTTGAAACTTCAACAGAATGCTTCAGAGTTGCATTTCGAAAAAAAATAAAGAAAATAAAAGGAAAAAAAATAATATATATATACACACACACATGTAGAAAAATATAAAACAAATATTAGCTCTTAAAAATAACATATAAATTGATACATTTAATTTATTCTACAAAATCAAAAAATCCAAATGTAATTTCTACATGGCTGTCAGTTAGGAATTTGTCCGAATTTTTTTAAAAAAATATAGTAAATCTCAAGGGTTTTTTTTAACTTTTTATTTTAAAATTTTAAATTTTATGGGCCCATTTCCTATTAGAGCGAATTTTGTCGAGGGCCCTATTTCCTATTAGATTGAGATTTGGCTAGGACCATATCTAAAGTGGGACAATTTTTTTTTAGATGATTTGGCTTTTTATAGATGGGCCCCAATGCAGAGCCCACAAATCTTCAATCAAGTCTAAGTATCATAATTGAATGTGAAAAATAAAAATAAATTTAAGAGTCTTAAAAGGGCGAATGCCCTTTCAATTCCCATTGAACAAAATAGAGTATGAAAAGATTTATGGAGGGAAAGAAAAGAGGAAAGAAGAACAAGAACAAGAAAATAGAGAGAGAAAAAAAATGATCAGTGATGCAAGACTCGCCCATGAGCCACGGGTCTGCCAGTCCATTGAGCCCAGCCCATATTCAGTTTTATTTTATTTAGAGTTGTTATTTAATGGCTTATGTTCCAAGTATAGATGATTTAATCTTGACCGTAGAAATGTTTAGATAGTTGAGAATCTTGAAATTAGTTCTACAGTTATTTACTTGTTTATTTAAAGGATGTAATGCCTCCTTTGGCATAAGACTTGATTAATGAAAGAAAAGAATTAGAGCGCCTCTTCATTATCTCTCTCCTGTGAAAGGAACAACGTGAAGCTGCATATCTTCGGGTGTGACACCATATCAACTCTATCTTCCCCTACCCACCCTGCATCGATCCCCGTTTCCACATCACTCAAGACTGCAAAGACTTTTGCTCTGGTGACAGGTATGTCTCTCCACTTCTCTTCCTCTTTTTTTTTTTTTTTTTTTCCTACTCCCCTTCTTGGGGTGAGCAGCAATGAATCTCAATTTGAATAGTAGGAAAAAAAGGACATGATCTATAAACAAGACTGAATTTTCGAACGGTTTTTTTTTTCTTTTGGTTTTTTTCTATGGCTTCTTTTTTCAGCTGTTTGGGGTTGGGGGGGGGGGGTCGCGGCGGATTTAAAACTAAAAAATCCAGCTGTTTCAGCTGAAATGAATTGATTCATAATTCGTAACTATGGGCGATAGGCCTACATTTTATTAATCCAGATGCTTAATCAAAGATCAATGCATGAATTCTAAGGCACCAATCATCATGCAGCGTTGAACTGAATTCATGTAGAACACGCGATTAGTTTATCTCCTGTCATAAGTCAATCAAAGTTTAGCTTTTATCATTTGATCAATCTAATTATGAATATTAATGAAATTTAGGATCATAACAATTCATGCATGTCACAGTTGATTAAACAATTTGAGATTTTAATTAATTCAACCTCACCATCATCATAATTGAGAGAGACAAACAGCAGCTCTGGTGGATAGGGACTATGGCAATTTTCGACTCTGGAAATGGCCATTGTCCTAAATTATTACTTGCATTATCTATACAGTTTCAAAAAAGTTACAGTAAACGCATGACAACAAATAGTATTATCCACTGCGTAAGGCAAAACTGGATAGACAACATGGGTACAAAACTCAGCTAAAACTGAGTCATTTTGCCCGATATAAGGTTCTGACCATTGTTCTAAAGATTGTAATTTTATCAGAAGTCACTCAAGAAGTCAATTGAATTTAATCATGACTGTAGAATTTTTTTTTCGTAAATAAATTAAAATTTTATTTTTAAAAGAAAATATTAGCTTCATATTCCATCCATTCAACAATCATAACCACCTCAACATATTGACAAATAAGACTATGATACATTCTTATAAATAACATCATTGACATTAATCAAGATATCTTACAGGTAAATCTTAGGATTCATTTGTGAATCGTACAATTCGATACTTTGCTTTATTGAATTACATGATCAAGTTCTTAGTATGAGAGAAAAACAACAATCAAATATTTAGTCACTTCTTGTATTAATTGGTGTTTCAATTTTTTAGAGGTTATTTGGCTATCTAGGAAACTTTTCAAGATAAGGAAATGGGATGCTTCAAGCAGATTTTAGAGAGATAAGGAATAGGTTGCAAATGGAGTGTTCAACTATAGGTATGTTTCTACCAAACAAAAAATAAACTATAGGTATGAGTAGCTCCCTACATCCTTTCCTTTGATTCATGATTACTTCTTTAACTTCCTACGACACATCCTAGCAATGAAATTAGTTATTTGGATTTTATCTTTTTGAGTTAAAAAAAGTTATATCTTTTTGAGTTAAAAAAAGGGAAAATTTCAAAATAGGGCTCAAGTATTTGTCAAATTTCAAATCAGGACAAAAAAAATTTTGGATTTCAAAAGAGGGATCAAGTTTTCCAATTACATTGCAAAATAGGACATTTGGTGAGATTTGGCATTTTCCGGCAGATATCTTCCATTTTTTTTTCCAAATTCCCAAAATACCCTTACTATGGAAGAAAATATCGGCCACTATATTTGCTGTAGCATTGGATACTGCCACGATACAACCGAAATATCGGCCTTCGCACCCGTGGCGGCCGCCTGTAGCGGCCAATACGTACCCCCCCGGATGACTTTTAGGTCACTTTCTTAACTTTTTTCATCTCTCTTCCTCTCTTTTCTCCACTTTCACTGCTATGAAGAATTTTTTACTGCCCCCTAGTGGTCCCAACTCCATTTTCTCAAGATTTCTTGCTACCAAATGAAGAGATTCAACTATTCTAAGGAATTTAAAAAAGATTCATTATCTAGGTATTCATTTCTTTGTGATTTTTTTTTTTTCCAACTTTTGAGATTACCACTCTAACTACTATGAATCACAACATAATGGCATCACTGTCTTGTTTTATTGAAGATCCATGCTTCCTTTTGATCTTGCATGCATATCTTTTGTTTTATATATATATATTGTTAATTTTATTTTTGGATTTATGTTATTTAAAAAAAAAAACATTATGGAAATTTGGAAAACTCATGAAACATCTTGAAAATAGCTTCTAATTGTTAGATCTATGTTTTCCATAGATTATTCCAACATATATTGGTTGTTTATCAATTTTATCCTTTTTTTATTTTTGGATTTTTTGTTATTTAAAAAAAATACATTATTATTTATGGAAAACTCATGAAACATCTTGAAAATAGCTTCTAATTGTTAGATCTATGTTTTCCATAGACCATTCCAACTTATATTAGTTGCTTTTAATTTTTTTTTTCCTTTTTTTATTTTTGATTTTTTGTTATTTAAAAAAAAATACATTATTACTCGTGGAAAACTCATGAAACATCTTGAAAATAGCTTCTAATTGTTAGATCTATATTTTCCATAGATCATTCCAACATATATTGATTGTTTTTTATTTTATTTTTTTTCCTTGTTTTATTTTGGTATTTTTTTTATTTTATGAAAAAAAAATTAGTATTTGAATACCAATCAAATGTCTTGAAAATGGTTCCTAGATTTGAGATTTATGTTTTCCATAGATTATTCCAACAAACATTGCTTTTTTTTTTTTTACTTTTTTTATTTTTTAATTTCGGATTTTTGTTATTTTTTGGAAAAAAAAATATTTTTAATAATGGAATGTCAATCAAATGTATTGAAAAATGCTCCTAAATGTTGTATCTATGCTTGGCATAGCTCAATCCAACATATCTTTGCCATTTCCTAATTCTATTTTATTTTCTTATTTTCGGATTTTTTAAATTTTTGAAAAAAAAATTATACTTTAAGTAATGAAATACCAATTAAATGTCAAGAGAATGATTCATAAGCGTTAGATATGTGTTTCCTCTAACATGTTTCTTAATTTTTTTTAATTTTTAACATACTAATTGTTCGCATTTATAGCCAAGGTATTCAGTCTTCTATCGTGTATTTGTGTTTGCCAATTGAGAACTTAAAATGCCTAGTGATATTGACCTCGCATGGAGCTTTGGTGAGGCAGTTGAGAACAACAAATTGAAAATCAAATGCAAGTTTTGTGGGAAAGTGACCAATGAGGGCATTATAAGATTCAAGCACCACTTGGGCCACATTTCTGGCAATGTCGCCGGCTGTACCTAAGTACCAAGAGAAATCACGGAACAAATGAAAGCTTTGGTTGGCCAAAACACAGCTAGAAAAGTAAAAATAAAAAAAAAGAAGCAGGAAGATGTTACTACTACCCGTTATGATGTATTTGGGGATGAAGCCTTTGATGAGGAAGATGCACATATGGAGATTGCACTCGAGAGTCCATCATGAGTCAATAAGAAAAACATGAACGCGTCGTGCATTTACTAGAAGCAAATATTATGACACAGGGGGCTTATTTACTGTGCCAAGCAAGGGTAAGGGCATTGCGAGGCCCAAGCGTAGGGCATTCAGCACCTGGAAACGGGATGTTGATGTCAAAATTATCTCTACTAGAAGAGCAATTCCTCCCCCTATTGATCCTCTAGCACATAGAAAAGAGGGAGCCAAATGTAAGACCCTGATCCGAATGACCGCAATTAGCACAAATTAAGTCGTGTGTTAGCTCTAAGTGAGATTAGTGGATTTGTTTAAGTTGGGATTAGAATTTTAAATAGCTTTGGAGAGTTTTGGGTGCCTTTTTAATTTAATGGGACTCTTAGAGGATCTCTTTGCATTTTGCATAAGTATGGGAGAATTATTCGAGATTCCGAAAATTCATGTTTTAACTCCGTCCAACTTATCTCGTTAACCTCTACAACTTTCGTGATGACTCCGTTCCCGTTTGAAGCCCCAAAACCCGACTTTTTCAACTTCGGGGGCAAAACAGTCTTTTTACACCAAATCTAGACACAAATTTTGATGTCTCCAAAACCCTTGAACTATATACTTTCTAAAAACTAGATGTTTCGACGAACATTTTTCCCTTCTTCATCGAACGCATCCAATACCCTAAAAACCATGTTTTTAGCCTGACAAGAATTGCTAGTGGTGGAACCCATCTTCACTTGCTACAAATAAGAGAGCTCTTCCCCCCTTATCCCCTTTCCAGCTCAAAAACATGGGAGGGAGTGGCTGTGCCCACTCTAGGGTTTCTTCCTGCTACCTCTTTCTCTTCTCCTTGCTTCTTTCCTCTCCAATCCACTACCAATCTTTGTCAAATAGAAAAATGGAGGTCATCTTCTTCTTCCTCATCTTGAAGGCTCCTCATTGACCCCATTTGTGGAGGAATCCAGCCCCATTGAGGTCTCCTTTGAGCTCATCTTGTCCATTTGAAGACCTTCCAAGTAAGCTACCTCTTCCATCTTCTAGATTTGGGTTTTTCTAACCCTAGAGGGTTTTCTTCTCTCCTATTACAAGCTCTCTCTTCCTCATTCTTTGTTTTGACCATTTAGGGTTCTAAATGGGTTTTGTTTGGGTTTTTTTTTTATTTTTTGGTTTTGTAGCTTGGAGATTGTGGCTTGGAGAGGGTGATTAGGAGTTTGCTTAGCCATTTTGGAACCCAAGGCAAACAAAAAAAAAAAAAGCCATATGGGAAAAGCCAAACCATTTCAGAGAAGAAGAAAAAAATGAAAAAGATAACCATATGGGCTAAAGAACACAAACAAAACAAAATACTAAATCTTCAAAGACCCACTTAGAATAATTAACAATAAACAAAACCCAGATCACAAAAATCTCCATGACTTTGGCAAAGGAAGGAAAATCCAAAAATATCATCAGCCTAAAAAGACCACAATAAATCTACTAAGGAAACAGAAACCCATTTCCAACAAAACAAGAAAATCATCAACACCTACCCCGAAAGACAGAAGTCGATGTGGGGAACGCCGCAAAGGGCTTGACGTCTTCTTTTTCGACCTCCTCCTCATCGTAATTGTCCTTGAAATCCTGAAAATCGGCCTCGAAATCGTCTTCAACATGCGATTTCTTCGGAGAACTCTTCAAGCGGGTGCTTTTGGAGCTTTTCTTCAGGTCGGGCCACAGATAATCGGATGTCAGTCGGCGAGATCGGGTCGTAGGAATGAAACCTGAGATGATCGCTCCTCCACACATGTTTTAGAATATCGGGTGGAGAATCGGTATCGGGTCGAGAATGACTGGTATTTGTTGGAATGAGAGAGAGGTTGTGAAGATGGAAAATGAAAAGGAGAGAGCGAGGCCTTTTATAGGGGAAGAAAAGTGTGAGAAAGAAAATCGATCGATCATGCTGGGAAAGCGAGAGAATCCGTGTCCACAGAGTCCGGATCTGGTGAGGTTTTAACCCACGGTGAGGAGACCGTGAGGGACCCAGCCATGTCACCATCGACCAGCCTGCTACGCGGACGGGCAACTGTCCGTGTCCATATGTGGCGGACTGTGTTGGTCTACCCATAGTTATCGTGGGAAACATCAGTATCCGTCGTGTGGAAAATGATGTAGAAAAAAACAAAGAGGGTCTTATTGGAAAACTCCCAAAATACAGTCATTTATGTTGAAGGTTTCTGACAAAATGTGCAGCACTAATGGATTTTATTGCCACATTTTTATTTTATTTTTTTATTTCTACCGACCATAGCGTCACTCAAAGAAATATTGAGTGGCGCTATCCTCGCTTTTCGCACCCTATATAATTTCGAATGCATCCCCTGATTTCCATTCTTTTTCTATCATATCCTTCTCAAAAGTTGTTCTTTGTCTCCAACTGAAGGCATGTACTTTCTATGGGCTTGTATACTCACTTTATTGTTCATTTTTATTTCACTTTAGTGTTTATTGATCTCTATTTAAGAGGTTTGTGCATTTATGCCTACTTTTGCAGATTTACTTAAAAAAAAAAAGAATATAATGCCTCATTTTTCATGCTTTTCCTTTTACTTTGGTATAGAAGAAGTTAGAAAAGCTCATAGACGATATCACAGACATTTGTATTGTTTATTGGTATAAAAAAATTTTAAAATGGGGCCCATGTCCCAAGTCACTAGTGATGTAGGTTGTTTTCTTTCGTTGTTTGATGAAATTCTTAAAAATAAAAATAAAAATCCAATAATCATACCATATAAGACCCACTTATTAAGGATCACCGAGTGTCCCTCTTTAGCCCCTTGCAATCTCACACTTCTTTGGTTAATGAGGCGTTGTTGGCATTTTTTTGTGTTTGTACAGTAATAATGCCTAAATATTTGGTTTTTTATTTTTAATTAGGATGTCGGGTGGTGATTTTCCACTACAACGGGGATTTAAGTTTGACATGATTCACCCGCTATACGAAGGTGGAAAACAGAAGATGAGGTTCATCCATAGAAACATAACATTTCTCGAATTGGTGAACATAGCTCTTGAAAGTTCACATTGGGAGGAAACTTACAAGAATCTAAGCATACATTATCTCCATCACAATGGTCACATGTTTTCATTGGCTGTCATAGAGGATGATAGCGACATCAAGTGCATGTTAACACTTGCAAACCACAAGGCAAATGGGATATATTTGTACATCAATAGAAGACCGATTGGTTCTGCCAAACGCATTGGAGAACAGACAAGGTACATAAGCTATTCTTAAGGCATTTTAAATAATGCAGAGTACTATTTCTAGTTAATGTCTAATGTAGTTCTTTTCATGTGTTTATCTTGAAGGTCATTTGGGGTGGACATTCGTTCTTTACTGTAAGACCCCGACCTGAGTGACCTCGATTAGTGTTGACTAAGTCATATGTTAGCTCTAAGTGTGTTTAGTGTGTTTTGGTCTAGTTTGAGTTTAGAATAACTTTGTTATAGTTTTGGAGAATTTTAAGTGCCTTTGTGACTAGTGGGGCCATTTGGGGGTTCCTTTTATGACTTTGTGTGTACTTGAGGGATTACTCGAGATTCTTTGAAATTGTATTCTTATCCCGTTTTGCTAATCTCGTTGATCTCTTCGACTTTCATGTTGAACCCGTTCCGGTCCCGAATCCCAAAACCCGACTTTCATTGCTTTGAGGGCAAAACAGTTTTTTTACACTAAATTTGTACCCAATATTTTATATGCCCAAAAACCGCGAAACATATATTTTTTGGAAACTAGGAATTTCAACGATCATTTCTTCATTCTTCGTCGATTTCATCCGAGGTCCCGAAAACTACTATTTCAGCCTTCCAAGTTTCCTAAGGGGTGGAGCCCACTCTCCTCTTCTATATAAGGAACCATCTCTCTTCTTCCTCCTTTTCCAGCACAAATCCATCAAGAAACTAAGGCATTTTCCCTTTTCTCTTCTCGTTGCCTTTCCATCATCAAAACACTACCAAACCTTGCACAAATTGAAGAATGGTTGTCACCATCCTCTTCCTCTCCTTCAAGGCTCTTCATTGACACCATTGTTGAAGAATATCTCCATTTTTAAGATTCCCTTTGAGCTAGCTCTCTCCATTTGGAGACTCTACAAGTAAGCTCTCTTCCTAATCTCTTAGATATGTATTCTTCTTGTCCTTGAGGAGCTCCATTTTCATTATTGGAAGCTCTCTCTTTCTATTTCATTGTTTGACCATTTTAGGGTGTGTTTTGGGGGTTTTTGTAGAGATTGTGGTTTTGAACTTGGAGAGGTGATTAAAAGCTTGATTTGTTTTTTAGAGACCTTGAGGCAAGTGGATGATTTGATATTTGAGCTTTGAATGATTTTGATGAAATGCATGGATGATTTCAATATATGTTTCCTACCATTATTGATTTGCATTGATTTGAAATAAATGTGCATTAATGACTCTTATTAGTTCATTTAATGGTTTTGGAAATGTGGTTAGTAGTTTTCATTTATTGCTTGATTATGGTTTAAATGACTCCTTGTGATTGAGATTTTCTCTCCTCTTTGTGGTTGAATGTGATGGAGGAGAAGAAGGTGTTTTGATTGATGATTATGGAAGTGTTGATGTGGAGTTTGAATGATGTTAGAAAGTGATATTGGAGCCTCATGTGGAGTGAAAATGTGGCTAAGGGAGTGTTGACACCAAAAATGTCACTATGTCCCTTCAACACCAAAAGCTACATGGAGCCACATCCTGCCATAAATAGGAAGGCGCCACTTCAAGCACCAGAT